>OZ007578.1:13634919-14082419 GCA_963931925.1 Onchidella celtica | reverse complement strand
TGTGTTATATTGTGTTGTGAAATGGGTATGTCAGGACAGATTGGAACTGTATTTGGGATTTGAAGATGATGAGGGTGATAATGATGAAAGCGATAACGATGATGCTGCTGATGATGAAGGTGATGGTGATGATGTCGACGATGATAGTGGTGGTGATGGCGTTGGTGATGTTGATGTTGATGGTGATCATTATGATGATGATGATGATGGTGATGGTGATGACGTGGGTGGCGATGAAGATGATGGTAACGGTGGTGACACTGGTAATGTTGATGCTAATGATGATGATGATGGTAGTGGTGGTGACTGTGGTGGCGTTGAGGATGTTGTCGTTGAGATGATGTTGATGATAGTGATGGTGGTGATGGTAGTGATAATGATGGCCGAAGTAATAATGACGAGGATGCCGATGACGACGACGATGATGATAATACCTGGTAACAGTGGAAACTCTGGAAGCGGTTCATGGTCAAAGTCAAAGTATCTCCGTCGCCGTAAGTAACGCCATTGTAGCTGACGCTAAGACTTCTTTGGAGAGGGCTAGGGAAGGTGATCTGTGAATCAATTAGTTAAGCCGTGTTTTTATGTGTACGGAAACGGAAGCGGCAACATAAACGTCAAAACTCCTTCAAGTAGTAAAAAGAAAGAGCATTTCCATATTATGGAAACAGCTTGCCGAACAAATGAAACTATTCTTTCTATTTCACTACTTGAAGGGTTTTCCGGTATTGTTTCGTTTCGTACACAAACACGGCTAAAGTCGTTGGAGCAACATAGATACGACTTCCTAAATCCAAGTGCTATCGTGATCAGAAGGAAATAAAATGACTTCAATTTCGGAAGTGCGGTTTTCTGTCTGTGCGTGTGTATGCGTGTTTTCTCTTGATCGGCCGAATAGGTGGTTGGTAATGTCATGACATTTGCGTTTCAGTGGGATCAAACTATTCAGCTGGTGCGCCAGGGTTCATTGAAACTCAATGTCGTGACGTCACCATCGAACCAATCGGGCGGTCAAAATCGGCTAATGCGCGCCAGGTCTTAATTTGATACAGCGTACAAATGGCATGTACAATTGCTCTTACGAATTCATGAATTGTCAAAATGTTTGCTGGTTTCTTCAAGATTTTATGCTTTAATCCAAAGTCGATGATTTTCATTCCTACATGATAGAAAATGTGAAGTTAAAATGGAGCACAGAATTGACGGTGAAATACAGTCGAACCAGAGTTTCTTGCTGACACAGTGATAGGAGACAGGACTTTGTCTCTTAGCAGATTGTCATTTTCATTTAGAGTTTATTGTAAGGTTTTCTTGTCATTTTTGTGAAATTTTTCTTCTTTGGGGGTGGGACCCTCGGGGGAGCAGATACTTCAGCTATGGGAAATAGGACAAAGCTGTGTTGTCATGTGTGCGGCCAAAGGAACGTCGAAAATCCACCAAGTAGTGTAAAGAAAGAGCGTACGGAACTGTACAGAACGCCGTTTCCGAACACATAAAAAGATTCTTTCTATATCTCTACTCGAAGGGTTTTTGGCGTTTCCAATGCCGTTTCCGTACACATGAAAACTCAGAGCGTACGGAACTGTACAGAACGCCGTTTCCGTACACATGAAAACTCAGAGCGTACGGAACTGTATAGTGTCACGAGTGGAGTGAGTGCAATTAAGGGGATTGCTACAAAGCGGGTGTAGAGTAAGAAGGGCTCACGGCAGACAAGTAGGGGAAGACGGGAAAGGAGGAGAGTAAAATTAACGCACGTAGACAAGTAAGTTAAAGCGTGCTGTTGTGAGTGGTGGGGGGTCTGAATGAGGCGAAAGCGCTGTATTACTATCACTGCAAGTTAGAAGGTCCTACTGAACGGACGCTAGTAAGAGCCCAGCGGGCGGACATAAGGGGAGCAGTCGAGAGACCAGTGAGAGAGTTTTTTCCAGTGATGACTGGTAGGTACAACGTTGATTGATAATTATGATTGATGTATTATATTATATTCGTCTATTACCATGATGTAAATAAGTATATGTGAGGAATGTGGAAGTCCTTGATATTGGATATAGCAATGTGCGCCATGAGCGATAGATGAAAGTGAGTTCATGGATTTGTAGCGCGAGTGAGTAGTGTGTACTCCGATGGAGGTGTGTTACCGTAAGATGTGTGGTGAGTGAAATGTGAACTATTGTGTGTACGCTTCATGGGTTGTAAGGAGAGGTGGAGTGAATAGAAATGGTAGGGTATTATACCAATGTAATGTTGTAATGTTATTCTTGTAGATGCCGAGGTCGGGCCAAAGAGCGCCGCCTACGGTGATAGGCCAGCATAGGGCCGGAGGCCACACATAGGCCAGAAGTGAGGCTGTCAGTGCAGGACAGTAGAGGCACATAAAGTCGTGGCAGTCAGGCCACGGACAGGGACGTAGATATGAGCGTGAATGTGATAATGTACTATTGCCATGTTGATGGGCTAGGAACTAATAATGTACTATTGCCATGTTGAGGGGCTATTGAAATGATAATGTGTTATTGCCCTGCTGAGGTGCTAGGGGAATGCTAAGGTGTATGACAATAGGAAGGTGATATTGAGAGACTGCGGTGCCAGTGAATTATTAATGTGCTATTAAGACCCTGAGGGGAGAGGCTGAGGCCGAAGTGCCTTTAGGAGTAACTACCGGGTTGTGGATCCGAGGGAGAGTGTATGTGAGAATAAGGCCGTTGTACGGCAGTTAATTTCAATAATATAATGTATGTAATTGCGCTATTATCTGTATAATTATGTTTAATAAATGTGTGAGTCTGATGGGTTGTTCTGTTAAGTGTTAAACTTGTTCGTTCGTGATTGTTGTCCTGTCATAACTTATTACATCTCCCAGTCTGGGATTTGTGACATATAGAACGCCGTTTCCGTACACATAAAAAGATTCTTTCTATATCTCTACTTGAAGGGTTTTTGGCGTTTCCATTGCCGTTTCCGTACACATGAAAACTCAGCTTTACCGACTTACAACTATGTTAGTGTTGTCCACCGTTGCAGAAATGGCAAAAGCTGTTTGACTGAGGTAGGCCAGGGTGTAGTATTCTTTGTCCAAGGAATCTGTGGAAAGGGCTCAGTTTGGAATCAACAAAATAACTGATGGAATATATATGAAGAAGGTTAATTACCAAAAAGCTTGATTCTAAGTCTCCAGATCTATAAAAAAAAAAAAAAGAAGAACTTTCTACATGTCAAAAGTAAGGCACCTCTAAATGTTCAGGCAGATCCAAGCTGTATGAGCTGCGGCAGGTCTTGTCAAAATTCGGGTCACTTTATTATTTTTTTATTACAATACAAATATATTTATTATTTCACCGAGTATTGCTATTATCATCACTATGTAAAAAGTTAAGCAAACCATTAAGGCCATGGAAAAGCATTCTCAGCTTCTCTCCTCGGCCGATCTTATTTACTCCAAACTGACACACATCACAGCCGAAACGGCACTGAGACTGACTGACTTAAAACGTTACTCTAGCTTCTCAAGATGTGACAGTGCTCTGGGATACGAGAGCTTTGCTTTGTCGTATTAAACTGTTAAAGAAGCAACAACCGGAATAATCGCTTCCATCCCTTTTAATCCTCCCGAAGACTTACGTCAAACCTATTCACTGCAGGGTTGCCAGATTAAATTTTTAATTTAAACCAAACAATACTACTAAGAAGCCAGGGAAAAGCCAAAAAGCCAGTTGAATTTCCTGATGCCAACCAGAGAGGATAGATCCTCTGTGCCAACCACATCTTAAAAAGCCAGATTTCTGGATTTTGGCTTTTAAAAAATCCAGTCCGGTCATCCTGATTCACTGCAAGTACCACATATTGGACTTACCAACTGGCAGCCCAACAAAAGCGTCCGTGGAGAATTTTTCCTTGTTAACACAATAAACCACCACTTCCTCAGTGGCTGTGACCCAAACCGTGTTGCCAGTCAGTTCAGTATTCGAACCTCGAATGTTGTTGTCAACCAACACCTGTACACGTAGATTAATATAGTTTCTTTCATTTGTTTAGAATTTAGTAGGGTCCATAGAGCCGTGTAGCCAAAATACCCACAGCGGGATTAGAGGGACATGTATTTCTCCATTTGAGAAATTCAAAGCAGAGCTGAACCCAGTCCTATGATGGAAATATCTACTGACTGACTGATGGTATCTCCCTTAAGCCTTTTCTGTTTTGCACAGCATTCAATACATTGCGGAGAGAGAGAGAGAGAGAAAGAGAGAGAAGAAAGAGAAGGTTTCTACTTCTCCCAGGCAATGCCGGGCACCTCTTCTAGCTTATTAAAATGTGTACATATAGAAATTCAGTATTTACTTACGATGAATCTGAAAGCTTAAATTGGCAAGGTATGAATACAACGAGTGTGTAATAAATTCAGCGAATGACTGCATCTTAAAACAAAGTCATGTTCGTGGGACTTAAAGTACATAGATTTTTTTTTTAAGGCACGAAATTACAGGAGTTCACAAAGTATGACCCCACATTCAAAACTTTTCGTCCGTTACTCTTTGAAACTCACACTTAGCTGAACTCCACGTTCGGTGGCAGTTTATTTTTTTTCCAATTGGTTTTGAACAGCTGGCCTTGTCCCGCCCGCGTAATTTTAGTTTAGATATTGTAAAGAACTTGTTTCACTATCCTTACCTTCACAATGGATCCTCTAGCGACAGTAATTTGTTCCAGAAAAGATGGGTTAAAAAGTGGCGTAGTAATATTGACGTACACGTCGTTATTGGAGACGGTAGTAAAAAATAGTTCGATGTCGCTGGGTCCCGCGCTGGAGTAAACGTTGTTCAGCATAAAGGAGAGAATGAACTCTGTGCCGTGGTTGTCTGGACCTGCAAAAGTCAGATATAGTCCAGTACTTGCTATAATAATAGTGTGGTATGTGCATGTTTGCCTTTTCGAGAAAATGAGGATAGAAATTTGGCCGGTAAATGGGCTAAAACGCATGAAACATTACTCACAAGTATATATCTCGAAAAGTTTTTAACCGATTGGAAGGACACTTATACATAATAAAATTTGGAGTGAGAGAACCATTTTCATGGCAAGATCTCATAATCGGCAAAATGTCGCATACAATGGTGTGGCTAATACCTCTCCATATGACGAGACTGCTGCTGAGGGACTATCCATAAACAACATTTATTACACTCGTGTTCAGTAATCATCCCCTCATCCCACCATGTAAGCCTTTCATACGCCTGCCCTGACCATACCGAAAACATCAACAATTGAGGGGGAAAAAATGTGGGACAGAGATTATTCGAACGTGGATGGATGGATGGATGGATGGTGTAGCATCTGCAAGCTATCCCTTGCCCTCCCCCGTTTTCTTGTTACACTGGTGAGCATGTGTTCATTTCTTCTTTCATTTTATTGTGGACAAACCGCCAGAGTGTACTGTACTCCGTGACCTGACCTTCTTTTCTAGTGAGTAGTTTTTTCCTCGCTCGCTTGTTGTCAGTGTTTTGACTCGTTCAGTAAATATTAGTATGTTCCCGAACATTCGATAACATTGTGGAGACGGATGTTTACGCCAGATTTGGCCTTGAGTGATGTAACCTGATGACGTATTGATGCGTGATTGGTTAGTTTGTGCGAGGGCAAAGGTAACGTTTATTTCGGGAACTTTCTGTAGGAATGTTTATATAGACCTATGTGAGTGGTTGGTGGGTGAGTAAGTGAGTTTCCTTTTGTGTGGCGTAGATATTTAGTTTCGCTGGTGTCTTCCTGGTAATTTATTGTTCACTATACAGTTATTAAACTTTAGTATTATTTAATCTATCGTCGGATCTCGTGTTTATTTATTTTACAGCTGTAATAGTTTCGCTTTCTAAAGGGTTGTAGTTAGATCAACTAACTCCCCCCTACTATAACGTGCTAGAACAACCTCAGCTGTTACATATTGGGGGCTCGTCCGGGATCCGACCATATTCGAGCGGACCAGATCAAAATTACTAGATTTATTTACATAGTTTATTGTAGAATATCATCGACAAGCTATCTACAACATGTCGGAGGCTATTGGAAGGCTTAGCCAGGAAGCAGACGCCTTGGAGCTCACTGGGAAGGAGAGACAGAACTACATCCGTGAAGGCCTAAGGGAGGAAAGAGAGAGGCAAGAGCGCATGGAGCAACTGAAGATAGAGGCTCGGGAGAAGGAGATGAACCACGAGCTGGAGATGGAGAGGATCCGCCATCAGCGTGGAGGCGAGTCGACGCAGGGGACCAGCGACCACGCCAGTTCTAAGAGACCCAAGCTACCTGCATTTCAGGACAAGAAGGACGATCTGGATAGCTGGTTGCTGCGGTTTGAGAGGTTTGCTGAGACAGCTGAATGGCCCAGATCCACCTGGACGACATCACTGTCTGCCCTGCTGACCGGGAGAGCTTTGGAGTGCTTCTGCAGACTACCGATCGACGAAGCCAAGGACTACGACAAGGTCAAGGAAGCGTTGCAGAAGAGGTACAACCTGTCAGAGGATGGATACAGACTCATGTTCAGACAAGGTAAGCCTGAAGATGGAGAAGATGTTGGAATGTTCTTGACCAGGATCAAGACCTATCTAGAGAGGTGGATAAAGCTGTCGAAGACGGAGGAGACCTACGAAGGAGTGAGAGATCTGTTCGTCAGAGAGCAATTCATGGATGCCTGCCCACCAGACCTTGCAACCCATGTGAGGGAGAGGAAACCAAAGACGCTACAGGACATCGCAGATTCAGCGGAGGCGTACCTGGTAGCGAGGAACCGGACGCTCAGCGGGAGCGCCAGACTGCAGAGCCGGCCAGTGCGACAGAGGCCCAACGGAGACAGAAGCCCACAGGTCTGCCATAGGTGCCAGAGGCCGGGACACAAGGCGACGGTGTGTCGTGCAAAGTTAAACGACAAAGGTGAGTTGAAATGTTACCTTTGTGGAAAGCCAGGCCACGTTCGGAGGATGTGTCCAGCCCAGAAGGATATGGGACGAGGCAAGCCGAACAAGGCGGCGGCGGCCGTAGTTATAGCGGCGGACGAGTCGTCAAGACAAGATGTGACGACGGCTGACACCAGCATCAACGTTCAAGCGGTAATGAAGGACGGGAAGCTACAGTTAGCGGTGCCTGTTACGTGCGGAGGATGCAGTGACGGAAGGACCGTGGAGAATCTGAAGTTACCAGTGATGAAGGGCTTGATTGGAAATCGAGCGGTAGATGTCCTAAGAGATACCGGCTGTGAAGGTGTAGTGGTGCGGCGAGCACTGGTGGACGACGGACAGCTCACCGGTGGGAAGAAACTTATCGTGAGGATCGATAACTCCTTGCTAGCGGCGGAAGAAGCCGTTATCGACGTGAAGACGCCTTACCTGACGGGCAAAGTGACGGCGCTGTGTCTCCCGGAGACCATCTGCGACCTAGTAGTCGGGAACGTGGACGGAGCGAAGGATCCGTACGACCCTGATACTGAGGTGATGGTAGGAGCGGTGACCACGAGGGCCCAGGAGAAGAGGAAGGACCGGTCTACGTCGCTGAAGGTGCCGAGGGCAGAACGGCACGCGGGAGTGGATAGAGAGGAACTTATCCGACTCCAAGAAGAAGACGAAGTCATTAGGAAGTTAGAGCAGAAGAAGATCCCAACTAATAGAGGCAATAAATCTGTTCATTTTGAGAAACATGGAGGAGTACTGTACCGGATCTACAAGGACCTGAGACAGGCGACGGTTATAAGGCAAGTGGTACTACCCGAGAAACTGAGAGAGTATGTACTGAGTGTAGCCCACGACTCGATCGTCGGAGGACACCTCGGCGTGAAGAAAACCAAAGACAGAGTTATGAGCAATTTTTATTGGCCTGGAATTTAAGGTGACGTCGCGAGATACTGCCGCTCATGCGACATATGCCAGAGGACGGTGAACAAAGGAGCGACCCCAAAGGTGCACCTGCAGAGTATGCCAGTAGTGGACGTACCATTTAGGCGATTGGCCGTGGACTTAGTAGGACCTATCGACCCCCCAAGTGAAGGTGGACATCGGTATATCCTGGTGTACATAGACTACGCTACTCGCTACCCTGAAGCCACACCCTTGAAGAAGATCGACGCAGAAACGGTAGCAGAAGCCTTAGTGAACATCTACAGCCGTTTGGGTGTGCCCGAAGAGATCTTGTCCGACCAAGGGACCCAGTTTATGTCAGATGTCATGAAGGAAACGAATAGACTACTGGGAATTCGACAGTCGACCACTACAGTCTACCACCCTATGTGCAACGGGTTGGTAGAGCGATTCAACGGCACACTGAAGAAAACATTGAGACGACTGTGCGCAGAGCAACCCAAGCAGTGGCACTGATACATCAACCCGCTGCTCTTCGCATATCGTGAAGTTCCCCAAGAGTCGACCAAGTTGGCCCCATTCGAGTTGCTGTATGGGAGAACTGTGAGAGGACCCATGCACATCTTACGACAACTATGGACCAAGGACGTAGAGGAGCCGGAAACGAAGACCAGTTACCAGTACGTCATGGAACTACGTGAGAGGCTGGAGGACACATGGAAGTTAGCGACGGAAGAACTCTCCAAGGCTCAAGGTAGACAGAAGACCTACTACGACCGGAAGGCGCGAGAGAGGAAGTTCCGCCCCGGAGATGAAGTGTTGGTGCTACTGCCGACGAACACTAACAAGCTCCTAGTCCAATGGAAGGGACCATATAAGGTAGTCTCAGTTGTCGGTGTTAACGACTATAGAGTCAAGATGGGTGCAAAAGAAAAGACCTTGCACGCCAACCTCCTCAAGAGATACATTCCAAGGACGTCAAAAGCAGCAGCAGTGGCAATGGAACCGAGACCTATTGTGACCGAGATGTGTGGGATGGACAACAGTAGGAGAGATACCACGCCTGAACATGTCAACGCCATAAAGGACGGCGGCGGTGATAGTGCTGAGACTGTACTGGCAGAGGACGACATGATGGACAAGAGTCAACCCGTGGAGTCAGCTGGCATGACAGTCATCGAGGACTGCGACCTGGAAGGCGACAACGGTGGAACGACGGAGGACCTTGCCGACCTAGGAAGCTGGGACCAGAATGAAGGCTACAGAGATGTCCAGTATGGAACGCAACTGACGTCGGAACAACGTCAAGAACTCTGCGATGTGGTGAAGGATTACCAACATGTCTTCACCAATCTCCCTGGATGCTGCCAGTTGGGTGAACATCGCATCGACCTGACGACAGAAGTACCAGTTCGTCAACGACCATACACGGTGCCCTACGCTATGCGCGACTCATTGAAGGAGGAGCTTAGCACTATGGAACGGCTGGGCATCATTCGAAGGAGCTCATCAGCTTATGCTTCACCTATTGTTGTCGTCAAGAAGAAGGACGGATCCAACCGAGTCTGCATCGACTACAGGAGGTTAAACAAGATCACAGTATTCGACCCTCATCCGACAGCAGCGCCATCGGAAGTGTTTCAGAGTCTATCGAGAGGAAAATTAGTCTCTCGGATTGACCTGAGCAAGGGATACTGGCAAGTGAAAGTTCGAGAGCAAGACATTCCCAAGACGGCGTTCGTCACCATGGGCGAACACTATGAATTCATTCGGATGCCTTTTGGGATGATGAACTCAGGAGCCACGCTGAACAGGATCGTAAAGCCATTGATCCGTGGAATGAACAATGTGACAGCATATGTGGACGACCTGCTGATTCATACAGAGACATTCGACGAGCATGTGAAGACTCTCAAGGACTTACTGCAGAGGATGGACCAAGCTGGATTAACTGCAAGACCATCGAAGTGTCTGATTGGAACGTCTGAAGTAGACTTTGTTGGACACTTAGTGGGAGAAGGTATGATTGGCCTGTTAGAAGAGAATGTATGTAAGGTACGAGACGCACCCAGACCCACCACTAAGAAGGAAGTGAAAGCATTCTTAGGATTAGTGGGATATTACCATGAATTTATTCCTAACTTTTCAGCGATTGCATCACCATTGTCTGATTTACTTAGAAAGGGTCAATAAAAAAAATATAGCCCAATATAGTTCAGTGGGATGAAACGCAGGAGAAAGCGTACACCTCTTTGAAGAACGTCATTATCTCCAAACCCGTGTTATGTTTGCCAGATTTTTCCAAAGAGTTTGTCTTAGCAACTGATGCATCAGATCGCGGATTAGGCGCTAGTCTTATGCAGGAACACGAGGGAAAGTTATACCCTGTGGCATATGCTAGTCGTAAGCTATTGCCTCGTGAGACAAAATATTCGGTCTCAGAGCGCGAATGTTCAGCTATTGTTTGGGCTGTAAAAAAGTTTACTTTGTATTTGTATGGAAAGGAGTTTGTGCTCCAAACTGACCATCGGTCATTAGAGTTTTTGAACTCTGCCAAGTTTGACAGTCCAAAGTTATTACGATGGAGTTTATTTTTACAGTCTTATCGATTCAGGATTCACTACGTAAAACGCAGAGAAAATGTCTGTGCCGATTTCCTGAGCAGGGTATTTTAAAGTAGTACACTATCAGTGAAATGCATTGTAACCCATACTTTTGCCTACTAGATGAATTTCTAGGACGGCAGTATTGTACTGTAATTGGGGACGTAGTTCATCTGTGACTGAATATTGAATTGATGGCTGATAGAGAGTCATGATGTGTTAGTCACATTTTGATTTTATGCTATGTCATATTAGTTACCAATGGAACTTGGTGTAATTTTTGGAAAATGTAACCCAAATGGGGTCTGCGAGCAAGCAGTGTTTGTGTTATATTGCAATGTTGTAACTTGTTTTGACCTAATATGATGAAGAAAGACCCTAATCAGTGGTCGGTATGTATTGGTATTTTTGGCCATTGTACGTATGAGTTATACATTTTGGAGATAACCATGTTATGTACAACAAGTTATATGCTATGATTCGTGCACGAAGCATTATGTAAACGATGGGCCATCGTTTCACCTTATATGATTTGTAATAATATCATTGACCATTGTTTCACCACAGTGGTGGCGTTGTGTTATTTTGACTAGTAGGCCTACTGTTTACTATTGGGAAGCAATGACGGTATTGTATTAGTTATGGTATTAATGATACAAAGTACACTGCATTGTATTGTATTTGTGATGACATTCGGGAAGACACTGAAATTGTTATTAATTGTAATAGAATTAGCAACTACCTTTGTGAGATTGGGAGTGCTATAAGATTATTTCAAGATATTGCAGACGCTGAATAATGTTTTGGAGTTGAAAAATATTCAACTTAAATTGGGGAGTTGTGTAGCATCTGCAAGCTATCCCTTGCCCTCCCCCGTTTTCTTGTTACACTGGTGAGCATGTGTTCATTTCTTCTTTCATTTTATTGTGGACAAACCGCCAGAGTGTACTGTACTCCGTGACCTGACCTTCTTTTCTAGTGAGTAGTTTTTTCCTCGCTCGCTTGTTGTCAGTGTTTTGACTCGTTCAGTAAATATTAGTATGTTCCCGAACATTCGATAACATTGTGGAGACGGATGTTTACGCCAGATTTGGCCTTGAGTGATGTAACCTGATGACGTATTGATGCGTGATTGGTTAGTTTGTGCGAGGGCAAAGGTAACGTTTATTTCGGGAACTTTCTGTAGGAATGTTTATATATATAGACCTGTGTGAGTGGTTGGTGGGTGAGTAAGTGAGTTTCCTTTTGTGTGGCGTAGATATTTAGTTTCGCTGGTGTCTTCCTGGTAATTTATTGTTCACTATACAGTTATTAAACTTTAGTATTATTTAATCTATCGTCGGATCTCGTGTTTATTTATTTTACAGCTGTAATAGTTTCGCTTTCTAAAGGGTTGTAGTTAGATCAACTAACTCCCCCCTACTATAACGTGCTAGAACAACCTCAGCTGTTACAGATGGATAGATGGATGGATGGATGGATGGATAGATGGATGGATGGATAGATGGATGGATGGATGGATGGATAGATGGATGGATAGATGGATAGACGGATAGATGGATAGATGGATAGATGGATGGATGGATAGATGGATGGATGGATGGATGGATGGATGGATGGATGGATGGATGGATAGATGGATGGATGGATGGATATATGGATGGATAGATGGATGGATGGATGAACTTACCACCAGCTTGCACGGCGGTAACCACCAGCAACAGAGCAACAAATGTCGTCACTGCCATGATGACCTAAACAAGATTCAACCGACAATAAGACATTATCAGTAAATAAAGCGCAAAATCGATATTTCTATTTAACCATCTAAGACCCAGAGTGCCACAAAGTTAGACGTTCTGTGTTCGGTGTTAGGCCCACATTTGGAACAAAATGTTAATCATTATACTGCGTCCAGTGTTCTTTGCTGCATACAACTTTTTCTTTTTGCCAATTTTGACTCTGTATAATCTGGACCACTTTTTAGTTTATCAGTGAATAATTTTTCCGGAAAAATATTTATATATTCATTTAACTATTTCAAAGCAATTTTATAGTGTTACAGATTTATTTATTTTTTTGACGAAGCAAACTAGATGTTTTGGGTTTTAGAAAGTATTATTTAGCCTATTTTTTATTTACGTACTTATTTACTGCAGTGTTTTCTGATTCCCTGGTTTACGATAATTACATTCTTGTCTGGTGAAGATTAAAACTGGCAGGATCACAACGTGCAGTCAGAAATAGAAAATAGTAACTCCGTAGAATTTTTAAAGATGTGAAATAATTTATCTCGCCTCCTATCAGAAAAGCTACTGTTTGTCAAAGTGACTACTCTTCAGGAGAAGCAAAAAAACTTTTATTCCTGTTGTGCGTGTTCCTGCACAGAAGAATTATTCGTCCCAAATTGATTCCTACAAATAGGACGTAGCTTCCGTCTTGTAACCCAACTAGTTAAATCAGGGAGGAGCGAGGAAATAAATCTTTACTATAAATGATAGCATTGAAAGCAATTCGATATTAGATCTTAATAATACATATAAAATGTAATATATGTGATTAAGTTATTCACAATTTGTTTTTATGGAAGATGTCATGATCTCATTTTTGGGATCCAGTGAGTAGTGTTAGGGTGATCCGACCCTTAGAATAAAAAGGTGGGATTTTATAGGTTAGTGGACTCACGCCCTAAGGCGGTGAGTTTTGCAAGCAGTGCACGGGGCACGTGAACCCGGCATGATTTCGGAAGGTGAGACAAGAAACTTTCACGGGGTTTGGCTGGAGGTATATAAGCTTAAGTCGCCATTGTTTAAGCAGAGAACGGCTGTGGAAATCATTCGATCCAGTGAGGTTCCTCTCGGCTCGAGCTCCAGGGCCTGACAATAGGAGTCGAGCACAGACAGAATAGATACAAGTGAAGTCGAAGTGGAGTGACCGTGTCGTCATCCAGAGAATTGATAAACGCCTCGTCGCACTAGGCCAAAAGTGCGAACCGTGTCCGTTGGATCTACGCTCGTACTTGGCTACGAGCGTATAATGGTAGGCAATTCATAAGTCCACACAATAGAGACAGGAATTACTAGATCAGCCCAGTGACGAAGCTGAGTAGTAGGAAAGCCACCTGGCAATCCTCACAATAGAGACAGGATTAATACAATGTAGAATGATAGTGTGTGTGGAAAGAAAGAAGTATTGAAGTCAGTCATAGAAAAATAATCTTTTGTAGACGTAGTACGTAGAGATTGTATCTCATGTTATATCGAATGCCTTAGTTGTATCCCATGTGGAATTAGAACTCTTGAATTACAGATAATAAGTTCAGCGACAAGCTGGAGTTCCCACAATAGGGCTTTGATGTAGCCACTAATTAATGCAGTCCCATTTATTGTATCTGCAATCCTATCTATTGTATCTGCAACCATATTTATTGTATCTGCAATCCTATCTATTGTATCTGCAACCATATTTATTGTATCTGCAATCCTATCTATTGTATCTGCAAACACATTATTGTATCTGCAATCATACCTATTGTATCCGTAGTAATAAAGTAGTATGTGTCACGAGTGGAGTGTGCTGTTGTGATATTAATGTGAATTGAACTATTAACGTGCTATTGCCATGTTGAGGAGCTATTGGAATGCTCAGGTGTTATTGCCCTAGGAGGGGGCTATTAAGACATTGAGTGGAGAGGCTGGAGCCGAAGTGTATTTAAAAGTAACTACCGGGTTGTGGACCCGAGGAAGAGTGCTTGAGGGAAAGAAGGCCGTTGGACGGCAGTTGATTAGAATAATATAATGTATGTAATTGCACTGTTATCTTTATCTTTATGTTTAATAAATGTGTGAGTCTGATGGGTTGTTCTGTTAAGTGTTCTACGTGTTTGTTCGTGATTGTTGTCCTGTTATAATTATTACATCTCCCAGTCTGGGATTTGTGACAGTATGGCCCTTCAGGCCTGATATATATATATTCAACAAGTGTGTTATTAATTATTATGATTGTGCCTGGACGAGTGTGAGTGGCCTTTCGATTAGTCGAATGCGCTATTATCCCCAAGACCTTACTCACCTCGAACGTTGACAGAAGAAATGTTGACCTTTGAAGGTTAGTTTTAAATGCAGCCCATTGTACAGTCTTCATGCTGACGACGTGCTCATTAGTGGGGAAAAGTTTGCCCATCTGGACACTAGGATGCCTGATTCAAATCTGGAACGTTGGGTGTTAAAGGGTTAAGACAAAGAAATGATGCCTTTCTAATGGTCTGGGAATTTCATTTTGGTATGCGAGTAAGTATGGCTGTTCCTTTGAATTCTTTAAAATCTAATTCCTTAGTTATAATAGTACACCATGAGATTTTTTATTTCATTGATTTATTCGTTGATAAGGTACTTCGTTCCTTTAATTATTTTGCAATTTTAACTTCCATTTAGCCTATAGTTTTGCTATTTTTATTTATTTATTTATTTATCTATTTATTTATATATTTTTTGCCAAGCAAAATAATTGCCTAAATCTTTGATTTTTTGCCCCTGATTAACTTTATTTTTCCTCTATATCTATTTAAGATGTTTGTTTTATTACAGTATTTACGTTTTCCTTCATTTATTCGGCATCCCCAAATGTGTTTAGTTATGCCTCATGCACTGAAAACGAAAGTAATATTTTTTTTAATCAAGCTATTTGAATGACAAAATTATATACATACATTTTTTTATTCAAGTTTCTTCTTCATCTCCTATTTCAAAACCATTTTTAACCTGAAATTGGCTGATTGCAGAACTTACCCTCCTTGACTTCACACGGGACACCTTAGTCTGAACATTACCTCACTTTCTCCGCAAGAAACAGTTACATGAACTCTTGACTAGCCTGTAAATGGTATATAATTGTAAACTCAAATGACACTCACCACTAATCGGATAAATTACTCGAGGCCTCTAACAGGTTAACAGAGTGTGCTGAATAAAATAAATATTGACACGGCTACCCCGTATGACCAAAATTGTTTCGTGACCTTAACTGGCCGTTCATATTTTGATGTGAGATTAAGGTAGGCAACTCATGCATGAACGATCAGGTCAGCAGAGGGCATTACCTGTACTCATTTCCCTAAAGAAGACGCGGTTTTGAATGATGGTGTCGCAATAAGAGGCATTGCCAACTTTTACCATCATTGCCGAATACAGCTTACTGGATTTTGGACCGGGTTAAGTTCATTTGGGTCAAGACTGCATCTATCGGTCAATAGTGATGGAAAAATTAGATTCATTGTGAAGATCACTACAGTTTAAGTGAACATAATTATTACATATATATTTGGTAATCCTGTATTCATGGGCGGATGGGAATTCCTTGAAATTTCTCTGCCCCGGAAGAGTTGATCTGCTCGAAATTTTTACACAGTTTTGACGTCTTTATTGTCGGAGGATCTCTGCCTTTAAATTTACACCTATTGAAGGGAAGATGCACGACATTTTACACAGACAAGAACACGTGTCCTAATTTCTAATTATGTATTTTTTTATTTTTTTTATTTTTGGATGTTTTAAATGCAAAATTAAAAGAAACGTTGTTTTCTGCCCTTCCTGGCAGGAAAAAATGTCATATATTTGGTCAACATTAATACCAACAGACATGTTGTCTACAAAATCGATTGTACTGTACGAGGGAATGGACACGAAGTCCTTCGTCTACTACTCTACCAACACAATTAAAATCTCTTCCTGTAGAGACTGTGATTGCAGGTGAAAGGAAAAGTTTCCAGAAGCAGCTAGCTTTTTTTATTTTTTAACTGTTTACGGTGACACGGAAGCCAGAAGACATCACCTGTAAACACAGATGTTCAAGACTGGTAGTATTCTTGCCAGCACTTGATGGAATTTACATTCCTTTGGATGGCACCAAACCATGGCACCTTCGGTCATTGTGCAGTGAACGACCTTTCATCCTCATCATATCCTCGATTTCCTTATCTCTTTCGAACTCTGAATGACTGACTGACGTCCGCCGATGCCCATCAAAAAAGTATCTAATTTTGTTCATGAAGTTTCTTTGGCTGCGTCGTCTCCTTAGACTGGCAAGGTTATAACTCCTTTCATCAACTTTTGAGAAATTGATGATTGAAGTTTCATGTGCTCACAGTTTTTAGAAATACGAGTTGTTGTTTTCTTTTCAGCAATACGTACAAATCACACACCGAGTCCGCTTGATAATTTGACACACAACGGAGGAGGCATGTAGAAAATAGTGTGTCGTGTGTAACTGAGTTTAGCCAAAAAGTGGAGACGGAAGCTTGTCGTTCTAATGGAATGACTTGGTTTTAAAATTCTGTGTGCACTTTTAAGTTTTAGTTTTCAGATACATGTACTACTCGCATACACCAAACGTGCATGTTTATGCTTTTTTTTTTTCTTTTTGCTTCTCGTTCTCTCCATTGTTTTGTCCGAAAAGGCGAGGGGGGAAAGCCCTTGCCTGTCATAACCATTTTCCTTCTGTTTCAAGTTTTTCCTTTGAATTAGTGAAGCTGCTGTCAGTGGAAACTGTTGCAGATGCAAATAGTTCGGATGCCATGTCGAAATTCTGTGGCTGCATTCGGCGAGACAGTTGCGTGTCAAAGCTTACATCAAATTTTAGTCCAGTTTCTGTTCCTGTTCACCAAGATCTTCTGCGCTGTCTTTCAGGGTTCGGTTAGAAGTCGCAGAAACTAAGATCTGGATGAAATTCGATGCAAAACCCTGCTATCTTTCTGTCTGTCTGACTCTTTCTTTCTCTCTCTCCTCTCTCTTTCTTTCCCTCTTTCTGCCTCTCTCTTTCTCCCTCTGTTTCTCTCTCTTTCTCATCGTGTGCAGGCGTGTGTGGGCGCATCTTTGTCTCTTTTAATTTTATCTGCTTTTCTCTCTTTCTCTCTCTCTCTCTCTCTCTCTATCTGTCTATCTATCTATCTGTCTGTCTGTCTTATTGACTGTCTGTCTGTCTGGGCGTTTGTCACTTTTTCTTGTTCTTCTCCTTTTCTTTTTCTCTGTCCAATCATGTCTTGTATACTATGCAGTCAATCTCATTTTCAACATTCACAAAATTGCATTTGATAGACTTCAATATCTTAGTACCCCCACTGGCCCGTATTTGAAAAAAAGCAGGTGATGTCCTCCGTTCTATAGTTACAGCACTTTCTGATTTATCGGTAAATAATTTTTTGCGATGAATATTTATAATTTTGCATTCATTTTCCTTTTATTCAATATCAGTTTTGAAAGTTTCGGAATTAATTGTTTATATCTGTGGAGTGGAGGATTAAAATCTTTTTTACTACTGACACCTCCCCCCCCCCCCCCCCCCAAACCTCGTTGTTGTTTTTTGTGTGTGTGTGTGTTATATATGCGGAATTTCTAACCCCTTTCAATGTTTTGGTTTACCTGTCTTGTTTGACTGACTTATCCTGAACTTGACCCGATGGTGTCTTGCCACTGACCTACATTAGGAACCTGCCATGACCAAAGTAATACGAAAACTTATGAAAGCTGCGAAAAATGTTGCACTATTTACAGGATATCAACGAACGATCCTTTACTTTGATGTTTACTAATCCCCTAGGCGGAGTCATGGGCATTCGATTCCAGCCAGTCGTCGTGTCTGAAGGAAACTTATCAAACAGAAACCATTTTGTACAATTAGGGGAGCAAGCATGTGTGAAGGGAGTGACTAAGCCTGCATAAGCTACATGTACTTCCTACAAAGCTCAGAAAAGTGCGTCTCTCTATCATGCCTCCAATGAAGCGAATGGCTTCAAATTACATGTACATGTATATCAATATCTTGTCAATAAAGTTCACAGACAGACGGGCAAGCAGAATAGATGGACAGATAGATAGATAGACAGACAGACAGACAGATAGATAGACAGGCAGGCGGGCAGACAGACAGACAGACAGACAGACATACAGATAGATCTATAGATAGATAGATAGATAGATAGATAGAACTGATTGATAGAGAGAGAGAGAGATGGTGTGCAACTTAATGTTCTGGGTGAGGTATTTACGTGCTGTCACTAATAGTAACACATGTGTGCTTATTCATTCCTCAGCCTGTACCAGTACAAGTTTGCCTCTTTTCTCATGTTCCTGTAGTAAAGACCGAAGAGGGTCCCAGAGGCCGAGAGCTTGCGTCTTTTCTGAGTTAGAGACCAGATACAGTGGCTTCCGTTTCGTTTGGCTTTCGACTCACTTCCGACAGTTTCGCCGAAAGATGCCAGTCCCAAGGAGAAGCGGAACGAGAAGAAAGCGGAAGCGCCAGGCGCCATGATAAAAGACGCTGTGAAGGTTTTCGGCATATTCTCGGCTTTTCGTGAAGAATGACTGGCGTCATTCTACAAAACTGTCGAAAGCGCGATCCTTTTTCTTCTTCTTTCGTTCACCAAATCTAAATTATCTGCAGATTTGTTCTTTTATTATTATTTTAAGAAAATCTACGGTTTTCTGCAGTTCTAGCAGAGCACCACAGAGTTTGACATTCAGGTCGCGATGAAACCAGAGCCACTGTCTGTGGACTCTTTGGTCGTATCCTCCATGGAAACGGATTTTTTTGTTACTGTTTGTTTTTGCACTAGGCCTACTCGTTACCTTAAAATGACAAGGTTCTATCTCCCCTTTTTGGCTGAACTGGGTTACACACTACACACTACTTCTACCGGCCTACTTCATTGTGTGTCAATGTATCAAGCGCATTCGTAATGTGTAATTTGTAAGTTTTACAAAAATGAAAAAAAAAAGTGGAAGTTATGAGCACATGAAACTTAAATCATCAATTTCTCAGAAACTGATCGAAGAAAATTGGAACCTTGTCATTCTGAGCCAATCTAAGGGGACACAATGGCTTTGGCGAGCGAGGGACAAGCTAAATCTTCTGTCAAACTCGCTAGTTCGTTCCAACTTTCAACGGAGAGCAACACACCACACACGCACATACACACACTCGCAGGATTTGCTTTATGCATAGATAAGGGGGTTTGTTTTGTTTAGCATTTTGTCTTTCTGTGCATCCCGTTGGGTGGACCTAATGACCGGGTTAGAAAGGCCGTGAGGTAGGCTAATTCCACTGTGTAAGTGACGAGGATTATAAGGATTATAACACCGCTCTTATTTTCAGCCAAGTTACCATGTTAAATTGTCGCATGGACATTATTTGTAGAATGTCTTAATTCCAGCCGCCTCGGAATGTCTTTGGTGAGGAAAGTAGGCGAGGCCAGACACTTTGTTATTTAGACATTGTAATGTATTACATGTAATTATTATGGTTCACTTTGATAGTACGAAAGTGTATCCCTTTTGGAAAGGCCTACAGTTAACATTCCGAGGATGATATGACGTCAGTATGAACGTTTATTAAATGATATTGTCTGGTATATTCGATAGTATTGATTATGAAGAATGCAGCTTGGAAACGATGGTCCTGCGTTAAATCTGAAGTGGAATGCACATTGCACATACATTTGAAATAGCCAGACTACTTAATTCTTTGAAACTGAAACAGAGGTGGTGGTTGGGGGCGAAGCTAGAAATTGTTTTACACTGGCATGCAGGAGACCGACAGACGGACAGGGAGACAGACAGACAGATAGAGCTATAGATAGTGGCAGACAGACAGACAGACAGACAGATAGACAGATAGATAGATAGATAGATAGATAGATAGATAGATAGATAGATAGATAGATAGACAGACAGACAGACAGACAGACAAGGCAGACAGACCAACACGTCATCAACCAACCGAACTACAATCCAAGACCTATCACACAAGGACAGTATTCATATTTGTTTATTATTCAACAGTAAAATCGTACTTATGTATTTACATGATAAGAGAATGTCCATTATACACATCTGTAAAATGTAAAACAATATACACGCAAGTACTAATGTCAGCTAACAGGGATCAGAAACCAGGCTGCATAACCATAGAGATTAGCAAACAAAATTCCCTACCACAGCAACTGCAATCTGGCAGTTAATGATGGTGATGCTGCCGATAATGCTGTGGCAAAGGTAGCAGTGGTGGCTATTTGTTACGCTGATTGTCGGTGATAACGATGTAGCTGTCCTTGGTAAAAGGCGGTGATGATGCAAAATGTAATCTAGACGGTGAGAAACGTTGAGTGTTGTCTTCTGTAAGCGTTTTTGGGATTCCTTTGGATTGTTAATATTAAGCCTATAAAACCATGCTGTGTGGGGAAACCCTTGCATTTGGGACGAGATCCGACATGAAATTTCCAGAGCATTCGCGCGGATTGACATAAAATGGATTATCATTATCATTATTACTATTAGTACTATTACCATTCTACATCAGCCAGATTACCAGTTGCAGTCTTTGAACAAACCAACAGGTCAGTCTAGATCCCACCCTGCATGGTAAGCTCTCCTGCCTATCTGATCTCATTTCACTGCCTCAGCGTTTAAAAAGGGGAGCACGGTATTCCTTGCGGGCGGAAGCTGCAGCAGTGTGCGCACGGGGCATTTTTTGGTGAACACATACAATAATAAGATCACTGTTTTATTGGTACGCTTTGCGTCCGCCGTTTTCATGGGAGACAGGCCGAATAAAAATATCACATTCAAATGTGAAGTCTTCACGATTTCTAATGTCCCGATGAATCTCATGCGAAGATGTCTTGATAATGATCACAGCAAGAAATGTACAAGAATGATATTAAAAAGCCACAGATTTTCTATTGATTGAGGGATGGCAGGAAAAGACGTGATGTTTCTCTTTCAATAATAGAGATTGTCACGTGTACAATACATGTATTATTAAAGACAAAATATGGCAAAATCAAAAGTTGTATGCAGCAAAGCCTCGCCTAAGAAATAATACAGAAATCATACACCATACAACTTTTTCTTTTCTGCCATATTTTGTCTTTGCTTCAAGCCTTGCTGGGAGCCCAAAAATTTTCTGTGCTTTTTATGATATTTCATCAAAGTGTTGCCTTGCATTAAGTATTCAAAAAGTCAATATTTTGTGAATTTAATTATACCAGCTACAAATCTACTGAAATCTCTTTGCCTGTTAAATTATGGAGCCTGGTCACACAAACCCCTACTAGAAATACAGCTCGACTGGTTTCGCCCTAAGTTCATGAGGAAATCCAACATCAATCAATAAGAGTGAACAATCAATACACCAAAGAAAGAAAAAAAAACAAAACAAAAAAATTCATTATTGTGCACATGTACTATTGTGTTGCTCATCAAATCCATCTGCTCTACTGGCACACTAATGGGGGCATGATTGTGAGATAACAAAAAGGAATCAAAATGAGTCCATGTTTTTAAAATACTCACAAATTATGAATTACACATGTATACATGATACACAATGTACCTAGACTTGACCACCTGGACCACATGTGGTGGGACACATAGTATTTCTGTCAATGAGATTTGGGGGGGGGGGGGGGGGGGAATGACAGCCGCACTCAGGAGTCATGGGTTGGTGAGGTAAAAAAAAAAAGTTTACAAAAATTCACAAAATAAACACCAGCTCTCCTTTTTTTTACCAGACTCAGAAATATGACTGATTTACACTACTTTCCATACAACATGACACAATATTTTGCCATTAAAATCTCACCAACTGTCAGTAGCCAACTAGCATGATAATTACAAAGTATATTATTACAGGTAGTAAGTAACAACAACAACAGTAATCATGAGAGTTCCCGGTGATGTTAACAATTTGAATGCTAAGCACTGCAACAGAAATGAGTAACAGTAACAGCCATGTTGATGGGTATGATCAATCTCCATTACTTTAGTAAGAAATAAAGAAATGCTACAGGATATGTCGAGGGGTATTTGCCATATTGTTGTGTGCAACATTTTCGAGGTTCTGTCGAATGTGGTTCTCTCACTCCTAATTTCATTATCTATAAGTGTCTTTCCAATCAGTTAACAACTTTTCGAGATACGTGTCTGTGACGTAATGTTTTATGCATTTTAGCTGTTTTGCCAACCAAGCTTCAATCCTCATTTTCTCTAAAAGGCTACAAGGCAAAAATGCACATACAACAATATGGCAAATGCTTGACGATAGTATAATAACTGTGGTTCATACTTTCCTGTCACACTACCAAAGGATCACTGGTGAAATACTTTCCTTCCTGCATGGCTAAAAGGGATCATTTTAGTAAAATACTTGTACTTTCTTTTTTTCTAGCATAGGGGTAAGAGGGAGTGTTGCTGGTTGAAATACCCTCATTCTAATACTACTACATGTATAAAGTAAGACTAAGAGGGGGCTCATTGTTGAAATATATAATACTCTTTCCCATACCATGTAGTAGAAGGGGGATCATTGTTGAAACACAAGGAACTACTCTCTTTCTCATACTTTACAGTAAGAGGGGGAGCATTGTTCAAATACAAATATTCTTTCTCATATAGTCTTAGTTAAGTTTATTACAAATATTCTCTTCCTCACATAGTCTTAGTTAAGGTGGATAATTGGCCTATGGGTAAAAGTTAGATGACAGATATGAGTGGCTGCGAGAGGCTGAGATGCCATATTTAGCTCACTATCTGGCTGGCCAGGAAAAATATGACTTTCTCACTTCGGAAGAGACATGAAAATGCTTACCAACTATACAAATCAAAGACTGTTGTGATTTAAAACATTATCAGTAATACATGTAGTACTCTGAAATATTGATCTGTATTGACTGACACACAAACAAAAATGACACAAAATGTGACTTTCTGATATTTCAAAACATCTAACATGGTTTTACAGTGAATCAAGACAAAATACCTCTCTCTCTCTTCCCATGTCAAGAACATTGTTTAAGAAACATATATATAATATGCACTTAAAATTTAATTTTATTTTTTGGCTTGTTTGGTCAATGTACTTGTAAATTTTATACATGACTGCATATACCTCAGTTGTAACTCACTGAGATCTAGAATACTGATCTATCTGTCCAGTCTACAGATCAGGGGCCATCCATTAATGTACCGAGGCTCAACTGCACCAAATTTTCCCTTCCCTTCTCTCCCTCTATGCTCAGCCTCACCCTTCCCCTCCCCTCAGCTCACCACCTTTTTGTAGAGGGAATGAAGATGATCTATGATATAGCCTTAATGTTTCAAAACTTCATGGGACATTTTGCAGGGACTACTTGGCCAATTCATTTTCAGGCGTGATTTTAAAGAGATACATGTATATTCTAAGAACACAACTCTTTCCCTACGCGCACTGCATCGCATGCTCCCCTAGCAACAGTCAGTACAATGCAGCTTGCATTGTGACATTGTAAAGGTATTCCTTGACCACTGTATTGGAAATTAACATTCCGTGACCTTGAGCCTTAAAACAGAATTCTTGGTAAAGCTTCCTTTGTCCTAGCGTGTCCAGCAATACCACATGGGCGATAAGTGTATAGTTTGGAGAGCTGTTGTGTAGTAAGGCGATCTTCATTTACAAATGCAGAGTTCAGTATGGCCTATAACCCTAGGAGGTGCTCTGTCCAGACATGGAATGCTGGCCCGTAGGGAAAGAGTTAATTTGGAGAAAAAAAATATGAACCAAACCAAACTTTTTAATTCATTATCATAACTAAAAAATATAGTGTGCTTGCCTGGAATCACATTTTCTCCAACATGTTACATATAATAATAATTAATATGCTTTTCATTTGCTGGTGGGCAGCCTCCCTCCGAGCATACGTACATGTATTTTAAGGATGGCCCCTTTGTGTAAAACATGGGATTAAGTAACTGATTGTAGACATCCGCAATCAGTGGTTCTAAAATCGTTTCTTGGTACCTGCCAATTAATCACCAGTACATCATTTTCCCATTCTACCCTGTTCCTCTTCTCATATCAATGCTTCTTGCTAAGAAATGTATAAAAAAAGTGAGGAAAACTTTTCCATAAATTTTGGGGACACTGACATCCTGACCCCATCGCTGCATGCAACAGTTTTATATCAGTTACTCTGTTTTCAGTGTCACAAGTGTGGGTTTGAGTTTGGGTTTAATGGCAAGTCAGCATGATAATGGCCATATTGCGCCATCCACGTTTTTTTTTTTTTCTGAAAGCGCAGATTTCACTAGAAGAAGAGAAACACTAATCTAAATTCTACCCCATCTCCAAAGTTTAAGAACCACTGTATTTTTTTCTCGGAGTCCTAAATACATTTCGTTGTAAGTTGGTGGACATCTGATTCTGACCCTGCACTAAACCAGTTCATTCTAGAACATCCCATGATCAGATTTGGTCAAGTTTCCTACTAGGCTACAGGTGGACATAAAACAGGGTTGTGCACGGTAAAGTGGTCCCTTATCCAACAGCTCTGTTTGTATATTTATGTACATGTCTTTCCAGACTATGATGTTTGTTGTTAATTGTAAAATTTGTCACCTGTAACCACTACTTAAAAAATACCCAATACGGGGTCTCTTAAACGTCCTTACACAGTTTACAAAGTTCATAACGTAAAGAACTTACGAAAACAATCTCTAAAATGCAGCACAAATGTAAATTCTAGTTTTTCATGATTAAAACAAAAAGCTATTTCCTTTCCCAAATATATTTATCTAAAATAACTATAAGCTACCTGATATTATTAATATTATTATCAGTGCCTTCTGTGACATACTTGTCTCAAAAAATCTTACAACTATGCTGACCATTATATATTTATATAATAAAAGCCAATGAAATGTAACACTAACAGTTGAACGTTGGGCAAACAAACCTATCTTCATGTCAAAAACTATCAAATCTACAGCAGCTGCTCACCAAGCCGGCTCCACACGGAGAGTAAGTATCTCTCCATTCCAGCCATGACATACAAATCACACAGGTTTACATTCTCTCTAGTTACAAAACCAAACCAAGACCCACCCAAAACAAACACAAAAAAATCTACCTATACGTGTTAGATATAACAACTACAAGTCGTCACCGTTCCCTAAAACTGTAGTACATGTAGTTCGTTCTGACTACATTTCAGGAGAAACAAAAAACTGTTTTATTTTAGCTCCTCTGGTCTAATGACAAAGAGTACATCAAAGTTTGCTTTCCCATCATTTTTCGCCTATAGAGTCTTAACACTTTCAGGATGTCAGTAAATAGGGGCTTTGGTCAAATCTGGACGTAATCAATTTTTTCCCACTTTGGGAAAAAAATAGCATGGTTCAGAAAAACACTTACAGAAAAAAAAGTATTGATAGTAAAGTAAAATGTTATACATCAAATAAAAGAGAATTGAATGTAGAGTACAATATAATCCGCGATACGTCCAAACCCGTTTTTCACTGGAGCCGATAAATCGGGAATACGTCCTGAAAGAGTTAAACCAAGATCATTTGATGCAGCTTTGAATGTCATAAAAATCGATTTTTAGAATTTAGAGTTAATACAGTCTGAGGGAAAAAGGACAAAACTAGGTTTTCAAATCAAACTTTGGTATTATTGAAAGGCCTGCATGCTTTACACCTGATCACATAAAACCAAGCTAACAATGATTCAGTTCTACGTAGACAATTAATGAAATGCATTATAGGACAATACAAAAGAAAAAAAAGGCATAGGTTAATAATCTTGCTACACTTCAATGATCACACAACTTCAAAAAGAACATGGTTTGACAAAATACAGGTTATTTACTAAGATTTTAGAGATGACAGGCAAATTTCAAAGTCACTTCAGTGGTATTTCACGTTGCCCCCAGGCTTGCTGCACCCATTACATAACAGACATCTTGATAACACTCTATGCTCAGTGTTTCATATATGGGAAACACATCCTTACTACTCAGTATTCCATCCATACTTGGAACATCATATTTTAATTTATTAATTTTAAAACAAAAAATTGTTCAATGTCAATTTTCTTTCTTTTTTTTTTTTTTTTTTTAAATCTGACTTCCCAGAAATTCAGGATAAGCACAGCAATTTGTCTCTGGACACCAAATAAATAAAGATTTCTTACTAGACAAAATGTCACAGCAAACATCAAAAAAAAAAAAAAAACAATTTCCCATTTATTCTGTTTTCAACTATGATAACACCCTTCCCTCTCCACGTCAACAATAAGGAAAAATATTGTGATCATTTCAATCTGCATGAGCTGCAAAAAAAAAAAAAAACAACCTCCAAATGTACCTATTTCTACATGCAGAATGTCAAATTTTATGACATTTTCATCTAAAAGCAAAACAAAATATCCATACTGCTTGATTCTTTTCCCCAAGACCTGCTGCTTTTGCGACAAATGTGCTACTGGTCTGATAAAGTAGTTATCAACATCCCTTTATTTGCTGGACATCTGCACTGGTTCTTAGTTTTGTATTTTCCATTATCTTAATGGGAAAACTGGCAAGATCTAACCCAGTGTTTCTCAAGGTGGGGCACATGCCCCGCTGCTGGGGCGTGAGATTTCAGAATGGGGCGTGGGGACCTTTTTTAATAGGTCATAATTTCATAGCATATTTTAATTTAACTGTACAGATAAACTGTTGTTTATGTCGTACTGGTGTTAAGGTCAGATTAAAACATAGAACTTAATAATATGACTTCAATGGTTATGTGCAACCTAGCCAGTTATACTAACTTTGTCTGATTGCGGTGTGGCACAGATTTTTGAAATTGAAATTGAAGGGGGCCATGGGACAAAAAAGGTTGAGAAACACTGATCTAACCCATGAGAAAATTAATCATACAGTCCAATTATGTCATTTTATGAAAACTTTTAAAAGTAATCTTGACTGGCTGAATGTTGAATGTGCCAAGAATTGGCCACAGGTTGAACTGGAGCAGTGACTACAGACATTAACCCTTTCAGCGTCACAGACCTCCATAGCAGTCGCTGGCATTTTCCTTAATATGTGTGCCAAGACCACCATAGCTGTCGATCGGGGGGTGCACTGGATCTATGATAACTATGATGCAAATATGAATGAGGGTGTTATAATTTCTTTTCCATGAGTTTCAGGAGTGATTTTCGGGTAATATGATTTGCCACTATGTCTCAGGGATGTGACAAAGAAAGGGTTAACCACAACAGAAGATGTCAGTGGTGACAATACTGTTGCTCATAACTCCCTAAAATAATTGACTCAGTTTTTTTCCAATGCATCTCTCGGCCTGAACTATCAGGGCAAACAAACTACGTGCAATGTTGACCTGTGTCTGGTACCAGTTTGCTGTGACAACATCTCTTCCCCTCACACCAGGGTAAAAAGTTATTCAATACAGTTCTTTAATATAAAATAATATACAAAGTACAAAAAAAAAAAAAAAAGTGTCCATTAGAGTGAATGGGGCTCAACAGTAAATTAGCCCATGGCACCAAAAACTTGATACTGTTCCCAGAATGCACATGTCAACAGAATCCAACAAAGGAAAATTAATATACAAGCTTGTGTACATAACACTAACACAAAAAAAATCACTTCCACTTGTATGCTGGTTACATCTGACCCTTAAGGCTCAATTTTTTTCCCCTGATATGTTATTGTATTGTATGAGTTTGCGCTGTTTTGCATGTTATCCTTCAATAGAAATATCGATAGCCTCAGCCGAAAACCACACAAGACTGTAATTTCACATACTTTGGTGGAAACAGAGGAGAAGCTCATTATGCATAATGTGTAAAAATGTCTTACCAAGAAAACCCAAAAAGAAACACAAAAAAATAACATTGTATCAAACTGTCCACCACAGTTTGTTCTTTCTGCATTTAATCAGTTTTCCTTCCTCCTGTTGACCTGCCAAGACTTGGCTTTCTGTCCCACAAAACTAATATGCATTATGATTCTATGAAGATATTTGAGATCTGATGCCTACATTCTCCCAGTTACCAATGAACAAGGCAATCTTAATAACACAGAACTCTCTGTATTTTATCATTGTAACTCTTAACAACCAATCCCCCTTATTAAATTGGACTTTCAACAAACTTGTGGTCTGTTGAACACAGCAAAAAAAAATTCCAGTAATCGTTTTTACTAACAATGGCACTGCTCAATATTATCAAGCAATGGACATCGGTTTCTACTTGTGACTAATTAGTATATGAATGACTCAGCATCTGCTAGTGTTACTTCCATGAACCTTACATGGTGCATGGTATATATTTAACTGAACAGTAACATTGGTGGGCAAGATCAAGAGAAGACACTTGGTCTTCACAAAACATCTCTGCTGCTTTATCTTTTCTTGCACGAATTCAACACATGAGCTCTGTACATTTTATAAACAGGGGATAGAATCAAACCACAGTCAGAATCTGGCACACATTCACTTATTCCACTAGGAAATCTAAGCATAATTACATTAAACAATACCAACAGCTCACCATGCTAAAAGACACTTTGCAAATTTGAACAGTCAATTCATTCACTGAATGTATTCTACTCTATCTCTAGAGTTACAATGGACAGTGTAACTGGTGACTGAATGGCATGCACAGGAAACAGGACAGATTTTGGACACAAGGAGGATACTGACGGCAGTGACCATTCACACAACACTGACCCATCGGTGAATGCTGGGCCTTCAGCTTGAGTTTGTGCTTATCTACAGATCAGATGACCCTCGGTCACTGAAGTCACCAAACAGACAAACTGTGACTGTCATCATCAACAGTGGACAATCTCTGACTGATTCATCAACAAAGGACAACCTATGATTTGCCTGATCAAAATATGATGAGCTATGACTAACGATATCAACAGAGGACAACCTATGACTGATTCATCAACAAAGGACAACCTATGATTTGCCTTATCAAAATGTGATGAGCTATGACTGACAGTGTCAACAGAAGATAATCTATGACTGATTCATCAACAAAGGACAACCCATGATTTGCCTTATCAACATATGACGAGCCATGACAGTCAATGTCAACAGAGGACACTCTATGACTATCAGCATACCATGAGCTATAAGCAATATCAATCAACACATGATGAGCTTTGACTGACTCATCACCAGAGGACCATCTAAAGGACCTCTGTATTATAGATGTTTATTACAACCACTGTAAACTTCACTTGGTCATTCAACTTTGCGTTTCTGATCTCGTTCCACTAGACCCCATGACCTCAACCTCAAAGACATGGACTGATATCCACACAATAACAAATTCAACTAGCTTCATTTTCTGGCCAGTGACAGTGGAAAGTTTTGCAAATAAAGAAAAAGAAAAAGAATTTTAAAAAAAATTAAATTCAGCACCAAAAACTTCTTTTACATCAGCTGATTGCATTTTGACCCCTCACTTGTCCCTGGAAATAAACTGGCAACAGATACACAAAAATTAACCAACAATTATGTAAGGTAAATGTGTTTGCCTCTGCAGCCTGAATGATAAATTTTGGAGCAATATCGAACTTTTCATCTGTTTATTGCAAAGAGAAATTTTGATTTGTCTCACAATAATACACGTCAAACATCTGCATTTGCCCTGCTGTTTTTGAAACTTGCATCAGCTCTAACAATTGAAACTCTTCAAAGCGATGGAACAGGTATGGAAGTCATGGTTTATAAAACCTGAAACCCAAAAGTTCCAAAAGGCCCATTCCTGAAAATGGAATTGTTAATGGACTTGAAATAAAGCAAATTCACCTCAGCTCATCAATTCTTTTCTACTCAGCTTACACTTATATCCCTAGCAAAGATTATCAGCATTTTTTTTCATACCGAAATAAGTGTCAAAAGCAGCCCATCCCAGTCAAACTGCCGTATTTTTTTTTAATGGAAAGGGTCTTCTTTCAATTACGAGAAACTGCAAATGTGGTCTGGAAAACATTTACTCATATGTTAAATTTCTTCCCTATAAGGAGTGATGGAGGGAACAGCAGATTAGGTTTCAGACTACAAGTTTTCTTTCTGCTCAGAAATAGCAATATTATTAACAACACTGCCATACATAACAGCAATATTACCAACAGCATTGGCTTACAAATGAAAAAAATAAAGCTCTTGACACCAGTAAAAGACTAGTCTGTTACTGTTTATAAAACAATAATTTCATTTGTACACAGACGGTGCAACAGGTCATCTCTGTTTGAAATATCAAATTACTAACTGATAAGACTGACATTAAAAAAGTAAGCTCTCTTCAAATGTCGTTCTTTCATTTTTTTTCCCCTTGAATGTGTGATATTTCATGACGAAATCATGAGAAATCTCAGAGATCTGAAATCCACTGTATATGTGGTGTCATCTGCACTACAAATACTGTAGCCTGTCATAAAATCAGTTTTCGAGCAGGACACTAGGCCTATGCTTAGATTAGCTGAGAAGACCAAAGAAGCTCATGAATGGACATTTCCTGTATTTTCATTTGTGTCTGCATGTACAACAAATATTTCTTTTTTTCTAGAATTAAATTATGCAAATTTCTCATTGTCATAATATGTTATGAAGAAGTTGTTCATAGTTTCACAAATGAGCTTTGAAAGCTTTCATACAGAAAGGTTATCATCCCCAAACCCTGAATTACCTAGTTTCCCTGTGAAAACTTCATAGATGTACAAAAACTGAACTTTTGAGGATGGGTGATCACAGACTCAAGCCCTAAGTACCACTGATCACAGACTCTAGTACATAGTACTGAGTAAAGATGATCACAAAATCCTGTTCCATGCCTCTCAGTTTGTCTGTCATGGTAGCCCTTTGGCCCCATGAACACATACCACTTATTCTCATTATCCTCTCCCACTCATCCAAATCTATTTACAATTTTTTATTTTTTTTACCAGTGACATTCACAACACAGCATAAAAACAAGAACAATGTCTTTTTCCTCCCTGAAACTACGAAATTAAGACTTTGTTTCCCCACTGGTGAAAGTTTAGGACAAGGGGCAACTTGGATCACCATAACCTCTTTTGCCACAATAGCCTAGGCAAAACCAGCCTCTTTGTGGAAGTGAAATTTTTTTTTTACTAATTTGTATCTTTTTCAATTCTCTGTCAAGCACTTTGTGGAATCTCACGAAAACCAACAGAGGTAAGAGACAGAAAAATTATAAATTTTTTTTATCCATTATCTTGGTTCTGTCAATGTATAAAGATCAAGCACTTAGCAGTGCTGATTCACTAAGTCCAATGAAGTTCTACACAAAAATGTGCTGAACAATTTGAATTTCAGTTTACTTCTGGTGAGATGATACCCCATTGCTCCTCCTTGCTTGGCTCTCCTCGCTTTACAACTAGAGCTGTGAACAACTGTGTTGACCAAACCACACCACAAAGTCGGCAAAAATTAAGAGGTTTCACATTTGATACGCTTACTGACCAGCATTCGAGGCTAGCACAGAAAATGGCTGGGGCTAAGTGAAAAATTCTCAGACCGCTGAACTTAATCTAAACCATGGAGTCCAAGATATGAGTAAATATAAATGAGTGTTTGTGTGCTCTAACATGGAGCTAGCTAAGGAAACAGCAAAAACCACAGAATTCTGTGAAATTTGCGGCAGTCCTTGATCCTCGATTGCCATTACTGCCCCTCTTAAAAACTGATCCCATCACAATCTCAGCTGTGGGTTAGACATACATTCTCTTCCTTGATAACTAGGAAACCCATAATAACAACAGTTTTCAATTATCAGTATCTTTTTTTTTTCTATATTGTACAAATTGTCTTGTTAATTTTAAAATCATAGAGCTCTGACTCAGGTGTAACACAAATGTGAATGTACTCCTGATATCCACACCAACCAACCATCCAGCTGTCTTGCATGGCATCTTTCAAATGTACCATCATCAACCATTCTTATCAGGCAGATACTACATCAAGGTTATTCTTACACACTTTTACAAGAGACTGGATGACGACATACTTCAGCATTATAAGGAAACGGGATAGTGAGATTTATATTTACAAATTCTGCAACTTCAAAGATATTTCATTCAACTTCAGCTGCACCCATAACAAACAGAGAAACAGACTCAACCATTTCAACATTACCAGCACGACTGCATTTGTTTGCCCATTCCAAAGTTGGAATAAGCAAAAATTTTGACTAAATGTGATCGTGAAAACATGAAAAAGAATAAATTAAAATACAATGATTTTGACATTGGTAGACGAAGTGGTCTTGTGGCCCAGTCTTACTTTGAAAACCATATTTGTTATACTCATCACTGCACAAGAGGGGTCACCAATGATATAAACCCAACTGGACCTTTAACTTTTTAGAAAACATCTGAGTATTCAGTAAGTTCTTCTTCTGACTGAATTTCATTTTCCCGCTGAAAATCTTTGACTTCTTAATGCGTGTAGAATTTTGTTCCAAGTAAACTCTGGGTAAATCTTGACAGGGGTTCTCTTCATCTACAGGTCACTCTCCTCTGAGGTTCTATTTTTTTCTCCCCTAACAAGCAATACCGTGTGCGTATATTCTGGATAGAATGAAGACATCAGGCTATTTCTAGGTAGCCACAATAAAACCTTACTATCATTACATACATATTATTACATCATAAGTAAAATCATTTGTTATGTCTCAAAATACCAAGAGATCTAAAACCTTCCTGAATGGTCCCAAATATCTACTGGACACAATTTTTTTCCCAACTTCCTCAGCTGGTCTTGGTTTACACACATAACATAAATTCATGAACAAATGGAATTGCGTGTCAAATGCAACTCTCCACATGCATAAAGGAACTGTTATAAATGAGTGATCGTGAAGCTGACACTTCAAATATGACAGCAAAAAGTGAACTATTAGAATCTGTTGCATATCTCCAAGTTCACCTGCTAACATTTGCTTGAAGTCTCCACAAAGAACACCCATATATATGTAAACCAGCAGTTATATCAAACTGAAGACAGGCAAATACACAATTCATGTGGTCCTTAGACCATTCTGGTATGTTAGCAAGACCAAGTATTCAGTGAGAACAGATAAATATTTATAAAACAATTTTTTTTTTTTTCTGTCTGCCCCAGATATGCTCTCAAGCAACAGGGCAGCTGGGGAGATCACAGCCGCTTACCTATTACTAAATGCAATGCATCTACACAGTTTCCCTTGTAAAGCACAAAACACAGATATTACCAGCGTGTTAGTAGCCAAAGCTGTTGATCTGATGGCATCAGCATTCGGGTATCCCCAAAAAAGTCTTGTTCTCCAAGGGTAACACTGGGTAATTTGCTTGTGTGGACCTAAACATGGTCATAGCAAATGGATGCTTCCAGCCAGAATTCTCTCTCCAAGACATTTTGCTGTTTGTCATAGCAATAATATTCTATCCTAATCCCGCAACAAATAACAGATCTGTTCTTTTCTGTGACAGCTCAGCACTGTCAGATGTCAACAATCAAGGTCCTATAAACAAGTATCCTGAAGACTTTGTCACAGAGTTTGCTCACCAGTTAATCTTGAAGAGTAAATGAATTTCTCAGCATAACCTCTCCCTTTCCATGCAAGGACTTCTTCTTTTTACTCAGTGATACACCCAAACAATCTATTACTAGTTACAGCATACATCTCCTTTTACAATCCAACAAGAATGTAAATATAAACTTTTGACATGGAATTAAAAAAAGCTAACAAGAAGATACAATATTCTATGAGAAGATGCACTTTGGCGAGAAATTTTGACAGAAATATGAAATGGTGCTGTTGAATGGTCTGAAGGTGTGATGGTATCATTGTGACCATAGAAAATTGTTATCTCTGTACATTTCAAAATAGGAAGAAACGAAAAAGAAAGGACTAACAATGCATGAGCTACCATGTCCGTGATAAATGTAGATTTCTGCCCAATACAGATCTGACATCATTACAGAAGCGTAGGGCATCCAACATTGGCAAGAGACAGAGGAGGGCCGTGTCACGGGCATCACTGAACCAGGATTTGATGGGGATGGCATTATCTGGAACAAAAAATGAGAAATGGTATCAAAATATGCCATTATAAAAAGATGGTTTTATATAAAACAGTAGGAAAGGAACGGGATCACAAAGCCATTATGAAACCATGACATTATGTGGAACATAAAGAGAGGAATCCATACTATAAAAATACAAGAAAACTCCTTTGTAAATGAGTAGACTTGGGACTTTCTGAAATTTGGCGTGAAGAAGTGAAATATGGTTGCGGAACTTCATGGCATTTATAACTAGGTGAGACAAAGGAATAACGTACAAAATACACAAATAACATATAACTCCCAAGAGGGTTAACGCTATACCAATGCTATACTCGCATCTGGTTCCAGATGCAACATTCACCGCCCGCCCAAAGAGAGGTTCAAAAACTTGGGAGAGGCAAGCCAAACGTCAAAATAAAATATCCGTGGGTTGGATTCAAAACAATGCCTGTTTACCTCTATTCCATGAACTGAGTATTTCAGTAATCAGAGTACTGTCCATACTATTTCAAAGTCCAGGTGCAATGCAGGATTACCCAAATGTTACAGAACCATTTGCCAGGAAACAAATGACTATATAAATTCATTACTCTCATCTGGATCCATGCATTTCAGAAATCCTTTAAAGTGTGGGCTGGTAATTGCAGATTTGAAGATTTTCAATCATCAGCACTAAACCCTTGATATTGCAACAGATGGGGTTAAGAAAGTTACACGGGGGACAGATATATAACTGGAGATTTTGTGAGCCAACTTTCAGCTTTTGTCCTTACCTGGAAACATACGATAAGCCACTGGTGAGTTATCAAGTATAAAGATGCTGGAAAGATCTGGGTTGATTGCAGACAAATCTTTCGTATAGCTACCCATATCCAAGTTACAATGCTGAAATTAAACAGACACACACAGATGAACAAGTGAGTCTCTCTCCCACATTGGCTCCCAATGAAATTCCCTGACCTCAGAAATTGTGATTCAGAATAGCTCTATGATAAACTTTGTTGTGTTAATGAGAATACATGCTCCATAGACAGGGATTAATACTCTAGTGTTCAGCATTCCATGTCTGAAACATGTCACTCTGTGCTCAATGCTATTCTGATTGAACATTTTCTACATTTTCTAACTTAAAAACAATTTGTGTTTCTGCATTCATCCCATTCTTGATTTCTCATTTGCTTTGAATTTCAGACACCCCCCCCCCCCCCATTTACTGGAGTGACTACATTACTTCAATTAACTTCCTGGTTTCCCACTATCTACAAGTATTTTGATTACACAAGGGAGTTTGCCACTTCTCACCACTTGTTCCAAGTAGGCAACACTCAAGATCTGACAAACCAAATGTGTATGTGTTGTGTTATTATTAGCTTGCATCATCATTGCAAAAATCACATTGAACTGATACTGATAGAAAGCACAGGCTACATCTATTTTGAAAACCATCACACCACTTAACTGGAGCCTTAAGTCTCTACTCTTTTTTCATGAGCCTGATACATGTATGTCAAATCTGCTCATACAGAACACATACAATATTCAAATTACAACTGATCCTTTGCTCTACTAATATTGTCTGAGACAAGATTACTACGTAGTCAATTTTGTGAGCGAAAGAAATGTTGTTGACCTGTGAAAATAATTGGCAGTTTTTAGACTTTCAACTTCTAGCTTGGGAGTCAATGTTTAGATATCTGTGAAACCTTAATACCAAAACATCTGCACATTATTTCCCTCTCAATGAAATCTCTCAACAATATCTGGGATCAGATACAGACTATGTCCTTTGCAGTAAAAATAGTTTTCTGAATTTCAGAAGCACTTTTACCAGTGGAAAACTGAGGATGCAATGCAAGCCAAACCGCATCACTCATCAAATGAACCCAAAACTGAAGAAATCAACACTGTTCCCTAAAACTGTCGTAACTGATCTTAACTTCTTTTTAGGAGAAAGAAAAAAACGCTTTTATTTTCGCACTGCTGGTCTAGTGATGATGGCTTTTTGAAAGTATGCTATTCAATTACTAGTTACTAGTCAGTTCAGAAGTCGAGAATGAAAATCATTCAATGCAGCTTTGAATGCAGTTGAACATTACATAAAATTTGATCTTTTAAATTTTTTAGTTACTACTCTTACGGAACAGTGGCAAAATATAACCTGTGGTCATCTGTCATCATCTCCGTTTTTGAAGTTAAAGCCTTCATGCGTAAGGATACAAAGGTGTTCCATCGGCTGCAATCTTCACTTTTCTGACTTATTTCTTGCACTGATAAGTTGCTGACATCCTCGATGTTGCTGTCGTATGTGACTGATGGTCTTCCTCTTTTTCTCTTTGGTTCTATTTTTCCTTGCAGGATGGTTTTCATGAGATTTGTTTTCTTATTTCTCATTGCATGGCCCACATATTTGAGACTTCTTTTGTTGATGAAATTGAGCAGTTGTCGTTTGATTGATAGATCTGATAAAATGCATTCATTTGTTCTGTGGTAAGGAACATGAAATCTTACCAAAATGCAGTGTGACCACTCACCTGCCTGTAGTATCGTCTCCTGAGTATATTCTTTCCTCCATCCAATTTGTCAGCGACTGCAGCGCCATAAATTTCCATACTTGCTGTAAAAACCACTAGTTCATACCACTGGCTGACCTGCAAAAAGAAATAAACAATTGATAAAAGAGACAGTATTTTACCAGCTGGAGGAGAAGAAAATACGAGTAGGTTAGTTAAACTGAGGCAAAAAAAAAAAAAATTATTGTATTTTGTAAAGCTTCATGTTAAAAACAAACAACAAGAAAACTATCTAGATAAAATTCTACAAGAATGAAAATAAATAAACCAAGTTAGCTTTAAATTGCTAAGCACCTTCATCAGGCTGAAAAGAAAAAGTCAGATTTAAAAAACATTGAGAAGAATTTGCCAACCTGAAAGTGAATAAGAATGGGTTAATTTGCCATTGTTGGTGAAAAACTTCCGCAGCTTCTCTGTTGGCTTTTATTTTTTTAATTTGTTGGTTACATCCAATAGGTGTGATTTGTTTTTGTTATTCTACCAATAAGCTGATAACCCTTTTTGTCTTTCAATACTAACCTGTCTATTGTGATTCCATCTGTGATTGTTGCTGAGTGTGATAATTTGAATTTATTGGAACTAAAGTTCGCTAGGTTGCCCAAGATCACTCAGGTTGATCGAGTTCCACTTCATTATACCTACTGATGAAGGCATTTCCCAGCAGGGACAATGTTAGTTTTATCTTGTACTAAAACTTGAGTCTGAACATGCTCAGTAGAGACAGAATACCCTTACTTAAAACTTACCACTTCTAAAAAGAAATCAACATGAGGCCTTTTGTGTACAAAAAATCTTACTGGATGCCTGTCTATAGTGACCTGAAATAACAAAATGTCAGATGTGTGTTCAGATTGTGCAACCTAGCAAGGAAAATAATTACAACTATAACGGCAGTGATTATCTCAATAAAAATTTTTAGAGTAAACTGTCTCACTTCTCATCTCAATGCTTAAAATTCTCTCCAAAATCTGCATACTACCTATGACATGCATGTAACTGTGTGAGCTAATTCTGATCCTAAAGTGTGTACAGTAATTACAGTTAAATTACCTTTAAGCTTTCTTCGGTAATAACTAAGACTTACTGCATGGCCAAGGCAAATGACTCCAAAAGATTATATCATGTGTGTCTTTTATTTAATATGCATTAAAAGTATATTTTACCGTTAGAATCTCCCTGGAATTTTTTTGTCTAGTATTTTGAGTATAAATACCAGGTTCTACCTTTAAAACAAAATCTGGCGGCGTTCCCGGCTTGACTTGTCGTAAAACACCATCGTGATGGGAGTGGATCAGTGTCTCATCCAAATCTAAAACCAAGACCTTTTTCTTCATCATACCTGAAAGAAAGCCAAAAAATGAACTACACATCAGCAAATGTCACCCAAAACAATTTTTGCAATAACTTCAAATGATCACTGTTTTCCAGTGGGTACAGTCCATACTAATGTAGGACTATATCTGTGTGAGCAACATCCATTCTGTCCTATACTTCTGTGGGGTTTGTGGTCCATGTAAGTAATGGTGGACTGTATTTGCATGGCATTTGAGGTCCGTAAGTCCATGTACAATACTGTATCTAAGTGGTCAGTCTCAAAAGGGCTGGACTGAATAGACATGACATGATGATGATGACAGAATCCTTAGCAGTGATTCAAGTGTATCACATGGTACATAAATAAAATTGTCACTAACAGCAAGCTCTAAAATGACTCCTCTACATGAGGGCTTTCCCAGATGAGTAAAAAAGATAATTCACAATAGCTTTCTAAGGGAACACCAACAGAGTTTCTCATATTAAGCCAAGTATCACATGCTTAGCTTTCTCTAAAATGCCTCCTTCAGGCTGATGATATTATTACTAGGGTTTGGGGTGGCCACCCAAAAATGTAATTTCCAACTTGTATTTTTCAAAACTAACACTATAACTCTCGACTTCAGTCCCACTCTGGAGTTTCAAGTATGGCAGCATGATTATGATCAATCATGAATCCACTGTCTGGCAAATCTATTCCAAATGAGTGCACGTTTCCTTAGACCAAATATTAAATTACCGATGGGTTTGGTTTTCAACAAGAACCTATAAAATCATGCATATTTTAACACCGGTTTCAGATTTCTCTTCACTTAGAATGCTATTTATATAAGTAACGGAAGTACAAATATTGAGTGACACAAGACTGTAGAGTCAATTTTCCAAAGCTTTATACATTATGAAAGGGAATAAATATACCAAAATAATTAGCTACATCATTTAAACCATATTACTGTATTAGTATTATATGCAGATTAATTCTAATCAGTTAATTTCAGAACAAACTCAAGGAAAGTGTCACACAAATTAAACCATATAAAAATAATGTGTCACACAAATTAAACCATATAAATAATGTAAGTAAAATGGTGCCTCTATGCAATTTTTTGTGTGTATTTCAGAACTTACTAAGCCTATGCTTTGATAGGGGTGACAGGGTAATGACATCATATTTCACTGTCTGATGTTGAATCACCTGCAGAGAGTAAATGAAATGGTAAAATTATTTCACTAAAATCGTCGCAAGTAAATGTAAAAAAAACAAAAAAAAACAACCTCTATGATTGTCATTTAATTTATGATTTACGGGACAAAAATCTAATAATAATGTATAGACTAGTTTTTGACAATGCTTTGGCAATTCCTCTGCCCAGAATGGAACACATAGCGCACTTAAAAAAAAAGGGGGGGGGGGGGGGGATCTTAGAAAGCTGACTGCAAATTTTATGACGTGTGTGACCTGGCACAGTCCGAGATTTGGTATTTATTTTCTCTGTAATCTGTGTCCAATAATCAACTGCCACATTATCAAAAATATATCACAATTATAATTACTGGGGAAGTGCACTAAATAATTGTGTAGCTCTAGGCATCTTGTTGCTTGAATGTAATTCTGTTAAAAACTCCCATAAACTTTACAGTGCCAGCTAAGAAGCACACAAACTAGGCCAGATCCACAAGGCCACCACAGAATAGACAATTAAACTCAAAATAGGTTTATCATATTGTGCTCTGCCAGTGGTGCAGTTCATTTGTAAATTGCTCTATGTCTGTGACCTAAACCTTTAACTTTTGATCTACTCTTACTTACTGCATCAAGGTTGCCTAAATAGTAAATTGCAAATTATGATTGTACTGAAGGTACTGATAGTGATAGAAAGCATATAAAATAGATCTACCACTTCTAAATCATTCTGAAACTGATGGGCCTGATACTTACAGTGTGTCAGACCTGCTCATTCTGGACAACATTAAAATCACAGCTGATCTGTTCCTCTACTAATGTTGAGACAATATTACTGGGCAGGCAATTTTGCAAGCAAGAGAAATTGGCCCTAGGCTTTATTATTGACCCTTGAAAATAACTGGTCTTTGTTAGGGTTCCAACTCTTAGTTTCAGAGTCTTATTCTCAGATCTATGTCTCCAATTCCAAATAAGATTAAAATCTTATAAATTCGCAGATGTGTAACTCTGGGTTCAAAATTATGTATTGTAAATCATGTTTCATGTTTATGATGTTATCACATTTAAATATATTTTGTATGGTAGCAGCTTCCAGCCTTCCTTTTCCACCACCCAATTTTTCTACCAAGCCCTCAATTTTTTCTTGCTGTAACGGACAGTAACGTTCATTTCTAACACGTCCTGCATATTGACAATTGTAAAGTACTGGGCTACCCAGCATTGATGGCACAGGTGAGAAGAGATTCTTGATATGATAAGCTTAGATATCTGAACAGCTGGGGCTTTAGGTATTGTTATGCTGCTGGTATGAGTATTGAGTGTTATGCTACAATGTATTTTTATTTTCATTCATGGTATGCACATATATGGAGATTTGCTGATGGTGGGACCAAGTCTTAAGGAAATCCAGTAACCAGGATCTCTTTACCAACATACAGTAGGCCTAATACTTTCATTTTTTTAAAGATCAAGGATCAAATCAAGCATTCTGAAGATGAGTCATTTGTTTTGAGGCTCCTTAACAAAAGAAGCACCTATAGTATATGGGTCAAAATCTGATTTGCTGTACACTGGTGTTTTCACCATACCAATCTATTTGTCCCTCGTCTGTTTTCCTACAGAATACTTGTTTGTCAACAGAAAATGGTAAAAATGATGCACAAATGGTGTATCTTTCCATTCACATCCTCTGTGTCTACTAAAAGCTATGTATAATTATTCTATTGAAATGTAATGTGGGTGGATGGATCGAGATTTTTTAACAAAAAGTGTGACATTTTTAGGGGTGTTATGATCAAAGCTATATTCCATAAAACTGGAGACCTTGACACTTAATGTAAACAGGCTACAGCAATCCTGAGATAACAGTCTAAATGTGTGTATGGCACGCTAGCCCCTTCTCTCTGCAAGGAGTGTGTATGGCGGGGTCAAAAGATCGCCGTTTGTACGTTACTTTTGGTGTTAACTTTCGTCAACATGATGCTTTCTGCTGGAAACGTGAATTTCTGACCGCTGGACTTAAATCGCGGCGTGATTTGTATTGCATAATAGCCCCTTTGTCTTCACACAAAGAACGGAATCACGCACGTGGCCCGTCTTTGTCCTACAGAGCCAGGTAGTCAGCAGACCCGTCATCGTGTTTATAACCGGTAACGTACGCTGCTGGTAAGTGGCCGTTCGGCTCGAAGCATGCGGTCGCGATAGGTCCGCGGGTGAATTTTCAAGAGCTGATTAGGTGATCTCAAAGGTGACTTAACACTTTCAACGGATATGGAGCAGAACGGCAACAAGACGATGGGTAAGTTTGGTGTTTATTATCACTCAAATAACGTACACCCACTTCCTTACTGAAGTATGTGCAATTTCAATATTGAATGAATTTATTGGACTGTGGGATCCAGCGAGAATCAGATGTGCGCTAAAAAAACCAGAAATGCATGGTGTACGCATTATTTAAGGTCAAAACAACGTTTTTTTTCATAACTGCCCTCGTGTTTAATAATGAACAGACTCTCAAATGTGTGTAAAACTTGCGAAATGGAAATCAAGCGCCTTGACCTTAAACATAATAAAGGTATAGTCCGTGTAAACACTTCTTGGCAACATGCCAAATGATCAGCGCGACGAGTCAGGGAAGATTGCTACACTAGTTTGTGCGTTATTGAAAACCTACAGGGTGTTGTGTTTACGTGACGAACGCCGTGATGTAAAAAGATTTTTTTTATTTCTTGCATTTAAAAGGCGACTTTCGCTCAGCAGATATCTTTCTCATTATTGTCCATCACCCCATTCAATGCCCTGATATTGAACATGACTGAATTATTTCCCGGTAGCTACATCTGGAGTTCGTTACGGCAACACGTATTGCATGGTGTTTAATAACGCACTGCATACTGCGGGGGAAAAAATCAATAAACGGTACCCTGTTGTACATTAAATTCGTAATGTGTCACTTGTGTCCGTCACACATAATGAAAATACAAATTTCCTACAATGATGTGATCATAAGTCTAAATTGGATGATAACATTAATGGATGTTCGTAACGTAAACCCGAAATGTTTTGTGTTTCAATGGCATACGCCGATCTCAACGAAAGTTTTTCTTTTGTTGTCATTTGATTTAAATAGTTCACATTTACAGAACTTGATTTGGTGCCGTGTAGCAAGAAATAAAACTACGACATTTTCAATAGGCTTTGAGCTTCACGTGGGCGTTCGTTATTGAAACTCGATATGCTCAGTGTTGCATTAACGTACGGCAGCCCGGATCTGAAAGAACACGTGTTTATCAGTTGCACTGATGTTAGTAAACTTGCATGCAATACAATTTTTACATTTGAACTTGACGACCCAAAACTTAGATGACACGATCAAAATCATACATTTTGAGTGTCACGTGGGAGAGTTCGTTACTGAAACTCGAAATGCTTAGTGTTGCAGTCACATACTGCCTCTGCCGATTTGAAAGAAGACCTATGTTTTATAATCAGCTGGTTTCTGGTAATTCATATTATGAATACTATAAATTGTGACCTGGTAGTGTGGAATAAAAGTGCGTTTACATTATTTTTCAATGTAGACTTTGAACTCCACATGGTAGTTCGTTACTGAAACTCCAAATGTTTGGTGTTGCAGTAACACACGGCCGTTGCCGATCTGAAAGAAGGCTTTTCTTTTGTTGTCATTGGGTTTCAACTAATTCACATTATTAAAACTTGTTTTGGTGCTGTGTAGCAAGAAATAAAAGTACGATCACAGTTTTCAATAGGCTTTGATCTTCGCGTGGGCGTTTGTTAGTGAAACTCGAAATGCTTAATGTTGCAGTAACGTACGGCAGTCCGGATCTGAAAGCACACATTGATATCAGTTGCACTGATGTTCGTAAAATTGAATGCAATAAAATCTTGATTACATTTGAACACCAAGACCTAAAACTTAGATGGCACGATCAGAGTCGTACATTTTGAGTGACGTGGGAGAGTTCGTTACTGAAACTCAAAATGCTTAGTGTTGCAGTCATATAAGGTCTTTGTCTGAAAGAAGGCTTTTCTTTTATAAGCAGTTGGTTCCAAGTAATTCACATGATGAAAACTTTAAATTGTGTCTTGATAGCAAGGAATAAAAGTAGGTTGTCTACATTTTTCAACTTAGACTTTGACCTTTGCGTAGGAGTTCGTTACTGAAACTGATTTGGTTTCCTTCTTCTGATCTTCATTGTTTATCTAGGCTTAAGCGTCCATCTGTGTAGCCTATACTCTGCAGCTCTTAGACACTTTCAGTAATCATGGAAGAATTATTTATAAAAAAGCTTTATAATAGTAGGCTACATATTATGGAAACTCATGTCTGTAATAATGTATTGCCATTCCATGTTGCTGGGACATCTAGATCTGCAAGGACGGGAAACATTTTTGTTTAGACGCATGCAATCTATGTAAAATATTTGATATTATCAAATGATAATTTCATCTCAGACATGTTACCGCAGTAGTAATGCAATGAATTGTTATTGAATCACAGTTAATAAGCAGATCTGCAAACATGGCTTTGGCTGATGAGTTTCATTCATTACACCACACCAATGATAATTTAGCTTCAGCCCAGGTAAAATATCAGTTCATGCTTTGATTTGCGAATGTCTAAGTGTTTTAAATATACCATTTTTTAAAATCTCAAATCCTCAGTGACTTTTCTAAAGAGTTTAAAGTAGCAGGATGTTCATGCTAGTCAGAGGCCACAGAGAAAAGGTTGAGATTGCAGAATATGCAGCTGAGATAAAGGAGATTTTTACAGGCCACAATGATGTTTCAACTTTGGTTTTCAAACCACAGTATTTTACTGAAAGTAATAGTCCTGGGTCCAATCACAGCTGTCAAAACAAAGATCTGAAAGCTTTCAAATAATCCAACAAACAGCCTGTCTTCAAAGTGTACAAAAAACCACCACCACTGTGCAAGACATCTATGTAATAAGGAAGACCTGTCAGACAAGATGGTCCAATAAGTAACACTGTGCCCACTATTGTGGATGGTTCACTAACAAGGATGGGATAACATGAGGTAGTGCTGAAATTTCTGAAAGATGACAGTCCTAAAATGATGGCTGTCCACTGCCTTATCCCCAGAGAGAGTTTGGCAGCTGCTAGGCTTAGTCTTCCAAGTAGGCTAATAAAACAGGTAGATGAAATGAAGGCCCATCCAAAGACTGTGAAGATTGTTAAAAAAACAATTCTATGAGGACTATGTGTGGCTGCACCTTGATACCAGTTGCTATCAAAAAGTTACTGTCTAGAAAGGTTTACTGCCTTGCTTGATACTTGGTTCAAGATCATGACAGCTTTGGGTTCATGAGATTCAGCGAAGCCAAAGCCTTCAGTTTCATTTCATAAAAATGGAGTCAGATCAGATCAACAAGCTAATAGACATGAAAGTTGATGACAGTGTGAAATTGATCCATGCTTCCAGATAACACTTCATGTAGCTGGATCTTCAAGTTGTTGCCAAATATGCATGTAAAACTTATTAGCTATGGAGGCTCAGCAAGTAGTTTTGCCCTTCCCAATAGCATACTTGTTTGAATGTGCCTTTGGTGCTGTTATGGATATGGTGACTAAAAAATGAGAACATGTTTCATGTTATTAGTTCTACAGTTTTCTACTTGAGTTCCTATGTATGCAGACTGAACTGGGCATCAAAATCAAATGGAAGATTACCCACATTTATTTTCTTTTGTTCACAGTTTATAAAAGCACTTCTGGCCTTCCCTGTAATTGGGCATTAAATCAAATAGATGGGGTAGGGATGGAACATAGAACTCTTGAGAACCAGTGCAGTAAACTACAATTTTGGTGTGATTTCAGTGCCCATGTGTCCTTTTGTCATTTTATGTAACATACAGATTTTTCCTGGCTAGCTTTAGTAGTGACCAGTGCATCCTGATGTCCATCTGTGTTAAGTTTTGCAGTAGATGCTAGCATTAAAATACAGTTCAGTTACATTTCAGCATTTACATCTAAGGAAATGAGAATTCAATTATTTTGGCGTTTATGTCGCAAACAGACTTTGGTTCACATAATTTAACTATGGCCCTTAAACTCTTTTGTCTTCTGTGACTGTGATATCTTTAAACAGATGCTGAACTTGAAATGCACCTTAGTCTGATCCTTTCACTCCAGTGTAGGAAAATTGTGATTCAGTTGTTTGGTGTTTATGTAACATACAGTCTTTTGCTAACTGGAAGCTCTCCCATAGCTGCTGAACTCAGATACCCTCAGTAGGCCTGGAGCCTTGTACCAAATGCTCAAGTTAATAATAATTTTAAATTGACCACAGTATAATAGTGCATGATTTTTGGGACTTTTACAATTTGGTGTTTATGTAACGTACATACTTTTGGTGTCTGCCAGCTTACTATTGTTATGCAGAAAGAGCATTTTTGTGCCACATTAGACTTTGATATTAGTAATAGTCAGAACCATTTATTCATTTATTTGGATAAGTACATTTTATTTTTAACATATTTTTATGTTTTTGGTGTTTATGTAACATACAGACCGCAAATCTGAGAGGCATTTTGAATGTCACAAATGATCATTGACTCACAAGATTGTATTTCTGACAGTATGAAATAAAGTTGCTTAATTAGTTTCCTGGCCTTCTAATTAGAAGTGCTTGAGTTGTTTTTGTGTTGTGACGGTATTTATGTAACATACATCCTGTCAATCAAGAATGAGTGATATTGTTGAAACCCAAAGGGAATGCTAAAAGGTAGATAGATATGTATCCAATTAATCCTACATAACCACAATGCATCCCTCATGATACTAACATCATCTCACCCTCTCTTTTGCAGAGATCTCCATCATCCTTTTGTAACTGAGAACCAAATAAAGTAGTTGAAAGAATTCACAATAAAGGAAGTTATTCATTCTTAACTATGATGGAGATCTATTTAGTCCGACGGTAAATCCACTTCACATCATCAGCCAAGCACGAAGTCCCTTTCTGCACCGCCATAGTAAATAAGAACTCGGAATTTCTTCACCATGCCTCGCCTCACATGCCCAGTCGACGGCTGTGAGTGGCAATCCCAGGATCTTGATGACACTTTTGCCACTGCTTTGACGACCGCACTTCAAATGCATGACAAATACGTGCATCAATCAACACAACAATCCAAGTCCAAGCTCAAGTTGGAACCGCCACTAATAGGCCTAGGATGTGACCCCGACCAGTGGTCGGCCTTCACGAGACAATGGGATATGTATAAAATAGGCATGACAATCGCCAGCTGCATGATACCCACAGCCCTTTTCTATTGCTGTACCCAGGACCTGCGCACTGACATCATGCGTGACATAAGGGGAGATGTGTCCACTATGCCGGAGACAGACCTCTTGGCCGCCATATGCAGATTGGCTGTCAAGGAAGAGAGCACTCTGGTTCACCGCATGAAGCTCAACAAGATGGTGCAGTCACCAGGCAGAGGCATACGAACATTCCTGGCAAACCTTAGAGGACAGGCATCCCTTTGTCAGTACACTGCACGGTGCAAAGAAGCAAATTGCACTCACACGTTTGACTACAGTGATGAGATGATCAAGGACAACCTGATCAGAGGTATTGCAGACCCAGAAATCCTATCAGACTTCTAGGGAGACCCTAAGACAGACCGGACACTGGCAGGAGAAAGTCTTCAACGATCTTGAACGAGATGTCAGATTAGACGTACTGGAAAAAGTCAGTCCCAACACACTTGTGACATGGTGCTCACGGATGGTGATAACGCCTAAAACGGATGGCACCCCAAGGAGGACTGTTGACCTACAACCACAGAATCGCCATTCAGTCAGACAGACCCACCATGTATCAAGTCCCTTTCATCTTGCTGACCGCATCCCACAACATACAAAGAAAACCGTGACTGATGCATGGAATGGTTACCACTCCGTCCCCATCCATGTAGCCGATAGGCATATCACAACGTTCATCACACCATGGGGCCGCTACAGGTACAAGGTCGCCCCACAGGGCTTCCTGGCAAGTGGAGATGGCTACACTCAGCGCTTTGATGCAATAATTGCGGATTTTCCAAACAAGGTCAAGTGTGTGGATGACACCTGCATGTGGGCTGACTCAATAGCAGAGGCATTCTTCCAGACGTGCCAATGGCTAGACCTGTGCGCTCGCAATGGCATCACTCTGAATTCAAGAAAGTTCCAGTTTGCTGAGGACACCGTCGAGTTTGCTGGCCTGACTGTCACTCCCACAAACATAAAACCCAGCATGAAATTCCTGGAATCAATCCAACATTTCCCAACACCAACTGACATCTCAGGCGCCAGAGCTTGGTTTGGCCTGGTCAACCAAGGAGCTTACGCTTTTGCCAAGACCCAACAGATGAAACCATTCAGGCATCTACTGAAGCCCTCCACGAAATTCCGGTGGACTGATGAGTTTGACACTCTGTTCAAACAGTCCAAAGAAATGATCATCAAGGAAATGAAAGAGGGTGTCCGACTGTTTGATCCATCGCTGGCCACTTGCCTCTCAACTGACTGGTCCGTGGATGGCATTGGATTCCTGCTGAAGCAAAAGCACTGTCAGTGCCCACAAAATACACCAGTGTGCTGTACGGACGGTTGGAAACTTTGTCTAGTGGGCAGCAGATTCACGACGCCAGCTGAAAGCAGATATGCACCAATTGAAGGGGAGGCCCTCGCTGTAGCCTATGCCCTCAATCAGACACGATACTATGTCCTCGGCTGTTCAAACCTCATTGTGGCCACAGACCACAAACCCCTGACTCGCATCTTAAATGACAGGTCCTTGACAGAAATCGACAACAGGCGTTTGCTCAACTTGAAAGAAAAGACCCTCGCCTTCAGCTTCAAAATCATTCATATCCCAGGTGTGAAGAACAAGGGACCAGACGCTGCTTCCCGCTATCCAGCCAAAACTGAGGATGTAAAGCAGTTGCCGGAAGTCGTTGCAGATTCACTTGCGGAGGATGATGCCACAGTTGCAGCAGCATCAGACACCCTACATTCAGTCTCCAATGTCATCACATGGAACATGATCCAAGATGCCACAGCCAGTGATCCAACTCTCAGGCTGCTTACAGAAGTTATCCAAGATGGCTTCACAAACACAAACCAGGATCTGCCCCCAGACTTGCGCCCGTTCCAGCGATATGCTGACAGCCTTTATTGTGTTGATGGTGTGATCCTTATGGGCCATAGAATTGTCATACCAACATCACTGCGACCAAGCATTCTCACTGCCCTCCATGCAGCCCATCAAGGGGTGGGTGCTATGTGTGCAAGGGCAGCGGACTCTGTTTTCTGGCCGCACATCACCACAGACATCACCAGAACCAGGGAAAACTGTGCGCAGTGTCACAGAATGGCAAAATCTAACCCCATGCAACCGCCCTGTGACATTACTCCACCAGACTACCCGTTTCAAAGGATTTGTGCAGACTACTTTTCCTTCAACAATTCAGAGTATGTTGTAATTGTAGACAGATACTCATCATGGCCAATTGTGCACAGGTCCGAGTCCGGAGCAGATGGTTTGATCAAACGCTTGCGAGAGACATTTGTCACATATGGGATCCCAGAGGAACTGACATCAGATGGAGGGCCACAATTCACTGCGGGGAAGACGCACGATTTCCTTGCATCCTGGGGAGTCCATCATAGACTCACATCTGTTGCCAACCCACACAGCAATTCCAGAGCTGAAATAGCAGTCAAAACGGTGAAACGCATGCTGACAGACAACACTGGCCCTACTGGATCACTGGATGTTGACAAATTTCAGCGAGCTATGCTCATTTACAGAAATGCCATCGACCCAGAGACAAAGGCATCTCCTGCCCTCATCCTCTTCGGCAGACACATCAGAGATCCAATCCCGATCCCATTGGGCCGATACTGCCCTCACGACACGTGGCAAGAGATTCTGGTCCATAGAGAGAAAGCTTTGGCCAAACGACACTCTAGGGAACATGAGAAGTGGTCAGAGCATACCCAAATCCTACCACCTCTACGGGTTGGGGACCATGTCTATATTCAGAACCTGGTTGGCAATCACCCTCGAAAATGGGAACGCACTGGTGTCATTGTTGAAGTCCGCCAATTCCACCAATATGTTGTACGTGTTGATGGATCTGGAAGGGTAACACTGCGTAACCGACAGCACCTGAGGAAATTTACTCCCTTCCACAGGGCGACAGATTCCATTATCAAAGGAATGGCGCCCGTAGCTTCGTCTAACACCCCTGCAAATGATACCAGGGATGAACTTCTTGACCCAGCCCCACCAGCTGTTGCGCCACAACCTGCAGAACCTGATCACGCAGATGAGCCTCCACCGACACCTACGTCCCCGCCATCAGCACCTGCTCCCACAATGCCGAATGGCATCAACAGTACCAACCCCACAAAGGAACCTGATAAAACCCTGCACAGGGCTTTGACACGACTTCTCCCCCACAACACGCCTGGACGTTTAGAACAGCAGCATCTGCGGCCACGGCGTTGCAAACAAACTAACTTCTAACGATATTGCGAAAAACATTTTTAATGTGTCTACACGACACCCAGTATTATCTTTCAGTTCACGTTATAGATGATTTTGTTTTGTTTTCTTGTTGTTTCCCTTCTCTCTTACTTTTTGTTTCATTCCATGATATATAACTTCAACTCTTCTCGTTATGAAACCAGTCCCAGTGCCAGCTTAAGTCAAGCATCAGTTTTACTCGTACCCTCTAAAACTTTCCCCTAGGAAGGGAGATAGATAGATATGTATCCAATTAATCCTACATAACCACAATGCATCCCTCATGATACTAACATCATCTCACCCTCTCTTTTGCAGAGATCTCCATCATCCTTTTTCCACGTAACTCATCATAACATTGGAACTTGATGGGGGGATAGATAACATAACCAAATTGTGCAACTTGAGTTTGTTTTATTACCACACCTCTATTCACCATGTACCTGATATATCATCCCCTCATGCTCTATCATAACCATGTATATTCAGTCCTATACCACAAAGATTGTGTACCTAAGTTCAAATGTTATGCATTCCACTCGTTTTGTGGAAAAGGATTTCATCCTTTTGTAACTGAGAATCAAATAAAGTAGTTGAAAGAATTCACAATAAAGGAAGTTATTCATTCTTAACTAAAAGGCAGCTACAGAGTATGAAAGACAATTGTTTACAGAATGAGATGTATTGGTTTTTAAGGATGGATATCAATTTTTAAAATTCATCATTGTGTCACAAAAAGTGTACAGCAAATCAGATTCTGACCCATATATATAAGTAGTATCGAGTGATTGAAATTTATGTTCAGTTCACAACGATTAAAAAATCATTTGAATGTTCAAAACATTATTTATTTCTAACTAGTATTGGTCCCATTCAGTATACCAGACTAAATAGGCCTAAAGGATGCGATCTAGAGCAAATTAAGTAACAATGATCAGTTTAAGCTTTCCATGACACTGACTTTGCTAAATCCTATCACACTTTCACGGACTAATTTTTAACTGAGCACTAAAACTTTATCAGAACAAAAAAAAAGGTGGGGGTGGGGTCCTCCCCGCCTTAGAAGTGAGCCCTTGGCTAGTCTCCTGCATCACAAACAATGATTTAACTGTCACTATACTACCAGAGACCCTGTACAGTGAGCTTACTACCGAGGCCATGGTCAATTCAGTTAAAAAAAAAAACTGGCACATTAACTCATTATTGTGTGAATTTATTTTAATAATCACCCTATGCACTAAACTGAATCGTAAAACATTTTACTGACAGCCTACTTACTGAGCCAGCGGTCTATTCTGTTGCTTTTAAAGATTAGTTTAAAGTAGTATGCTAAAAGTCACAAAACTCTAGAATTGCAAAGTTGATGATTACAAGTTTACCAAGAAATCTGTTTGCAATAGCTGCGAATGAATAGGATCCACATCGTAATTCGTATCAATTTTTGTCTTTTAAGATGTATTCTTAATTTCTTTCAAGAGACAAGACATCAGGATTCCTGATATTTGATAAACCGATACTATCTTTGAAGTATACAAACTGCACTTTAAAGCTGGCATTAAACACATTAATTCCTAAGTGATAAATCAAACCAAACATCAAGATTCAAATTATTCCATAATTCCTAACTGGCTGGACATTCGAAGTAGGCCCTTAATTCAAATTTTAATTGCCTGCCACTGCAAGGTAAACGTACATACGGCCCCAAGACTTACAATCTCTTCATAATGAACACCCCAAGATGTCGACAGGGTAACATGGATCCGGATTTTACTTCACAGTCTCTGGGCATGCTCATACGTAAGAATGTCAACACAAAAATGACAACATAAACAGTGCAACAGGCTACCTGTCCTAAAAGTAGGCCTATCACTTGAGCAAGGAAGGAAGCAAGATTTACTTACCGCCCGCACTTGGCGTTTAAAAATATAACAGATAAAACTCCATATCTTGGCCGCTAAAACAAAGAAGCCACGCAATCCCATAACAACGTATTTTATCATGATATTTTCTGCAGCCTTTCAGCTGGAAAAAAACATCGACCAAGTCTTATAGCGGCGCCTAAGACCTCTTCGGATCATCTACGCCGCCATATAAATCCCACAAGCACTTGCAAATGAGGTACGCCTAAATTCATAACCTGACCACAAATGATATAACAGAAGTAACATACACAGGCTTCACTAATTGAAAATGAATTGAGCTGCAGAATCATCCATTTTAAGCTGTCAAGAAAACAGTTTTCCCCTAACCTCCCTCCACCCGACAAAACTCGCTTGGCATGGATTGGTACGACCGTACATCCCAATCCTAACGTTATTCTTATCACCTCCCCTCGGTATGGCTTTGTTTGGGGAGGTTCGCTGCTCTTGGCTTAATTTATGTACCGCAATCACCTTCCTTCGTTGTTGTTCTATTGCTATTTTTATTATTATCTACCCATAGACTACCTCTATAAGCTTCGTAGTGGTATCTTTTCCCCGAAAAGGAGCTTGAAAATAGTGATGATTATGCCCCATTTTGCACGGTCTGTTGAACAGAGAACTGAATTCAAGTGAACAAGGTACTGACGTAAGCTTCTTCATTTTTTTTTCATGTGAATTCAGAAGAGAAAAGCCTTTGCCGGGACAGGGGAGAGAGAAAGAGAAAGGCTGATAGAGACAGGGAGAGACACAGAGAGATTTGAGGGTGAAGTCTAGTTCCACCAATTGAATTTATTTTGATTGTACATGTATATCACATGCGTTCATAAGGGATCATGTGGATTAAATGCGCCCCGGCAGATGAGCAGCATCTCTGTAGAAAAAGCCTTACCTTTAACATGTCGTCGACCTGAGGTTGCTGCTACTTTGAACATCTCATGCCATCCATCGTATAGTCTGATAGTTCTGCGGAAGGGGGGGGGGTGGTAATTCTCATAATCACACATGCGCCCGGATCACCACAATGTTGTGGTTTATTTCGTTTTGAGTTTGTTTTCAGTTTTATGCGGTGTTTGTGGTTTTAGACGATGTTTACGATATTTCTCGGAAACTCAAGTAGTCTCAGCCAATACCCGAAGATATCCGTAACCAGTAGTAACATGGCGGAGACTGCAGGGTTACCTAGATAATGTAGCGACTGACATGAGATTTGACTTCCATATGACGAACTGTAAGCACATCACACAAGGAAATTGTTTGATTTATGTTAACATTTTTGGAAGGAGTTCCGAATGCGTTACATGCTAAAGAGGGTTTATTTTGAGGGGGTTGAATAAAAAAAGGGGCTAGGTATTTTTGGGGGGTTAATAAAGAAATAGCAATAAATAATTCACGTCATTTTTCGTTTTCTCTCATGTGTCTCTCTCCCCTCTCTATCTTGCTTCCATTTCATCTCGATTTCTCTGCGCTAGAAGCATCTGAAAGAGAACACATACATAATAATCATAAATCATGACAATGCTCGGATCCGCACCCACACCCTTTCGCTCCTGAATCACATGTCTTAACCATTTCGTCACGCAGGTGAGTTAACAGATTGTCGGTAAAAATTTACTTATACTCACAGTCAGTACCTTGACCTAAATTACGGAAAGTTACCGACCTTGTTAATTTGCATAGTTTGAAAAAATTATGAATCGGCTTAGTAGCGAAACAATCCGATTTCAGCTGCTCGGAGATTGCATGATCTGATCTAATGAGGGCCTACTTGTGTGTACGTCGATCGCCAATGGCTACCCCAGCCCTTTTCGCCCGATTAGTCAATCTGACTACCGCCCATTGATACAAACTGACTAGACCCTCACGCCCCCAGGTCCATCTGACCATTCCATGTGTTGTGAGTTTAAATTCGTGAACACTATATCAAGTTTTGTTTCAGTAAACCTTCGCCAGCCGCGCTTTTTGGTAAATTCTGTTACTGTGACCTCTCCCCAGTAAGTTTCAAAATGGCAGCTGTTTTCGGATTTTGTCTCACTTCCGACTTTTTTCTTGGATTATACTATTTTTCTTAGCAAGTATGTTACAAGTGTTATTGTGAATATGAAGTGATAATTGGTCATAAGGTTGGGAACAATGTGTAACAGTGAGCTTTACTTAATAACGGTAAAAATTACATGTAACGCATACGGAACTCCTCCCACATTGTTAAAAGCACTCATCAACTTTAAACTCATTTTGTCTAGATCTGGATCTAGACTAGATCTTGGATCTAGATCTAGATCTAGAGATTGAGACAGTTCCAGTTAGGTATAGGAAGTGTATAGGCCCTAGATCTCGAGTGCTTTAGATCAGCCTCAACAGATGAAAGCGAGAGATCGTGGGGTCCAGAACAATTTTCTTGCACAAGGAGAACAATTTTAGTATGAGGTCCCATAAACCAGTGCATCGGCCTATCCTTAGCCTCCAAATTTTAATTGAAACCAAAGTATTTTTTTACTCAGGGAAAACTTGGCAGCAGCAACAACAAAGCCAAAACGCAAAGGACAGTAAAAATTATTTAGGGCCTACTTCTCAGTACCACCAGATCTAGATATAGAGGTCTAGATCTATCTAGATTAATCTAGAGTCTGCAGACTTTGCAGAAATCCTGTCCCTAGTCCTGCCTCAAACCTACTTGGTATACTTATCCCTGACTTTGTCCTCTTTTCAACCAGAAAACAAAGAAAATCTATCTATTAGGGCCTATACGCGAAAGTATGTAAAGAAATATAAGAATTCAAATTGGTCAGATGGAACTCTGTCCACCAGTTGTGAAAAAAAAAAAAGAGAGAGAAACAAACAAATTATAGGGACCAAAAATACAGATTTGAATTGAAAGGTTAGGCCTACATATATATCGGAGTCTTTCCTATTTTGTCTTTGACTTTAGAGATGAAGTCAATATATTTATGAATTGCTAATTGGGGTAGGCTACCTAGTGTTGCTTGGGAAAGAACTGGTAAAGGTATTGGAATTTTTTTTAAATGCAATGGAGCATTGTGACATTTCACGTCAATCACTGGAGCTTATGCACGCCTCTAATTCATTGTGGGCACTGCTAGTTTGTTTAGTGAACGTGCAGTTTGTATGTCATTTGCAGCAAATCGTACTATAATTGAGCTAGAGGGTGAACCTGTAAGCAGCTAAAACTTCGCGACTACGCCATTAAAAATTACAAAACTTGGTGTACTGCATCACTGTTCTCTGAGCTAAGTAATGGTCCAGGTTGTTTCAAGAAGTTATTGCAGTGCCTTTTGAAAATTGTAACAGATTTGTCACCTAAGCTTGGGGAAACTATGAGCACATCTGGCATTAAAGCATCTGTCAGGGTGAGAGGGGAGGGAAGGAGAGGTGGAGGAGAGGGGTTGCTGTTGAGGACAAAAGGGGGATGGGGAGGGGATCAAGAGAAGGAAGATGCATATTGGGGGACAGGGTAACTGGGGGTGGGAGAGAGAAAGAGATGGGATGAATAGGAGAAATCGGGTGGGGGGAGATTGAGAGAGGGAAGGAGGGCGGAGACAGGTTTATCCATTGGCAACTCCTCATCTAGACTTGCCCAGTTTATGTCAAAATATGCCCTTAGTACAGTTCATAGAATGGGCCCTTCAGCTTGTATTATTAATTCATGAAACACAAATGTTAGGGGTTTCTCAAAATGTGAAATTTATAATATTATATATTATAAAGAAAGATTCCCCCCCCCCCAGATTTGCTCTTCATGTATTTTTAAGATTAAAATACTGGCTTAGTAAAGAAAAGAAAAAAACAGCTGATCCAGCGGCATGATAAAGAACTCACATCATAACTTTACTGAACCTCACTTCAACAAAGATTAAGATAGTCAGATCCATTTGCTCACACTGCATGAACAAAAATATAGTGAGGCAAAGTTTTTGTTGGTGTAGTGAAGTTGTATGCATGAGAACTGAGAACCCACTTTTCAGTTTTAACATGACACCTCTTGTGTTTCTTGTAATTGCAGATCTTCTCGTTGTCATTTTGTCCTTCCTTGTCCTTGATCCTTTAGACTCCCGTCCGTAGGGGCACCTCTGTGGCTCTAACAACCAGTCCTCTCCATTCATCCTGGCACTCCGCCCTCCTCAACGCGTCCCTCAACTCCAGGCTCATCCACTCTGTGATGTTGTTTTTCCCATCTCTTTCTTTGACGCCCTCTCCGCCTTCCTCCTTGTACTGTGCCCTGCAGGATTGTCTTGGCAAGGCCTGATGACCTTGTGACATGACCATACCACTTCAGCTTGCGTCGTTTAACTGAAGTCCAGATCTGTATCTGGACCAATTTCATTACTTCCCCGTTGGTGATGCGATCTCTGTATGAAATGCCAAGGAGTCTTCTATAGCACCTCATTTCAACTGTTTTGATCCTATTTTCAAGGTCAGCTTTTCGTGTCCATGATTTGCAGCTATAGAGGAAGATTGCCATTACTAAGGATCGCATCAGTCTGATTTTTGAGCTGACGGAGATGTTTTTGTTGTTTCATATTGGCTTCAACTTTGTCAGTGCGGCTGTGGTCTGAGCAGTTCTGGAGAGAATTTCTGGTCTTGATCCTTCATCTGCAATTGTTGCACCCAAGTATTTGAAGCTGCTGACTGGTTCAAGCTTCTTGTTGTTGATCATTATGTTGTTGGCAAAACCAATTGGGTTGTTGGTCATCACTTTGGTCTTTCTGCACTGATCTCCATGCCATATTTTGTGGAGATGTTGTTCAGCCTGTTGATCAGATTGACTAGCTCTTGCTCCTCTCCAGCTAAACCGTCGATGTCGTCGGCAAAACAGAGGTTTGTGATGGTTCTGCCTTCAATATTGACTGATCCTTCATGGTCTTCAAGTGCATCAATCATAATTCTTTCTAGGAAGACGTTGAAGAGCGTGGGAGAGAGTAGACAACCCTGGCGCACTCCGACAGTTGTTCGGAACCACTCGCCTATTTTGTTGTTGAGGAAAACCGCACTGGTGGCTTTGTTGTAGGGTCTCTCGATGACTTTGATGAGGTTGGCATTGATGTTGTAGAGTTTCATTGTCGCCCATAATGCTTCATGCCACACTCGGTCAAAGGCTTTCTTGAAATAGATCTATGAATAACATGGTACAGATCTTGTTGGTGTTGGTTGTACTTTTCACTCAGTATTCTTAAATTGAAGATTTGTTCTGTTGTACTGCGGCCTGGCCTGAAACCGGCCTGTTCTTCGGCAGTGATCTTTTCCGTTTGGGGATTCAGTCTGTTCAGGATTACCTTAAGCATGACTTTGCTTGGGTGGCTGATGAGGCATATAGTACGGTAGTTTTGGCATAGTTGGAGATTGCCTCTCTTTGGGAGAGTAATATTATAATAAGGGATTGCATCCAAGGCGTTGGCCACTCGCCGGATTCCCAGATCTTGTTGCATATTACTAGTAGCATGTCTACCATTGGTTCTCCACCCGCCTTGATCATCTCTGCTGGTATGTTGTCCACCACACCAGGTGATTTTCCGGACTTCAATGATGTAAATGCTTCGACTAATTCCTCCCGCATTATTCTGTCCCTACTGTTGTTCGTTGGTTGAGGGGCGACCAGGACTGTTGTATTTCCTTTAGCGTTAAACGTGTGCAGCTCTCAGCAATACTCTGTCCATCTCTTTCGTACTTGTTCTTCATCGTTTAGACATTTTCCAGTTTTGTCTAGGATCGTTGTTGTTTTTTGCTTGTTTCGTGTCTGTTAGGTCTTACAATTTGGTAGGCCACTTTGCTGTTGTTTCTTTCAAGACTGTTTTCGATTTCTTTGCATCAGTTGTCGATCTATGTCTCCATTGCTGTCTTTAGCTCTGTTTGGACTTTCCTGTTGACGTCATTCATCATTGTATTGTCTCCTACCTTCTGGTTCGTTCTTCTTGTTCTTTAGTTCACGGCGTTTATCACATAGCTCCAAAATATGATCGGTCACCCATGGTTTCTTTTACGGCCGATGTTTGCCGAGCATTTCAGTTGCTGTTTCTTTGATGGCTTTATTGAAGGAATCTGTGATGGCTTCTAGGTTGATGTCCTTGTTGGCCAGGCCAAGCAGCAGTGCAAATTTTCCTCCGATGTTCGCTTTAAAGGCTTCCATTATCTTTGCCTTTAAAGCGAACATTTTGTACTATGACCAAAAGGGTAATAAATGATTCTGAATACAACTTTTTTTAATGAAAGTTTCACTGTCATGAAATTAATCTGTTTTCAGCAAGAACTCAGGACTGCTGATATACTCATATAGAGTAGAGGCAGAGGGTATCACAATGCCGCCAAGCTCAGGAGAACTATGGGAGCACCACCTGATGCCCCAGCAGGTAGAGGTGGATTGTCTCTTACCCACAGGAGTCCTTGTTCCTCTTACTTGCGCCCGAGATTCCACTCTGGAGGCGATCAAGAAAGACTTATGGCATGTAAGTTTTACGCATGGAAGTTGAACTGAGTCCTTGTTTGGAAAATTTTTAAAAAAGGACTGAGAACAAGTGCATTAGCTTTGTGTTGGTTTCATGCAGATGAGTTATAATTTTTTTAAGTTTTTCAATAACATAGATAACATCTGCCAAGTCTGAAGTAACTGGAGTTCTTCTATCAAGTTGTCAGTTCTCTAATCTGTCAGCTTTCCTCACTAGCCAAACACGAAATATATGTAACCATAAAAGTAGTCTTAGAATAATTTGCTTTTCTTTGTTGTAAATAATGGTTTGGAAGGTTTCCGGGCTTGAAAAAGATTCTATTGTTGAGTTTTATATGATGGGTAGTTTTTGTGGGAAATATACAAATATATTTAAGGAAATGGGGCAGAGAAAGAGTAAATGATACAGCGTAGACTCATTCTCCTGAGTCTTCTTTTTTCTTTTTTTTTTTTCTGCTGTGAAATTGCATTAGTGCACCATTCTTTGCCTTTCAGAGGTTCAAATTCCTTTCACCAAAAATCCCCCATTTTCACCCTTTAAAAATGTTGGTCTCTGGTTTTTTTTCTTTTCTTTATTTAGATTTTTCTTATTCTTGGTCTTCATTCTCATGCATTGTTTTTTGTAGGAGGCCAAGAAGTATCCTTTATTCCACAAACTGATGGAGCCAGAGTCCTACATTTTTTTGGCCATAACACAAGATGCCATGAGAGAAGAATTTTATGATGAGACAAGACGTTTGTGTGACTTGCGTCTCTTCCAACCTATTTTAAAAGTGATGGAACCCAAAGGAAATAGGCAGGAGAAAATGTTGAATTACGAAATTGGTTGGTACACATTACTGAAAATTGTGCAACAGTTTTATTTATGCCACTTTTCATGTTTTATAAGAATACGTCCAATTTCAAGCAATTTTTGGTCTGAAATACTTAAAGATTCTGACCCACTGGTGTAGTGACGTTTGTTTCCCTGGAATCATCATTTTATAGTCTTTGTTGTTTTATTCATGCAGCCTCATGAGGATTTAGAAGGAAATTATGTACAAACAATGGAGAAAGTGGGATTTTGTTTTAGAGTGAGAGCTGATTGAATCTTCTTTCAGCTTGATACATACTGTATAGGAACCGATATGGTGCTGATATCAGAAAAGAATTTGGCCTTAAAATTTATGGTGGGAACCAATATGGCACTGTATCAGTATGTGCTGATATCAGAATGGGATTTGGCTTTATAATTTGAGGTGGGAACTGATAGAGCACTTTTTGTGCTGATATCTGTAAGGGATTTGGGATTATAATTTTAAGTAGGAATTTGTAAGTAACAGAGCTATATTTAATGATATACATATGGATGGTCTCAGGCACAAACTTCAAAAACATAGCAAAATTTCACAATTTTTATTTTGTGTGGAAACAAAAATGGACCTGATTCTGTATCATATACAAAATTATCTCATCACAGAACTCAGTAGATAAAAAAAAAATTTTTTTAATCATCGTAACCAAACCATTAATCTCAATTCACTTCTTCCACATTAATAAATTTTTTCTTCTTCCTCCTGCAAACTTGACTTGGGCAGTCTGTGGCAAAGACCATCAATAATAAATGCACTCCTACAAAAGCCTGGAATTGTTGGTGCTGTATTTTCTGTGTATTTTGCACTGTGTTTTCATGTTTCTCCATAGGCATGCTGATTGGCATTCCAGTCAATGAATTCAATGAAAATAAAGATCTGGAAGTCATCACGTTTCGAAGGAATATATTGAAGGTGTGCTGTTTTTTATCTGTGGCCGCGACTGCACATCTGATATGCATCTTATGGACACAGATAGAATTTTAACTTTAATTATTGTAGTGAAGCAGAACAAAGAATTTTCGTGTTTGCAGAGCCATACAGGTGTGAAAGGTGTGGGAAAACTAGATGTTTTTGGAGGTGGCTGTTTAAATTGAACGTCAGTGTTTGTAGGCCAGGAGGCACGATGTAAATGGAAAGCCCTGTGTGTGTTAGGGTATACATTTAAATGCCAGTTATTGCCTTAGTGGGTCTCACAGTGTTGATTATTGTTATGGTGATAAACCACTCTGGAAGGACAGAGTCATTTTAAACTCAAAGATACTCTCAGAATAATTTGGAATTTATCATCTGTTTTCATATTTGTAAGTTTTTCGCTTTGGTAGTGAGGTGAATAAAATTGATTTAGTGTGTAACCATCTCGGAAGCATGGGAATGTTGAGCAGTTTGAATGGCTGGAAGTTGTGTGATGGTTTATGCCTGTCTGCCAATGTAGCATGGAGCTAACTTTCACAAGTTAGCTGGCCCGAGCTTTTAATTTATCTACCGTGCCATCTGATTGGCAAAAGGAGACTAATGCAGTAGAATTGATGCAGGGTGTTGGCATCAATTTCCAACTCTGAATGTATTTTAAAATTTGTTTTTGGACATGTTTGGACAGATTATTTCTTCTTTCAGCCCTTACTGCTCTTTATCTAATGCCACAGACTTTCATACCATGTTATGTGGTTCACACATCGTTGACATTGCATAAGACTGTAGTAACTCAAAAATTTGAAAAATCAATTTTCATATATATATATATATATATATTCAACTACATTCAAAGCCACATCAGTGATGTTGGTTATAGACTCCTAAGCAGAAAAATAACTGAACAGCAAACTTTCAAAAATTCATTTTAACCAGACCAGTTGTGCCAAAATAACAGTTTTTTGCTTCTCTTGAAAAGTAGCCAAAACTGATTACTACCATCTTAGGGAACAGTGACGATATGTAAGTTTCCACTAACTTCCACCATGTGCATTCTGTTTCAGGCATGCAAAGAGGTTGTAGACAAAAGAGACCAAAGTGGGGACCACACACGAGCATTTTACTTCTATCCCCCAGACATTGACTCATCAGAAGATCTGCCTCCGCACTTGCTGGAAAAACTGAAGACCTTTGCTGATGGTGAGTCAGGGACGTGAAAAGATCAATGGTCAGATGCAAAGAATGATCCCATTACAGTCGGCCTTGCAATTCTGACAGATAACAAGGAATATCTCAACATGTGATCTACTGGTATTATGTATTCAGATTCATCTGATCAGAACTAGTTTCAAGTACATCGACCAATCTGCACATGCAGATACAGAGGGACATGTTTTTCATTTGTCAGTATGCTATTTTCATTCTTTGACCTGCCAACCGGGCAATGTTAATTCAGTCAGTGGAAAGAAGGAGAAGACTTTATCACAGTGTGACTTTGCATTTCAGTGGATTTTTCAGGTGGTTAGTCAGTTCGTGGTAATAAAAGTGTCATTTTTCAATGCCAATTTCAAGTTTCTTTCTGTACTTTCAGAAAATTCAGTGATTATTTGTGTGTGGGTGGTATCTGATGATAATAACCGCACCAAGTATACAGTGAAAGTACCGCATACAGCTGTCCCGAGCGATGTGATTGCAGAGACCATCCGTCGTCGCAGCCGCTTTATGAATATGAGCAAAGAGCATGCTGAACGGTGCATTGAAGAGTATCGACATATGTATGTGCTCAAAGTTTGTGGTTGTGACCAGTTCTTGCTGGCAGAGTGTGCGATAAGTAGATATAAGGTAGGTAGATTCTTTGAGGAGTCTGTTTCATTGGAACCATGGCGAAAAGTCTTTTTTCGAGCTAAACATGTTTGCAGTTGGCTGCCCATTTTAACATTGATACCTCAAATCTCACTGGCTTGATGTAATCACTGATGTTCACAGCTAGCCTGGCATTTGCTTGTAATAACTTGAACATTTTACAAAGAGCAAAAATGATTCATTACATTTTATATTTCAAGTGTGAAGAAAGTACTTTTAATTTTATATATCTTTCGGAGACTGCATGCAAGAGCCATTCAGTAAAACTTAGGTTTTTTGGTGGTTTTTTTTTGTATTGTTTTGTTTTGTGTTTTTTTTGGTAGTTTTTTTTGTTCTTTGAAAATAATTTATGTTGGTTGCGAGAACATTAAGTAAGTGTATCATATCTCAGGAAAATTCCAACATTATTATATTTCGTGGTGAAATATAAATGTCAGGTGTGAGCTGCAAATGATGGTATTTATATATTTTATTTGTGTTAAACAAGATTTCCTGCTCACAGTAGTGTAAAATTAGTCTTTATTAGTCAAGAAACTTTTCAGGATTAAGAGCAAGGATAAATGCACCATGAAGTGGGAAAGTATAGTAAGATTTTAACATATAATTTGAGAGCGACTGTATAACTTGAAATTGAATTCGAGTTTTCAGTACATTTTTTGCACCCTACAAGGTTGACTAACAAAAGATCATAGTTAAAGCTTGGTAGATGCAAAGTAGTCTACACCAAAGAGCTATCTATTAAAATGAAAAATATATACATAGAAATGTTTCTAAAAAGATGGAACAAAATTTTATTGATTGCCCAGAGAGAGGCAACACAGGGTGAAATATTAAAATCAATTTTCAAATCTTGCTGTACAGTGCAATCTTCTTGTGATTGGGATAGCTAAATGGGTTTTGTATTGTCTTGACAGTACATCCGTGAATGTTTGGCAAAAGAGAACATACCACAGCTCATGCTCCATACAAAAGAAAGTGTGTATGCCACTCTCCCAGACACCAAATTTGCATGGCCTTCCTATGTGCAGAGAGGTAAACATGGAATTTGTGTTAACAGTAGCGTCTGACATTGTCTGTAGCATTCTATTTGTATTAGCAATCGCCATGATGACACTAGGCCTGTGCTGTTTATATCAGATAATGAAATCCTAGTTATAATTTTTCTGAAGAGTTTGTTAATTTCCATGTAACCAGACAGTTGCATTCAGCAGTGTCAGGTTTGAATGACCATGAAATCATCTGCATTTGCCATTTTCAGAAAGATGCATTCAGTAGTTTTGGAGTCTATTCCTGACAAAAATGGGTTTTCTTGTATTTAGTACTGGTAAAAAATTTATGATAAGCCAAAGACTGATAAAATTTTACATTTTTCCTAATCTGTCTATTGATTGTGCAAGAACAACTGTTCTGTGTCACAGTCACATGCAAAACAGGTCTATTTAATTACAATTTTCTTAAAGTGTACATGCAGTGTCCTAAGATAGATGAATTGTAAATGCTCTGTCTTACTTAATAATAGTTGCTAAGTCAGGTTCTTTTCTTTTCACTTTCCACAGGTATACAAGCTCTAGCTGAAATCAATAATTTGCATACGTTGTCCACATGGGATGTGAATACAGTGCTGAGGATCAAAATTAACTGTGCTACCTATGTCAACATCAAAGAGTTTGGCAAGGTGAGAATATCCTCAGAACAGGAAAGGCCTTATTGGACACATTCTGACTACATGTGTATGACAGGCCATGGTATTGATCTTTCCAAGGCTGATTAGATTACACTAGTTTGGGGTCTGCCATGAAAAGTGGTTTACCATTGCCATTTCAGAATGCTGTAATCAGCTCATGCTTATGATATCAGGTGTTTTTTTTGGTTTTTTTTTTTTTGCTTTGGGTTGTGGATCTGCCTTGATTTTCTGATTTTATGTAGGATATATGTTGTTTTTTTTATTCCCTTTTTAAAATCATTAAGAAAGTCTTAAATTTGTCGAACAATTATTTTGATGTTGGTTTGAATTTTTATATGTAATACGAAACATGCTGATTACAGGATGAGCTGAGGCTGATATAGGTCGAGAAATACTATTCTGGATGGTAAAAGTGAAAAATAGCACACAAAGTGAAAGATACTTTCAACATTGTTTTCATGTAAATTTCTAGAAGTTTTTTATGCTGCCTTTATAAACTTAATAAATTTCCTTTCATCAAATACAAAAACAGTAATATCGACACTAAATATGTTGCATGGCTGCCTTCTTTCAGATTTATGTCCGTGGTTGTATGTATCATGGCACTGAAGCTTTATGTGAGGCCAAGACTAGCCAGCACGTGGAGTCATCAAGTCCTCGCTGGGATGAGTGGATTGAATTTTTGATGGTGCCTGATGTTCCTCGCTCAGCAAAGTTGTGCTTGTCCATATGCTCAGAATCCAAGCGAAGAAACAGAAAGGTGGGTAAATGGTTGAGGTTTATTTTACAGGTCAGAATAGACAAGGAGAAAGATTTAGAACAATACCAGAAAATATCAACTATGGACAGTTTACTATAGGGTTTAAGATTATTGGGTCCCTTTTTGCATTCAAGGCTCAAGGACTTCTGTTTCTCAGAATTCCATAGTTTTCTGCATTTTCACAGCTTGCTCCTTATCACTTTTGGACCACACAAACACACATTTTATAAATTATGTACTTTTGTGAGTGTAGGCCCACACTAAATTTATACATTTGGTGACCATTTTTACCCGACTTTTCAGACAACCCTCGTTTAAACAATTTTATTTTAGTTATTTGCAAGTTTCTCAGAAGTATAAACACGTACAAAGTTTTTGTGACAATTTTGAATTGTCTGTAAGGCTTCCATTGTTTTGTATTTTAATCATAGCTCTGTTGGCATATTGCAGGTTCACTATGCCTTGGCCTGGGGTAACCTACAGTTATTTGACTTCAACAAACGCCATCTGACAGGCAAATACAGTCTGCATCTGTGGTCCATGCCTCAGGGGATGGATGATTTACTCAATCCCATTGGAATCACAGGTGCTCGTCCTCACTCTGATTACGATATGAAACAATGAAACAGGGAGCGCTGACTTGCATGTTTGTTTCAGTGATACACCAAACATAGTGGTGAAACTGCCTTGGACGCAGTCAAGGAACTCTCTCTGAAAAATGTTTGAAATTTTGTTTTTACTGAACATCAGCTCTTTCAAAAGTGATTAGTAAAAAATTTCAAACATGGATCTGTTATATTCAGGATCCAAACAGGACAACTGAAATTATTTGTTGAAGGCAAGCACCATCTCAAATCTGCTTCACGGAAGTGACATGCCTCTAGAGTGAAGCACATAATCAATTAATGAACTCTTGAAAAAGATATTAAGCTTAAGGCATTTGGTATCCAGGTTTCCATTGACGTTCCAAAATCTTGGATCACAAGATCAGTACCAGATAACACCAGTCTGTGTAGCAAGATTCTCTTTTCCTGGTCATTCATTGGTCAATCTTGTGTCCTTCAGGTTCCAATCCCAATGAAGACTGTACTTGTCTAGAGATTGAGTTTGACCGTTTCGCCCACCCCTTGTCCTATCCTCCCGACTCACATTTTGAGCAGTTGGCTGAAATGGTTGTGCTGAAGGAAAGTGGGCCTGTGAGTATTTGAGTAGGTGAAAACCGACTGAATACAAATCCTTGTATAAAGTGCAAAGTTCATGCTTTTGAGGAAAGAAATTATTATTTCTTTTTATTGTTGCATTGGTAAGTTTGGCTAATGTGATTTTCATTGTTTTGAAGGCTTTGTAGTTTTGTGAAGGAAGAATCTAAAGAGAGCTGTATTAGCTGGAATTTTCTGCTAATGACATAGAACTGTTGTATTATTACAGCCTGGTCCTGTCACAGAACAGGAGATTGAACTGCTGGAAGAAATTATAGACAAAGATCCTTTGTCTGATATCTCAGAGCAGGATAAATCTCTACTCTGGAAACTCAGGTATGTAACACACATTTCTTATACTAATCTGTAGTAGGATGAAATGCTGTGCTAGAGTCATGAAAGGTAACCATAAATTGCAACCAATTTTTTCTTGAATCTATTTTGAAATCTTTTCTTGAAGTCTTTTCTCAGAATATTTATGTTTACTGGAGAGTTATTCCATGAGTCTTGCTCAGGCTAATGTCTGATTGTCAATTTAAAATATCTGTGTCAAGAGTAAACAGTGCTAGTACTGTGCCATTTCTGACAACACATAGAGCTTAGATGGTTACAGACATCATGCATTAAAATGTGAAGAAAAGTATGAGTGGTAATTATATGAACATGAATATCTTTTTATTTTGAAATTATAGCAACAAATCAACAGTTAAAAGGTGTGAGATGATGTATTGAAGACTTTAACAAGGATTTGTAAGAGAAAAGAAAATCGCCTGCAGGAATGTTTTGTTTTGATCTTGTAGGGAACATTGTATGACTCGGCCAAGGGCTCTGCCCAAGCTTCTGTCAGCTGTCAAGTGGTGGGACAGGGAAAGTGTGGCTCAGGTCAGTGAAAAAATAAGATAGGAATTACTTTCTTATCCCATGAGGGAAATTCTCTCAGAGTGTTAAAGAGCACAAACATGGTACTCATATCTTATGCATCATTACATAAACATGTATCATAACTCGATAAACTCAAAACAGGCATACGTGAAGGACATGGTAGGGAATCTTAGATATAGCACACATCTAGCTAACATGTCTTACTGAGGTGAATTGCGGAGAGCAAAAACGATCTGTTGTGTCTTTCTGTGTTTGCTTTCATTTGTATTAATCTGGTATTCTTGGGTGATTTAGAAATTTGATGAAACAGGGGATGGTGACTGTTTAATTATATATTAATTAATTAGGATATTAATTTCTTTAAACAAGCATTTGAGTACAACTGGTCAAAACAGGATAGATGTAAACCATTGTTTTGCTGGAGAGATACTAATGAGGAAAATTCTCAGTGGGGTTGATGTTCACTGTGCTCTTTTATTATACATAGATTCAAAATGTTTTACGGTAACGGACTTCTGAAGAAAAAGAGTTACATTTAAACACATATTTGTGTACATTTACATGTGTGTGTATGTATATATTTTCAGAGCAGAAAATTAATTTTTTCAAGGTTCAACAAGTGCTTGCCAGTTTTCAACTCATAGCTTTTGGTGTTATGGTCTTAAGTAATTTTTGCAGGGGAAGTGGTACTTGAGGTCTTTGTGTGACCAGGTGATTTGCATTGTATACTGCAGAACATTGGTTCTGACTCTGTATTATTGTTTGTCTGTTTAAGAAAGGGCTTTTATTTGTCTTTGATTGTTATATGTACGGGGCCCTTCACTTTCTGCTACATATGATATCACTCTTGGTTGACAGTCATAGGTTCTGATATAATGTCATTATGTGCCCTCATCTGTTTGTTTTGTGTGCTGTTTTGCTTAGCTCTTAATCAGCAAAGAAAGACTTTGATTTGATGTAAAAATTTAAAAACCAACTTTGTCTTTCCAACAGCTGTATGTCCTTCTGAAACGTTGGCCCATCATCCCTGCGGAGGTGGCTCTGGAGTTGCTGGACTGTTCCTATACAGATCTTCAAGTGCGTGAATTCGCAGTCAAATGTCTGGATCAAGGCCTGCAGGATGACAAACTGGCCCAATACTTGCTGCAGTTGGTGCAGGTAATTAGTTGAATCGCTCATAGTGATAAGGTCTTTATTATCGAAGGTTTTGCTGCCCTTGGCATTTACACCTCGCTTTTGTTTGTTTTGTTTTTTTTCTTGTTCTTAATTCTGTGTGTTTTTGTGCTAGGGATTCGTTTTTTAGAAGTTTGCCAGGGCAGCGGCCTTGTTCGACCTGCTCTTATATGTTTCACATGCACACGGGCCCTCTGAATTTTTCATCCTTATCTGAGAAGACTAGGTTTTTGATCCTATCTACCATAGGATCAGGAACAAGAATTTTTTGCCCCAAAATTCCAACATGCCTGCACCGACCAGAGCTCGAACCTGGTACCTTCAGCAAGAGAAGCGAGCACCTTGCCTCTAGATCACTGTGTCCCCTAACTTGCTCATAAATTATTCCTTCTCTTTAAGTTGTTGAAGTTTATAATGTAAAATGAGTTTTTATGGCTCTGAAATGTTGAAATTAAGGACTTCGATATCAACAGGGTTTTACCTCAAAGCCATGTTGGTACTTTGTTCTTATAAAAGCTATTATATCATGACAAAACATTTTTTTTTCTTTTAAATGGGAAGCGAGAGAAGGAGCAGTTTAATGGTTGTGAGTGGTGTTCATCATCATGACTTTACGTTCCACTGGTCACTCGACTGATTATGTTCTATTCATCCATACAGGCCATCAAGTATGAGCCTTATCATGACAATCCCATCACTCGATTTTTGCTCAAGAGAAGTTTGCAGAGTCAAAGAATTGGCAACATGTTCTTTTGGCATCTCAAGTAAGTCTACAATTTGATTTACAAAGTGGAAGGTTTTGTATCTTTGCTTGTTGCTGTGTAAGTTTGGCAGTGACTGGCCCCTTCTGACATGTCGGTAACTGATCCTTGACAATGTCACAGACTTGTCCCAGATGTTTGTCACTGTCTACTTCATGAATGACATGTCCTTGTTCCTCCCCACTGACATGGCAGTGCCCTGCCTGACATTGTCACAAAACATTTCCTTTCAGTGTCACTGATCCCTCCATGACAATATCAGCTTTCAGATAATATGATTGATCTAATGCCATTTATAAGCTTTATGCTTGACCTCTGTGCTTCCACTAAAACACCTGTGTTAGTACTCTGTTGTCATGTAAACTCAAACTTCACTGAAAAATGGGGGCTTCAAATGTACCTGAGGTAGCAACTCGGGAGAATATGATGGTTGTTCTCTATTTTGCTCATTAATCAGCAATTTAGTTTTCTCGGAGGGTACCCAGTGACGCACTTCTTTCATAACATAAACTTTTTAGATCAGCGTTAGAGAACCAGTTTCCTGCATCTGGATAATTGGTGGAAGATTAGTCTAGTGTGGTTATAGTACCTTTCTGCTCAGTCTCTTTGTGGTGACATAAGTCTTATTTATTCATTTGGTAAGAGAAGCTGGTGACATTTGCCAAACTCAAGATTGCAGTCTCATAAATTTCCATTTTCTGAGTTCGTCAAGGAGTTTATATGTCTAGATTTCTCGTGCTCATTCAATCTCTGTTTAATTTTTTTTGTCTCACTATACTCTTACAAATTTACTGCAATAATTTGTAATGATTCAGTTTGGCCACTGAAGTCGTCAATGAGTATAGAGGAAGGTTAACTTTATGACTAATGGCCATCTAGACATAAGTGCCATTACTTTTGTTGTTTCAGATCTGAAATGCACCATTCATCGATCCGCCTTCGGTTTGGCCTGATTCTGGAAGCTTACTGCAGAGGCTGTGGCCCTTACTTGAAAAACTTGTCCAAACAGGTGGAAGCTTTAGAAAAATTGACCAAATTGTCAGATATGCTGAAACAAGAGATAAGCAGTGTGAGTATAGGGTCCGTCAATCTGTTTGTGTTCTGGGTGGCTGTAAATTGGTGTCGTCAGTTGTAGATCACTTTGCACTTGGCAAGTGTTGTGGATAGAGTGAAACTTTGTGCTTCAAACTTTGATTAAACAGTAAACTCCTTGTGGTGCAACAAATGATTTTTGCAAACATTTGAGCAACAGTTTTTGTTCAGATGTTTTATACAGTCAGCTGAGATCAGTACTTCAAAGCTTTGCTGAAGTTCGTGAATTTTTTTGGCACTGGCATCAGTAATTTATTTTTATTTAAATGGATATTGGCAATGGAAGACAAAGAGCCCAGTGTATTCATATTCTCATTCTCCTAGTGTTTTTTTTTTTGTTTTTTTGTTTTTATGAAAAATTGCAGCTGTTTTTGTGGATTGTGCTTGTTCTCATTCCCTACTGTAACTTCTGTGGGTGTGGACGGGAACTCTCAACACTATCCAGTTTGAAATTTAGACTTCGTTCAAAGATGTTTTTGCATTCACTCAGTATAAACCCAAGACATAATACATTAGACATCAAAGTAAAGGAAAATAAATGAACCAAGGTGGAATTCAGTATTTCGAGAACTTGGCTTAGCTGTTAGTTTTGGAAAATCAATGTCCACTTGATTCGAATATGCAGCTTTCCGTAGCAAAGCAAAAATTTGCGAGCTGAATATTCACCTTACGGTAGTGAATGAATTAAAGCGTTGTGTTTACCAGTCACATATTTCTTTCGAATAAACGAGTGGATATGTAGGACATCAGCATACAGGTAAACTTATTACAATCTTCATTACTGTCCAGCATTCACACAAATGTACAGCCTGCTTATTCTTCCTTTTCCATAGATTTAGGATTCGCATGTTACTCATTTGTTTTGATGCAGTTTGTAACATGTTTCTCTTTTGTGTTACCTCTGGCAGGATGAGCACATGAAGTACTTGCACATGCAACTCCAACAACCTGACTATAAGGATGTTTTGCAGGGATTACACAGTCCTCTCAATATATCACACATCTTAGGTGAAATCAAGTAAGTCCACTTTTACTGTATTTTAGACAGAAATCGTATTTGGTTACAGATGGAAGTGAAATTTTTTTCCGGCAAAGAAACAGGCACATGAAAAGAAACAATCATAAAAGTGATTTGGGAAAAAGAGTTGGAGCAATTGGTTGTGAGCACACAGAGTTAGTCAGCAAGTCTGCAGCTTGGGCAGTAGGCCTACTGTGAATGTCATACATCTTGTGTCCACATTGGGCCAAGAGTACATTAAACTTTACAGGTTTGCTGAATCTCCCATGCAGATATCTGCCATGTTTCGATAACAGTTGTGCACATAGCTCCTGATGCCAAGATCTCAAAAACTGAAGGTTGCCATAAAGTTAAACCAGACATGTTGCTTCAGACATTAACAAAATGCATGAGGAGATGGGAGCTGGAAGTGTCTGGAGAGTTTGAAATGACATGTCAGTGAAAATAGTGTTCTGGGCCACTTGTCAGTTAAGGTTTTGTTAAATAAGCTCTCAAAAATTTTGGTCTTAAATTGGAGGTTATCTTTAGTTGTTTCAGCTCGCCCAGCAATTTATGACTGTGTCATGCTTGTAGCGCTACAGCAGCGACATTTGTAATTAAGCAATTTCTGGAAAACTCATATATAAAATATACATTTCCTCTTGTGTCAGCCTCGAAGAATGTGCTGTGAAAACCAGTAAGAAACTGCCCCTTTGGTTAGTGTGGTCCAACCCTGACTCCATGGCTGACATGGGAGATCTCTGCTACAGGATTATGTTCAAGAATGGAGATGGTAGGGCAGAGAGTACTGGGAATTTTTATAAATATGGTTCTATCACCTAGGATTGAAACAATAGGGATTACTGTTGAGTAGTTAAAAATATTTCTTTGAGTACAAAGAATATTTTGAGATATCTCTGGGAAATAGTAAATATTGGCAGGTAATTCTAAAGAATGTAAGATTTTAAAAGAATTTACAACGCAGCATCAGCTTTATTTGGAGATTTTTATTGCAAAATTTAACAGTGTAAGCAAGATGTTTTGTCCCAGACCTGCTTAATTTTAGAATAGAGTTAGTGAAACAAAGATTGAATTGTTTTGTGGATAAACAGTGAAATGTCACTGGAACTGAGAGATGTTATTGAGATTTTTGTTTGTTTTTGTGACCTGCACCTCTTCATTATCGAGTTGAAATTTGCAGATTAAAAACTAAATATAATATGTTTATCTTGTTTACAGATTTGCGGCAGGACATGTTGACCCTGCAGGTTATTCGTCTTATGGATACAATCTGGAAGAATGAAGGGCTGGACTTGAGGTAAGAGGGATAGAGAAAACTTCAATAAGGTAGAGGACTTTGACCATTATTCAGTTTGTAGCAGCCCATCCAAACTTTGTTTTCCCAGATGTCAACATTTCAGTTTTCCGGCCTGGGATGATAGATTGCATCTGTGACAGAGTTATCATTTGCAGAAATGCTGATCTCTGCGAGCATAGATCATTGAGATTGGACCACAGTGTAATTTTCAATTTTTGTTTAAAAAAAAAACAAGAGATGGTTGCTTTTCCAGATAGGGTTTTATGAAAGTCAATTTATAGGTAAAAACTCCATGCTGAACTAAGAACAATCAATTTTCAAAGTTCCCACCGTCTTAAACATTTCTTCTCTTTTTCAAAGGTCCTAAACCAAGTCAAAAGCTACCATTCATTGAAACAGAAAAAGATGATAGGGTATGAATGAAAAAGTTCATTTTCATAACATGGAAATACATTGTCTTGAAAGTTGCATTAAAAAAAAAAAGTGAAATGTTTTGAAATTGTCATAATTGTGCTTGCCTTTTTTTAACCCATACCCTGCGCGCTACCCGTAAAGCCCGCTGCCCCGTCAGTGGCCTTACTCACGGAGAATCTTATCTGGGGTCACTGACCCGTGCCGCTAGACGATGACCACATACGCTGGCCACATGGTTCGGTTTTTATTGATCGGTATGAAAACATTCGCTGCTGTGCCTTATCACGCTTGATAATGAATTAACCAGCAAAACTTTAGTCTATCAGTCTCTAACCAATGATCTGACTTATAATTCCAAACTGACAGCTGTAGTTTTCGTGAGAACAAAGCATGATAACTAGCCACGCCCTACACAAATGGTTTCATCCTGATTGACACATACTAATAAACCAATGTGGGCATTTGGGGCAAAGATTATTTCAGAGCTTGTTTCTGATTGGTTCTTAGATACAGACAACTCCAGATGGTGGTCAGCTTGTGAGAAAATGAGATAATATTGCAAATTTGTTGAGCAACAGTTCGCATGTCGATGTTACATCTTTTGAAAGTGTGGGGAGAGCCTTTGAAAGCTTAGTCTTTGTGATTCCGACCAGTGGTTCACTGGTTAACATGTCCATGTCACAATGCGTTTGATTTAGAAGAGATACAGTGAACAATAACACGGTGGTTACGAATCAAAAAGGTCAGTGACCCGACGCCTGAAAATAGGGCTTGCGCATGGCGCGGTCAGCTTGACCGGGGCGACTTTTGCTGCCCGTGCGGCATGAGCACTTGCAAGTCAATACCGACTATTGCCGCCCCGCACAGGGTGAGGGTTAACAGAATGATCAGTGAATTTTAATCATTTCCAAGGAGTTTGATTTACTCAGATGAGATGACTACTTTTTGAACAGGATGATTCCTTATGGCTGCCTGTCCACGGGCAAAGATGTGGGTGTCATTGAGATTGTCAAAAATGCCAAGACCATCACAGCCATCCAGTCCAGGGGTGGAGCCCTCTCTTCAATTCAGATAGACTCCTCACAACTGCACAAATGGATCAGAGACCAAAATAATGATAGGTTGGTCTACCAGTGTGATTCACATTTGCATCTACTCACGTGTTAGTTATAGTTTAGTAAATTAAGAAAGAAATTATTGTGCTGGCACATTATTTGAAGTGCCCCAAAAAATGGTACACGAGACTATGAATGGGGCTTATTACACTTTGGCACTGAAATAAATTGATAAGATGATGATATAGATTTGAGACCCACTGCTATTCAAAACCAAAACAATTCAAAGAATTTTGTATCAAAATGAAGATAAATGAGTACAACACTGGTTTGCATATACTGGTCATGAATTATTATCTCTAAACTTGTAACAGTCAATTGAAAAATATTCAGATCATGAAAGAATTCTCACATAGCCTGCACTGAAAGCCATTTCAGAAAATGAATTACACTTATGTTGTTTCGGCATAGATCAGCTACATGCACGGTGATGTAGTTTGAGGTAATTCTTTTTAAGAAATATTGAGCAGGTTTAATTTCTGAATGCCCTCTGGCATTGAATGTAGAGGACTGTACCTTGATTGTTATTCCTGTTATCTGTAACTTAAGATCTCCTGTAGAATCACTGTAGCGAGGGTTTCAGTTCTTATTTTTTTTTCCCAGGATATCATGAAGAGAGTGAAAAAAAACACGGAGAGGCCTCATAGTTACAGTACCTACTTTGTACCGGGATGAAATTTGGCAGAATTTTTATTTTAAAAGTTGTCTTTTGCTGTGCTCTACATTAGTAACAAATATCTAGAAACCAAACGATAAATTCTAAAAGGACAATAAATCTTAAAAGCATGCTAAATAGAACTTATTTTTCTTGTGGAATTTAGTCAATACTTTTCTTATTTCTGAACATTAGTATAGGGCTGTGTAAAATACAACTTTTCGTTCTGATGTCTCACCGTCAGATTTTTTTCTTATTCAATGCAACTTGTACACCCTCTCTTCAGGTACGAACATGCCATAGAACTTTTCAAACGGTCTTGTGCTGGTTATTGTGTTGCAACTTTTGTGCTGGGAATTGGAGACAGACATCCTGAGAACATCATGGTTACATCAGAAGGACAGGTGAGTTAAGCAACCCAGGTGTGAGAGACTGACGAAATATTATAAAAACCACAGAAAAACTGGGGTTGCAGCAAGGCTATAAGCAAGACAGAAGACAGAAAATTTTTGATATTTCGGCCATCGCCTTTATCACAAAAAAAAGGAAAAACAACAACAGAAAAAAAGAAAAATGGAACAGATAAAACCATTGAACAATAAAAGATTTCAATAAGAAATGTATAGAATCAAAACAGAATATGTTTATTTAGCTGTGAATTCTTGCTTGGTCAGCAGCACAAAAGCACGTCTGCCAATGTATGGAAGCTCGAAGTGCATTGTATCGTTTGGGTATTATTTCTTACGCGGGGCTTTGCTACATACAACTTTTTCTTTTTGCCCAATTTGAAGGTGTGAGAGACATTGACTCGGTGAGTGGTTTGAAGCAAGCAGTAGAATATGTGTACATATCTGGGATCCACCTGTGGGTCATGATATATCTATGTTCATGGCAGTTAAATGCCTTCTTTAACACTTTACTGCCTGAGGGGTTTTTCTCTTTCCTAACTTTCGTCAAACTATGTGTAGCCCGCCCTGTCAACAAAGCCAGAAATACTACTGATCGGAAACAGTCGGGGAAGTGGCAGAAGAATATAATGGAAATCACTCTAAAATATCTCAAAAAAGAGAGGTACCCATGCCTGTCGCAGAAAGGGTAATGCTGGAAGTGTCGCTCATCAGCGACGTCAGGCAGCAAGGTGTTAAAGAATTCTTTAGTATTAGTCTTACCAGAACTCCAGGGCAAAAGAATATAAAATAATGTACAAGAAACAAAGCCTTCTTTTGTTAAAGTAAGCTAGAACAGCATGAGATAACACAAATCACTATCCATCTTCCACAAGCAAATCCAGGCGCTTTATTTTTTCAGCTTATTGACTGTTTGCTGTTGTGCATGTACACTGAATGAAAATGAGGAGTTTGTGAATGTGTGAGAAGATTTGAAATTATATGCAAGCATAGTCAGTGCAAGCCTGAAGATGCCAAACATTAGACAATAACAGCTGAGAAAGTCGAAAATAGAAAAGTAATGTGTGTTGTGTACAATTGTTATGTATATAATCCAACCTAGACTTTGGCCCAGCAGCCATGGAAATACTTGCAACTCAGTTCTATGTGCATACACAAGCCTATGTAGAAATGTACAACGTGCGTGTGAAGTCATTACCTAGTTTAACCATGTTGTAAATCTGCAAGTTCTAGCAAGAGTTGTTATATGGTTGAATGACTATTTTCCCTCTGTTTTGTTCAGGTTTTCCATATTGACTTTGGACATTTTCTGGACCACAAGAAGAAAAAATTTGGCATTAACCGTGAACGTGTCCCATTTGTGCTGACTGAAGATTTCCGCAAGGTGATTGCCAAGGGTGCAGATAGACCAGCCAAACACCCAGGTTTTAAAGAGTAAGCGAACCCTCTTTTCAATTAGGCAGTGACACTTGTCCAATATTAGTAACAGTTGTTTATTATTTTGGAGCAGCAAGAAAATATTGTATTAATCGAGATTTCACAAATGCCAAAAAGGTATTAATTTTTTGCTCATATCAGATTTGTGCCAAGGCTGCAATGAAAACCTGCTATATCAAAGCCTGGAAAATTTTTGATGGTAGAAACTAGATGCTGAATGTCCCAGTAGTTTTTTTTTTTCAGGGAAATTTTAGTGTATCATTTTCTGCTATAGTGTTTCTATTATCATGCCTGGTGACAGTGCATGTTTTTTCCTGCTCTGGTCGACCAAGTGATAGCATCTCTTCTGTCTCATTATTTTAGTAATGGTTTTAATGATGGAAAACTGGAAACAAAGTACAGGGATTTTACATATTTTACATTTTATTATTTACTATTATTGGGGAAGGGGGGAATAAACAAGGCAGTCAGATTTTATTTGGTACCAATGACCTGATTTCTGCTCCATTGCTGAGAAAGTTACTGCACATCACTGGCTTAGTAGTTTTTTTAGAGTAACATTATATTTACTTTCTTTGCACACCAGATTCCAAGAACTGTGCTGTCGAGCATATCTAATTCTGAGAAAGCATGCTAATCTCTTCATCACACTGTTCACAATGATGCTTCAATGTGGCATACCAGAGCTGCAGTCCCTGGATGACATTGGCTACATCCGCAAGACATTGGCTGTGGAGAAAGAAGAGGAAAAAGCCCTCCAGTATTTTCAGGATCAGTTCCACAGTGCCTATGGTGATTCCTGGACCACTAAAATTGACTGGTTTTTCCACAATATGAAACACAAGCACTGAAGATTCAGAAGACTATATGGTTTTTCATGAGCTGGACCAGTGCTTCCCAGACTCTGGGTCCTGACACCTTGTAAAGCTAGCAGGAATGCTGACCAAGATTGGTTGTATCCTTGGGAAATAGAATAAAACTTGTAAGGTCATCAGAAACATAATTAGCGTCTCCAAGATTGGGTAAAATTGAGTTGGGGTTCATGACCAAGAAGGGTTTGTGAATCATTGAGCTAGAAAAAGAAAAAGGAAAACATTTGACTCTCAAAAAGAGCACAGCTTTTCAGAGCAAGTTGCACAAAGGCTTCTGAGATTTTAATCCTTTTTCTGTGCATTGACCAAATGAGTTCAGCCTTGCATACATGTCCTATTCTTTAATTACCTCAGTATGTTATATATATGGCACCTAAAACGTGGTCAGATGCTTTTCTCCTTAGTTATGTTTCAAAATCAAATTTGTGTAAGTCTGTCTAATATTCCTGTCTTCCTGTCTAATACAGTGCACTCTCCCGATTACGACATCTCCGAATAACGACATTCTCCCGATAACGACATTGACCCCCGGTCCCGATTTTTTTACTATATGTTATTAGTAATAAAACTCTCTAAATAGCGACATACTTTTTAGACCACTCTCCGGATAACGACATTGAGTTAGCAATAATCGGCTGTGACTTTGCTAGATACAAAAATAAAAATAGCTAAAATATTGTTTCCGGTCAGTTTCATTTCATTCTCTGAGCCAATAAAAACACTTCTTTTCCGACCAATGAAATGTCCTACCAGAGGCACCTCATAGCCAATGAGATCGCTTTGTTATCAGCCAATGAGATCGCTTTGTTATCGGCCAATGAAAACACACCTGTGTCTATTGTCGTCGGAACAAAAAGGGTGACGCGCATTAAATGAGTCAGTCATCACATCGCTGACCGCTGAATCGATTGTATTCACCCGAGAACAATAACGCACCCCAAGATAAATGCACATAAATGCTGCAGTCTATCTGGTATTTTTCTGGATCAGCACCAAGTTTTGATACATGCATGAGGGGAGGCATGTCTGAATAGTCTGTCTGAAGCTCTGGCATCTTTTGTGTCTGGAAATTGAACAAAAACCTGAATGCAGAATGTCACTCTTAACAGTAGGGTGAAATAAAGGAAAACTTTTGAATTATAATACATGTATGTACAAACAAACAAACAAAAAAAACAAAACAACACACACACACACTTCGTGTATTTTACATGTTTGGAAAGTCCGATCACTGATCACCCACTATGGTTGGTACGTTACATTCTAAGGGTCTAACCACACCCCTTTTTCCGCCATCTTGAAAATCTCCGAATAACGACATGTTCCCGATAACGACATGCACCTCTGGTCCCGAGCCATGTCGTTATCGGGAAAGTGCACTGTATTAATAACAGTCATTTATTATTTTGGAGCAGCAAGAAAGTATTGTATTAACAGAGATTTCACAAATGCCAAATAGGTATTGATTTTTTTTGCTCATATCAGATTTGTGCCAAGGCTACAATGAAAACCGGCTATCTCAAAGCCTGGAAAATTTTTGGTGGTAGAAACTAGATGCTGAATCTCCTATTAGTTTTTAGTCCTATTTAGGACAGCTTCTTCATATTACAAATTGTGACCATTCCATCAATCGACAAATTGCTATAAGATCTGATGATATATTGAGTGAGGAAATTCTCAGAATGACAGTGTTGCCAAGAATCAGTTCATCAGTTTCTAAACTCAGGTGTGCCTGGGTAAGAGTATGTATATACATGTATAGCACAACTGAATTTTGTGTTCTGATCAAACATTGTAGAATTGGAAGTCATCACTACATCCCTGCTGTAAAACTGAAAAGATTCTTGTGTGTGCCAGCCACTACAATGAGTCATGCATAAAATTGGCAGCCAACACTATGTAGTCATTTGCCTTAAATTTTCCAAACGTGAAGGAAAGTCAGATGGTGGAAGTTCTGCATTAAACTTTTTATGTTCTGTTTTATATATAGGGATAAAAAAAACATCATTAGGTAGTAAGATCACTGCACATATATATTTGAAGACGTGAATTCAAGTTTGGTAGAGAGGTTTCCAAGCTTTTAACCTCCACTTCCACAAACCAGGATAGATTGCAGGGCTGTGTGTACTTGTATTTTCCAAGTCTCAGTGTTATTAGTCAAATGAATAGAAAAGGTGATGGTACAGCTGATTTATCGTGCAGTTTTTATCATCGATTGTTAATGCCTACATATATGTATAATTTTAATTCAATCATATCTATAATTTTAATCGTAATACAAATTAACTGACCAAGGACAGAAAGTTGGAGAAAAATGATAATAAAGTAATTCTAATCTTATCTGATCTTCATAGAAGCCCAGTTCACTTGTTTTTAACAGGCTGTAATCATTTTAGTTTATGCCACACCTTGAAATTGACTATTAATGGAGAGGTTATTGATCCAAATTTTTGGTGATGTGCTCATAAAGAGTGTCTGTTGTGTATTTTATGTTGTCTTATTTGACATGCAGGGATAATATTCTCACATATTTTTCATGTCATGATGGTGAGTTTTATATTTGTATGATAATTTTAATATTTTTCCATTGTATTTTGTTTATCTTGCCTGAAATGGAAATTGTCTCTTTCAAATGGTTGGATTGTCTATTGTTGTTGATGAGAAAGTTGAAATAATTCAGTGAAATTTGCACACTTAATAAAGGCACCATATAAAATATAATGATGAAAATTCTGGCCTGATTTTAACAAGACCTACCACTGCTCATACAGCTCAGACTTGCCTGAAATTTTGTAGGTGCCTTCATTTTGGCCTGCAAAAGGTTCTTTTTCAGGTTTAGAGACTTGGAAAGATTGGGAAGTATTTTTTGGAGTTTGCTTTATGTCGCTCCTTTCTTTTTCATGGACACGTGACGTTATCACCTCCTGCTGTATGTTCACTATTAAACACACCACCCCATGCGCAGATTATTGCCATTTCATGACAATCTTTGTTTCTTATGGTGATGGGGAACACAGGGCATACACATGCAAAGGGAGTACAGAATGGCATTTCTAAAGGTAAACAAACAACAAGACAAACTGGTATGCCCAGTCCCTCAGCTAGTGCTTTTATGAATATCATTAGATCCAATGAAAACATGACAGCCGTCCTAGTTATATTGAAAGGGGGGGGGGGGGTGTAAAATACTCTAAACCATAAGTCTTCAGTTATTGTCATTTGAACTTTGACTTCATGTTGAGATAAAAGAGAATGTCAATGATACAGTCGCATCACTCACTCTTCGGGAGAGCAGCAGAGAGGGGGAAAGGGGTGACCTTTTGTATTGTGTGCCCTGTGGTGGCCAATTTAAAGGCTGGTGGAAAAATAACTGTCTCAATCTCACTATTTCAGCATGATGTTATGTAAAGTTAAATAAAATCAAATCATAAATTTTAAGCAATCCCTAAATTGGTGAAGATTATTTTACATAATTTTCAGGATGGAAACTAATGTCATGTAAATGACTACTTCCCTCATCTTTTGCAAATCTGAGATCTTTTAACAGTGTTTTCCATCACCTTCATTAAAACTTCTATTTTTAAACAAAATTTCAGGTTTTATTGTAATTTGCTGCCTCATCACTGCATTATAAACCTGAGGGGTTATTTTTTACCTGTACCTAAGTTAGGACCAGAAGTATATAACTGAAAATGCAGCTTCTGAAAAGATGATAACCTTTGAGTTATTCTGTAGTTGCAGCTTCAGATGTTGGTCTGAAATGGGCCCTCTGGTTTTATTTTTAGTATAGACCATATTTACTTGCTGTATATGATTCAGGCATACTGTGTTTTAACAATGACATTTTGTGATAATGTACAACAAACTCACAACTGACTGGTTGTGATGTAAGTACACAAGGATTTGGACCACTAACACATTGCGGTATATGTATATCACTGACAGTTTGTCAAAAGACCAACTGAGCGGCACAGGCAACTGACAGTGCATTTAATCAAAGATACTAGACATGATAAGATGAGATGCTGACTTCATCACACCTCTGAACAAATCGTGCACATTGCGCGCTGATAGGGGGCATGGCGCATTGCATGAAAAGAATGTTTGATATAATGATAAATTAATGATGCAGATTTGTTACTACAGTGCTACTGCGACTTAAAAAAAAAAGAAAAAAATAGCCAGAGTTTTCCATGGCAATTGAAGTTATAATTACAAAATATGTGATGTCATTCAAGGCCTACAGCGATAGTTGAACAGTGAACAAAGTTCAATATTTTCCCTATTTGGCATGTAAAATACAGCATTGTTCATGACTTCCATGCACATGCCACGGGGTGGTGGTGCAAAATCTTTGTACACTTAAAGCGCTAGATGTCTCATCTTATAGTGTCTAGTGTCGTTGATGTAATTGACCATGTATGAGACATACCACTGACAGCTTGTTTTATGTGACATACCACCAACAGTTTGTATTTCCAGCTGTATGTGATACATACCACTGACAGCTTCTTGTAATATCCAGCTGGGTGTAACATACATTGACACATGTTGTACGATTGACTGTATGTGACACACACTGTTGAGAGTTTGTTATAAGACTGACTATAAGTGATATGTAGCCTACCACTGACAGTATGTTGTATGACTGTGTGTCATACCACTGTAAGTGTAAATATGTCTCATTGTGTGTGATACATACCACTGGCAATTTGTCGTATGACTGACTGTATGTGGCACAAACCATTGACAACATATTGTATGACTGATATGTGTGACATGTGCCAAGTGATACATACTACAATTAGCATGTTGCATGACCTGTTATGCGAGACACATAACAGTGACATCTAATTGTATGACAGGCTGTGTTAGACATCATACCACAGACAGTTTGGCGTATGACTGACAGTCAGGGATGTACTGTACTAGTCTAGCTGAATTGACTGTATCTGAGTATGTCCTGTTATGTGGCATTGTTGTACTGATTGTGTGTGATTTGTGACACTGACCATGAAGTATGTGTATGCTGAAAGTGACTGTGTGTGATATTTAAGCACCACAATTCCTATGACTGCATGTGATTCCTACCGTTCACCACCACTGACAACTTGACATATTTCTTAAGTGACTGAGCATCAATATGCATTATCGACAATTACCATGTTCAGCTGTTTATTCTCAAATTGAATCACTGAATCTTCTACATTGTTATTATGTTTCATGGAATACTATAAAAAGTGAATTAAACGGCAGCAAACTGAACTGTTGCAGCATTACTTTATTGTTACGAACTAACTTTATTGTGAGGTTTTCATAGTGGTGAGAATGGATGAAGCTACAGCACTGATTTCGGGTGGAAGTGTGAACTTCAAATTTCATAAATTTTTACCATCAACAAATGATCACGAAAAACCCTTCAATTATGTCCCTAGGGATACTCACGAAATCAGAATTCGCCCACAAGCAGAAATGGGGTCAGTGCTCAGGGGGTTAATTAAGGTCTTGCTGCAGGTGGTTGGTGATAGGGCCTGGTAGGGTCTCCTTCTGTCCTATCGTACCGTAAGTCTGTCTGTCCTCTTCCTTTTTCCTGGCACAGTGTGACGGTTATCAGGTCAACGTGCTTTCTTCGAACTCAAACTTATGGGATGCTTTTCTCTTTTAGATTCGTTAGTAATTCTGCTGATTGGGCGGTAAACTCTCCATTTTTGCAAATGCAGAGAGTCCTATCTGCTGCCTGACTGAAGATTGACAAATTCTATGTTGTTGTTGTTTTTTTTTAGCCACAACAAAAGTGGAATTGGGCTGGGGAGGATGAATGATAATACATGAAGATGGTCAAAACGCTGCACCGAATGGCAACCCTGGACAGGAAAAAAAGAACAAAAACACGAGGACGACCAGGTAGAAGATGGCTGGATGATATTAAAAAGAGAGTGGGGAACAACATGGATGAGGAAGACATGAGACAGAAAGGAATGGAAGTGTCGCTGTCGGAGGGTTACACCCTGCAGTGGATGGACAATGCCTGGGTGAAAGGTGAAAATCACAGATAATCTGTTGGGTGGCAATGGAACAAACAAACAAAACATTTGGCAAAGATTGTATGTTGCAAAGTTCCAGGATTGAAACAATAAAGAAATAAACGAATTAGAAAGGAAAAACACCGCAGGCCGTCGGTCTTGAAAGGCCTTCCTCATGCGAAAACAAACAAACGAACAAAAAATAGTACAGGCAATACAATTGAAACAAACTTTAGACTCAACAAATAAAATCCGTAACAAATAAATTACCTTTTTTTTTTTTCACAGGAAGATCTTCCTCGGCGGAAATTTTGCCTTGATTGTCTCTTATATAATTTCTTATTTGATTTATTATAGCCTAATTAACATTATATTTCCTTATTGGTTTTGACGATTTTTTTTTAAGGGGAGGGGGGCATATTGTAAGTTTGTCTGACAAGACGGCATATATGCCTCCAAAACTGTTTCCATGCTCAGTGGAGTCACAAAATTGTAACGTTAATCTGTCATTCCCATTATCAGAAAAGGATGTTCATTCATGTTTGGATTTGACAGTAGCAACTACCAGGAAGAAATTTGAGGGGTGTTACTTGTTCAACTTGTTGTGTAATTATGTTTTGGGTTTGATATGCGGCACCCAGGGTTAGGTAAGACTCATCACTTACATTCACCATTTTTTGTTTTGTTTGTTTCATACTGAAAACAAAAAAAGAGAGCTCTGAAATTTCATAGCAAAGCAGTAAGTTTATCTTCATAAAACGCTGTCTTGTTTACCTATTGCCTTGAGAAAGTGGAGTCACGGAAGACAGTCATTTTCCTTTTATCGCTTCACGCAAGGTCGCGCCGGGAGGTGGGGGGGGGGGGGGGGAGAGGTGTTCAGGGAATGGTTAGATGTGAATGTAAGGTCTGGATGAGCGAGGCATCAGACATGATGATGCCCTGTAATTATAAACTAAACTGGGGGCAACTTTTATTTCTACCTCAAATTACATGTAATGTAAATAGCGGTGAAAGATCATTAGGCTAATAGTCCGTTGATCCACTTGATATAAAATTGATCCACGTAGTTCAAGCCGAGTGAACCTAATCACCTTCACGGGGCTCTCAACTGCAAAAGCGGGATCGCTGTCGCTGACCCAGTGTTCTTTTGGCTCTTACACCGATCAAAATTATCTAAAAAATATAACTCAACAAAAGAAAACGTTATAAAGTTTAATCAATCCATTTTCTCTCGTGGACGATGCTGTCTCCTCGAGCTCCGAAATTTTGGCGACAAACTAGTAATTTTTTCTCCATCAAGCACTGTTTCGTTTGTCTATCGCTTGTATAGAGCGCCCCAGCCGGCACCCTTACGTCAGTCCGACGTAATTTTTGTGTAGGATGTCCGCAGGGTTTATACCGTAGGGGGAGATTCCCTATATCAGTCCGACGTCAGCGCGATGTCGCAATCAGAGAATCCAAGCAGGAAATTGGTCATTCCTGTGTTTAAACTTGACGTTAATCCTACGTGCTTTTCATAGGCTTGCTGGCTGGGGTGGAGTCAAAATTGGGCAAAAAGAAAAGGTTGTATGTTGCGAAATCCTGCGTGAGAAATAAAACCCAAACAATACAAAGCAAACTAAAGAGAAGACAGAAAAACTACAACCTTTTCTTTTTGCCCAACTTTGACTTTGCTTATAGCCCTGCTGCGACCCCACCGTTTTTCTGTGGTTTTTATGATATTTCGTGGCTGGGGTGGAGCCGGGGAAGGCACGGGCCTACTTTGATCGCTTCACGCAAGGATGCACTCGGGAGCGGGACGTGCGGGGAGGTGGCAATGGAGGTGGCGATGATGCCCTATAAATAAAATAAAACCGAGAGCAGCCTCTATTCCTGTATGAAATTAGTGCACTTAGTAATCAAGAAAAAAAAAAAAAAGATCCATTAAATTTATCCATTCAAAGTAACAATTCAATCCCAGTGTACGGTACTGAATTATCTTCCCGGAATTCGCAACTCCTGAGTCAGTAAGTGGGATTGCTAACCCGGTCTGTTAGGTTCTATTTATAATAATAATATAGCATAATCTTATATATTTTTTTTTATTGGAGCACATAACAGAGTCAATGGGAGCACGAAACTTTAAAAAGATGCCAAGTCGCATGCGTTCACCTACCGGTAGCCTAAAACCGGCAAGTTCTGCTGAAAATGTATTTCAACAACAGTAAAACATCATTAAAGTTTAGTGAATCCATGCAAGTGGCGCGCCCGCTCGACCTTGTTGTGTTGCTGTTTCGTCGCAGTTTTGTGAATCTAGACGAATGAATGGAGATGCGCAAGAGGCGGGCTCATTACAGAGTCGACAGAAACATGCAACTAGGGCAGGTCGCGTATGTGCGCTTAGCTTGAAGCTCAGGGCCGTCATTGACGGGATTTTCTTCCGCGTTTCAAAAAACCAATGTAAATAGCGTGTATGGTGGGTACGCCTTTAGGCCCTGAGACTCAAGAATTATACTGAGTCTCGGGTGTGCCCATGCGTTAAGATGGTACATCACAGCAAGCTGCAGAATATTTCGTCATTTGTTAACAAACATGACAATTTGACTACTGTGTACACAAACTGATGAATTTACTGGATTGATATTCTGACTAAGGAATCCCCTTTTAGTTGGTGGTTGTACTGTGTCTCGGGTAATCGTGTGCATTGAAGGAATAGTTATTTTCAGAAGTCTGCCTTCAAATGTGCGATAATTACTTACGGCATAAGTATTAAGATCATTAATTTAAACTGTCCGTTGATCAATCACCAACATATCAAACACAGGGACGTACCAAAGTACCTTCCTGTCTCTTTTAACTCTAAGTGGTATCGTTAACACTAAGCTCTAAAAATGGAAACGTCTATTTCTAGTTCAAAATGTAAGCTAAAACAGGCAAACATCATCGTCGTAAACCTATTTCCAAAGTTATACAAGAACAGCTCAAGCCCAAAATAACTGGATCAAATCCTTTTTTTTTTTTTAAACTCCAGAAGTGATTAAATCACTATTCAGACCCATTGGGCCTAAACATTTTAAATATGTAGATTAACAACATGGCATGCATTATTTGTATATATTAATATAATTTATTGCATTCCCTATGAATACTGTAGTGGTTTTGCATTAATAATTACAATGGAGCAATTGTGGACACTTTTTCCACAGTACGTCAAGTATGCAATACAAGTGTGTGATTGTAGCCTACTGACTTGAGTGTAAGACTCCTTTCCCCCAGCCTGTTTATTATAATTATTTTTTGTTTAAATTCAAAATACATCATGTATGACTCAATTAATGATGAATGTGCTGCAAAATATTGTTATATCACCCCACGCATTACCGTTTTTGGTCCAACTAAAACTTTCCCACACTTAGACCCAAGAAGTGGGCATCGCAGTTGCCGACTGCGAAACTAACCCTAGTCCTGCGCAAGGCCACGATGGCGGCCTAGCGCCCTCGAACCGGGAAGCACGCGGGGCCACATTATTGCGCCTCATATTGTAACCCTCGTCCCGTGCCAGGCCACTTTTGTGGCACGGCAACTCCCCGTCTTCTATTTCTTTACTTGGTTCCTCCCACTGATCGTTTTCTCACGCCCATTCCGGTTGTTAATTTTATTTATCCTGTCACCCCTAGTACATACATCTTCAAAGTGGTCACGTCCGATGAAATGTGACAACCATTTGTCATACTCATGTAATAGTTCTGGCAGGTGAGAACTTTGAACTAGGGAAAATGAAAGGGAAACTTTAGACTTTAAATGCCAGTTGCTCTATGCATAATGATTAATGCTGCACAAGGGTATCTGTTGGTATCTTTGTCATCCGATTGACTTTGTTGTTGGTTGGTTGTCTTATTTGATGTGGTAACTAGAGAGATATTCTGTTGCGCTGAGATACACGTATGTACTGGAGCTGGAAATCAAATCTCTTGCCAAAGTCATTGAGAAGGTTGTGCTAAGTAAATAAACATAATGCAGATTGAGTTTTAAAACGGTGGAGGAGGGAGAAATGGATGTCATGATGACACCAGGCAGTTAATACAAGTTAAGTACCTGGCTTAATAAATAATTTATCCACCTATTCTATTTATGGCCTAACTTAGGGACAAGAAAGGGCAGACCTCTTAGGAAAAAAGTTTTTAAAAGACATGTAAATGTAGAAAATTCTTTATCATGAGCCTTCTCTTCTTTGCAACAATATTCTGAATACATCTCATCACAAGTACTTTATCCAAATATTACAGGGGTCACTCACGATTTATCCAGATTATGTTTTTTATAGTGTACTAAAGTGAACACGATGCACGTGTTCAAAATGACCTGATTAACCTGACCACTGAGGTTAGCGGCAACATGCAGGCGAACGCCTGACTGGCCACCGGCTATCCACACGCTGGTCGTTACGTGGACGAGTTCAGGCAGTGTGGGACGAGGGCTAAAATTGAAATAGATAGGTCTTTCATTGTTCCGAGAGCACCGCTCCCGATGATCGTCGTGGGCTTGCTGCTTGCATCAATTTTGAAGTGCGTGAACTTTCTTCGACTGCGAAGGGAGACGCCTACACTACTTCAGTCACGTACACGGTCCTACTCACCACTTCCACCCAACTCCTGGCTTCTTGTACGGACAAAAATGTATGATCTGCAGGTGTGGTGCCAAGCATTGAAAAGTGTTTGACTTTTATCAAAAAAAGTGAGAGGGATGCTGTGCTGTCGTAGTTTTACCCACGAGTAAAGGAAGCTATAAACTAGTCAGATTCAAACGATGTAGATTGACAATTTTATTGTATTAGGTCAAGGAGATTGTATTGTCCAGTCTGCAAAACTGTTGCCCAGTGTTCTGTCACAATACGCTGGTTTGACAATAACTTGAATTTCTGTGCTACTAACATTTTTAAAGATCTCACTCTCTTTAAGTTACAATGGCGACAAAAAGGAAAGAGTTAGGTTATATTATTATGTTGTAAAGCCCTGCGTTAGAAAACAATAAAGAAAAGTTACACAATACATTACAAAAGAAAGAAAAAACGCACACTTTTGGCCACAAAAGACCTTCTTCAAGTAAAAACATATTGAAATAGTGCTAAAAGAACATAAAAATTTCAAATAAGGGAACATTAATTATTTGTTGGGAATCCCTAGTGACCGCTTCTGTAGTGATGAAATTACGTTGAATTTTATTTTGTCCGGCTCAATAGCAACAAAACCCCTGCTCCGCCAGTGAGCTGTGCCAATTAAACGTGCCGTCTAGGGATAGCCTTGCCCACATTCTTAACTGGGACAGGTTTTGTTCTCAAACTGAGTGAATATAGTGGAAACTTCCGATTGTGGTAGGTTAGGCACAGCAAGTTACCCTACCCCGCAGCTTCGCCTGACCCGAAGATGCTGAGGTAGGCTCTAGGAGAGAAGTAAAAGACGCTGAAAGCGAGTGATGTGGCACCACACATAGGCTACGTGCTCAGGGTGAGTAAGTGTGCCATGCCTTTGCACTTGTTCGTATCTAAGAGTTGTTATTCAGGGTTACTCAAGATTAGGTCTAGGCTACTAGAACTAGTTATCAGTGATGATTGTTTTACTGTGATAATGCAGATGTATGGAGATGATTTAAGTCTTCACGAGTAATTTATTTCTAGTTTCTAATTTAAATCATAATAACAGCAATTTCTAGATATCTAGTCTAGATCTATAGATCAAGATGCCGCTAGTCCACAAAACTTTATGCACCGGAGCCTCCCTACAGAGAACAGGCATTTAGTTTTAGAAAGTGTGCATCATTTGTGAACAATCAGTAATTGATTGCTCGAATGTGAATTAATGAAATACGAATAGATGATATTTCCTTTAGTAAACATCTGTATCTGCAGTAAAAACTTAGCTTCCCATGGTACTTTCAAATTGTAGTTCTGGGTCTGTGGCATCCATTACTGACAGATGATTTGATAGCACAGCTCTACGTAACTTGAAGTTGAAGACAAATTGCACATCATTTTGTTCAGTGAATGATGAATTTGTTAATGACTGAGAAATATTGTGCATTACATTGTTGACCAACACAAGATTTGAGATTGGGCCTGAGATTGATTATATGCGTACACCACGATTGCTGTAAACCTGTATTGTATAGGCTTAACATGGCGAGTATCACCATTAAAGACTTTGCATGGAGAAACTGCCCAACTCCAGTTGGAGACAAATAAAATGTAAATGGCTTAAATTTTGAAAAGATTTATTTATTTTCAACAGATGATTAGTGTTGGATAGGTAATGCAGCTCTGCAAGTTATAGCTAGATTCTGAGAACTAAAATTACTTCATGCTATTCTTTTTGAGTGACTCAAATGGAACTCCACCCAATCTAGCATCTCCACCTATAAGTTATATAACATGACCCTTATAAAAAGGATAGTATGAAACTGTAAGGATAGAAATTTGTCAACAGGGTGGTCCAGATCAGATGTTAGTAAAGCATTAAATGTGAAGACGGGAAAAAATGGGAAATAAAAAGAAAAAAATGGATGCTTTTTATAAGATCTGTCTGTTGCTTGCATTGAAAGGACTTTGGGCCCAATTTTATCATGTAGAAAAAAAAAATTTGCCACCATCCATCACCTTGGATTTTTATGCTTGCCGTTTAGTAACTGTAGCAAATCACTTTCAGGTTAAGCCATCCATGGGGGCAATTTGAGCTGTACTGTGTGCTTTTCAAGGCTCATTCAACAGCGACAAAATTAAAATAATATTCTGCACATTAAACCTCTGCCAACATTCACTTTGTCAAAATGCACATTCTTCCCGATTATTGTGTGTATTTAATCTTCCCACTGTACACGTTTTACTTGGAGGTGACATTTATTCAGGGGAATTAAAATTTGTTAAATTAACATGAGTCAAAAATTGGTGCACTTGAAAGGGATTGAGTTTTGTTTGATGGTACATATTTGATGGACAGAGCATTTAGTCTGATGACACTGATGCTTAATTTGGATCTGTGTCTGACTCTTTTTTGTTTGCCCTTGTGCTGCACAATCAAATAAACTTAAAACTTATTTTTCCTCTTTGAGGGAGGATGAAGTCAGATTACTCGTATTAGTTTTTTCTAATCATGCATTATGCCTCCTACAAATGCATGGTATAGAAAATTTACTTACAGTGTACTCCCCCAAATTTTTAAGACATTCCAGAAAGAAGGAAGTTTTCTGTATTGTGTTTCTTCAGTGACTTAAATTGTGAAGCAAATCTGTATTTGTCCTTCAGCTAGCAGTGTGTGTCACTTCAAATAGATTTGCTAATATATAAATAATCATAGCTTAATCACTGGAGTCTGAGGAAAATCATCCCTATAGTGAAACAAAAACAAAAAAATGGGCCCAACAAGTGGACAAATCGGATGCCACAATTTCAGATAAATTTGAACAGTTGGGTTGTAGAATGATGTAAAAGAACCCTTAATTTAAGTTAAACACAGATTAGCCAGTTAGGCATTTGTAACTCATGTTTGGCATTTTCACACATTGGATTTGTTTTTCTTCATTTTGGAAATTTTTTTTCTTCTTTCTTTCAAATTTGTAACAGAAGCTACATCCAGACTTTCATTTTCTTGAATGAATGTCATTCAAAATTCAGCTACTTTCATTTTCAGTCACTATGATCTAGTAAAATGATCGCTCCTTCTTTCTCTTGAAGTAATTTTGTGATATTGATGTTGGAAAATTCTCTAAAACAAGAAAAAGGTTATCTTACATGACATTGCAACATTCGCTCTTACACCAATTTTCATTTTATAAAGAGGACATGGTGGTCTAGAGGCAAGGTGCTCGCCTCTCATGCCAAGGGTACCGGGTTCAAAACCTGGCCGGTGCAGGCATTTATTTTTGGAAGTTTGGGATTTTTCTCATATTTTCGTGTCCCTGATCCTATTGGGGGGATCGGATCGAGTATCTATAAGTCTTCTTGGATAAGGACGAAAAAATTCCAAGGGCCTGTGTGCACGTTCCGCACAGTAAAGATACCTTGGCAGTTGGAAATCAAAAAGAGCAGGCTGAACAGGCCGCCGCCCAGGCAAAATCAAATAAAATTCATCCCTGCCACACCCCCCCCCCCCCCCCCCCCCAAAAAAAAACACTGACCGGCGCTGCACTGTGGCGATGATGTGCCCGCTCCAGTTGTAACTGGGTGCAGTGACACAAAGGCAAATTTCCCAAATGGGATTAAGTACATACAATTAAATACAAAATAGAAATTTAATTTAGGCAGAGTGGTGAAATTCACATGAGTTACGGGAGGCTGACGATGTATTTTTTTGTTGAGATTAATTCTTTGCATGCTGAAATAATACTATAATTTCTTTGTCACCAAATGTCACACAGGTATGTATGGAATTGGGAATAAAATTTTTAAATTATCATGATTGCTACCTACACCTTGTATCATAAGACTGGCATTTCCAGTACTTGCTGCATTAATCCAAAAGTTGCTAAAGGAGCTTTCTTTTTTTTTTTAAAATAATTAATTACTTCTGCTTTTCACAGATGCCTGGATAGTTTTTACAAATTCTTTGGGCTATTTCTGTCATTTTGTAAAATGTTACACTCAATTAAAATTCCTTTGTGCAAATTAAATGTATAGCTCCACTTCAGTTGATGGTGAGGATGAATAAACATGGATCATCAGTATTTGCTTAAAGTAAAGCAAGGAGGATTTTTATGGAATATAATCAGTTTAGCCTGTTTATCCAGGTTCTATTGAGTACTGAGAAATGATGCAGCTATTCTTTTTGTATTAAAATTAGCAGATCCTACAGCAGACTTCATTCACAACCTATTTCTGAGGTATGTTTTCTTTTTTCACAAGTTTGCTGTAGAATCTGCATTTTTATGAACCTGGGATGGGAATTTAAGCAAATTTTTTAAAAACTTTGTTGTAGGATAGGGGAATAACTAACAGTGATTTTTATCATTTTGACTAACAGTTGGTTTAGGAATCATATGATATCCTCGATCGTAAACTTACAATTTTATTGTCTTATTTTTCGGTACAGTTGTGCTAAAGAGACAGGAGAGAAAGGAAGATGAAATCTGTGCTCATCTTTTGTGTTGTCTGTGTTGCTGCTGGGTTATGCCAGGCTGGTGATGCAGCCTCAAAGGCGAAGACAGGTATGGAAAGAATGAAAAGAAATATAATTTAACATTGTGATTGCCTTAAATGATAAATATGGACCTTGACATACATTAAATGAATTTTGTTACTGGAAATGGTTAAATACATACAGTATGAAATTAATCATACTGGCAAGAACATTACATGATGCGGGTAATTTTTAAATTTTTATTTTATATTAAGTATTATTCTTGCTTTTTTTTCTGGTCATGACAGATTTACTGGTTGTGAGCATAGCTACTGAAGAGAATGATGGCTTCCGTCTGTTCATGAGATCTGTCAAGAAAAATGGATTGGATGTGAAAGTAAGTAAACTGAGACAGAAGTAGACATTGAAAACTGATATTAGTTTATTTGAGAAAATGATGTGCAACGAAGCGGAAAGACTTGGAATAATGTAAAGAGGCTGGCCCATGATAGAGAGGGATGGAAAGTGTTTGTTGGTGGCCTATACCCTGATCCAGGGTGAGAAAGGCAATGATGATGATGATGATGATGTGTTGTAATAGAGTATTGTTCAGTATTATGTCTTGCAGTGTTGTTTGAGTTTGGATTTTATGGCGCGGTAGCAAGATGGTGGCCACTTTGCGCCCCTCACGGTCTATTTAGGTGCACATTCTTTATTTATGTTTCATATCCAGGGCCTTTTTTATGTTTAACTTAACAATAGAATTAAATACTATTTTATAATTTTATCACATTGGTAAAGTTCTCAGAAGTTGTTTTGTATTTATCTGAAAAAGTTTCATTAACGAGTATAATAGTTTTTAAATCAAGTTGTAGATCTTAGCCTCTCTCAGAAAGGAGCAGTGCTGAATATTCCATGTTACAGTATTGTATCTTATTTAAATACAGTACTGTTTTACATGTCAAGTAATGCTTTGCATTGTGTTTTATTACAATCGAAACGGGCTGTTTGATTCTGTGATTTGGAGTAAGTTTTATACTGTGATTTGCTTGCAGGTGTTTGGGTTGGGCAAGAAATGGAAAGGGGGTGACATGGAGTCCACTGGAGGGGGTCACAAAATCAACATGTTGAGAGAAGGGCTGAAGCCATACAAAAACAAAGAAAATCTCGTGCTTATGTATGTGGACAGGTAAGTCAGATTCCTTTAGTCAATCACAGCCATACTCTCTCATGCCCCTTAGTTAGCATTCAACAGGACTAATATGAAAGTTAGTTTGCCTGATCAGTTATATTGGATTTCTTATGGCCGTAAATTTAATGTTAACACTGACATCAGAGCTGTCTTAACTCATGGTCACACTGTGTAGTTGCCCAGAGGCCCCATGCATGCAAATTTACATTAAACGGGGGCCCATAGGCTATTGCATTGCTCAAGGGCCAATATTGATGTTGAGACAACCTGAGTGACACTGGATAGAACCTTTTAGGAAACAATAGATGAACAACAGTTCGTCCAGTTACTTGCAGTCATATAAGCCTGGATTTTCTCAAAGAAAGAGATTTTATGGAGGAGAGCAACACATTCTGTGTTGTGTTTGGTTGACTCCTGTCCTCATCAGTGAACTATAAGGACAAAGCTCACTCCCACTGCTTTCCGTACTGTCAGTAATAATATAGAGCTAATGGTATTGATCTACTGATTGCTGGCACGCCTTAACCCCGGACTGGGCATGGCATATCTTATATATGGTCAGTTGCCAAAAGGTGCTCTTCTTTTCAATGGGTTCGGTGAAATGCATTAAAAAGGAAACCATAGATACTTTTTAACATAATCTTATGCTTAATGTGCTCAGAAATGGATAAGGTACCTACAGGAGCAGTTTTGAAGCAATTGGACCATAAACAAAAAAATTATGAGAAAAAAATATACCAAAGTATGTGTATTTCTGGCGGTAAAAAATGGACGTTTTTATAGTGGTTAGCTTTAGCTCTCCTCCTCAAGGGGTAAGCATCAAGTACCGAACTGATGGCAGTCTATTCAACCTCAGGAGACTTCAGGCAAATACCAAAACCAAAAGTACTCAAGCCTGTGACCTACTATTTGCTGATGATTGTGCACTTCTGGCACACGATGAGGATAGCATGCAAAACTGTGTTGATAAGTTCTCTAGTGCCTGTGACAACTTTGGCCTCACAATAAGCACAAAGAAGACGGAAGTGCTCCATCAGCCTACTCCAGACGACAAGTATCCTGTGACCCCAAATATCAAAGTCCATGACAGTCTTCTGAAGGTGTCGGAGAACTTCACCTATCTTGGCAGTACACTGTCCTCCGCGGCTCGTGTTGATACTGAAATTCTCTCAAGAATCAGCAAAGCCAGCTCTGCATTTGGCAGGCTTCGAAAGAGAGTGTGGGATGTTGCCGGCATTCGCACAGACACTAAGCTGAAAGTGTACAATGCTGTGGTCCTTCCCACCCTACTCTATGGGGCTGAAACCTGGACAGTGTACCAATCGCATGCCAGAAAGCTAAATCACTTTCATCTGGCCTGCCTTAGAAAGATCCTAAGGATCAAATGGCAGGATAAAATTCCAGACACTGAGGTCCTCAATCGTGCCAAGGAATTGAGCATCTTCTGCCACCTGAAAAAAATTCAGCTACGTTGGGCAGGACATGTTGTCAGAATGCCCGACTCCAGACTCCCTAAGCAAATCTTCTTCTCTGAGCTCTCCAATGGAACGAGGAATGTTGGGGCCCCAAAGAGACGTTACAAAGACACTCTCAAGCAATCACTGAAGGCCTTTGCCATTGATGTGAGTGAGTGGGAAAAGCTCTCGCTTGATCGTGCAAATTGGAGGGCGGCCCTTACCAGAGGCAGCAAAGCATGGGAAGCTGACAGAGTCCAGCAGGCTATCAAAAAAAGAGAACGGCGCAAGAAAAGACCCAGTGGTACTGAACCAGCGGAGCACTCTTGCCATTTATGCGGAAGGGTCTGCAGGGCAAAAATAGGACTTATCAGTCACATGAGAAGCCATAAGTCATGAAAGAACAGTCTTTCCATTCTGTCCTCTGTGTCCTTTAGTTCTCTTTATTGTCCATGTGTTGAAATTCTCAACAATTTCTGTTCTTTATTCCTCTGGTGTTGTTAAGGTCATCATCATACCTGATGGACGAACTATTATTATTTATTATACTGAGAATGGTGTGTATTTTAACACATGGTAACCATACAGCAAAACTCACTGTCTACTGATCAAGACAAATGGATGAGCTTACTAAATGCTGAATTGGAGGTCTCTGGCAACCTAAACTAAAAAAATAATGGGTGATTTCAAAATGCGTTCCGTACATGAATTTTTGTGTCACGGGTAAGGGGCCGAAAGGATGAACACTTTGAAGTCGATGAATATAGAATTACTGCAAGCATCAAGCTCTTTTGTGTGTGGTAAGGTCTTCCCTTCAAAATCTCAGAGTTTCTGTACCAAAGGGCATCCCTCGAATGCTCTAGATCATTTTGTTTCAGCCCGCTCACTTTCGCGTCAACTTTTACCAGTACGGAACGTTTCCTCGTATCGAAGGGTAAAGAAGGCTGTGACGTCACACAATGTTAGAAAGGCAAGACTGCCCCTTCGAGAAGCGTGTGTAAAAATTTGAGAACTCCATGTTTGTTTGTTTTTTCACAGTAAATCCAAACGTTTTGGTGTCATCACATTTTCATGTTTCATGTACGGAACGAAATGCCCGTTAACGATCATGTACGGAACGAAAATAGCGTTGAAATAATAGATTTACAAGCTTATTCGCCCGCAACGGTATGGAATCGGCATGGTGACCCGTTTTCGATATCAACTGCATTTCAGTGTGTCGTTTTTACACACGAGAGTGTATTTGTTAGTGTGTTGTAATACAAAATAGATTATCAGGACACCAATGGCGGTTGCGTAATATCATGTACGGAACGCTGGATCGAGATCTAGATCTAGTTTACTGTCGTCGTTACGATGTTTGTGCATTGTTGTTGGTGTTGTGAGTCTGTATTCTGTTGTAGCCGATAAGATTATTCATGTCAACATTGTTTTTGGCAGCAGGGAGCGGAGAACGGGTTATTTTTCACGCAAGAAGTACTGCGTCATATTCATGTACGGAACACTTTATGTGAGCTGTACAGACCGCTGCTCCGTTTTACACACAGAGAGTATAAATAAAAAAAGAAAAAGAAAGCCATAGTTGGGTAAATATTGCATTGCACTTAAAATCAAGGCTCTTATACGGGTATAGGAGAAGAAGAGGAATGTGGAGAGTTGCTCTTTGTTCCGTACATGAAATTACACCAAACATGGTACCAAATGTTATAGAAATCGCAGGAATTTTCATGATTTAATATATGGACACGGCAAATAATGCTAATATTGAGCTTAAATGTCAACTGAAGTAGAATATTTTGCAATAGTTGGCCATTTATAAGCCTTTCATGGTGTCATGTTTCATGTACGGAACGCTGTGGAAGGTGACCTTTTTACCCTTCTATAGCAAAAACTATGCCTCGAACTGCTTTGAAAGTACAAAAAATCATAAAAACACTATATTATTCACAAGACAAACACAAAACAGAACATTTGGGGTAACATTTAATTTTTACTCATTTTGTCCCAGATCTGGGGGCACCTTTTGGCAACTGACCATATATCATTAGAGTTCATGTGTTAAATTTTAATCACAATCTTGTTCTGATCATTTTTTTGCAGCTATGATGTTGTGTTCACTGATGGTAAAGATGCAATCTTGGATAAATTCTTTAAGATGGATGCCAGGGTGGTGTTTGGTGCAGAGGATGCAATCTGGCCAGACAGATCCTTAGCGGTTAGTTCCTGTATCATTTTCATATTTACTTTTTAAAATTTATCTTTGACTGAACTTACAATATGATGTGGAATCTGAGGATCCACTTACACAATCTGTAAACTGTAAACATACATTTAACACTTAGATGCTCTTGGTGAGCCTTTGAAAATTGAACAGATGAACCAATCAAACAATCAAAAAATACAATATGAAATATATGGAATTTAAATAGAATAATAAATGAATGCGTCTACTTTAATAATATGTTCAACTACATTCAAAGTCCCATGGAATGATCTTGCTTCTAGATTTCTAAGCCAAAAATTAATAGAGTATCAAACTTTCAAAAAGTCACCTTTCACAGACCAGCTGTGCTAAAATGAAACAGTTTTTGTTTCTCCTGAAAAGTAGCCAAAACCAGTTAATACTGTTGTAGGAAATGGTGATGATATGACAAAGTGGTACATCTGAAAAGACACAAAAAGTCATAAATCCCTCTCGTCTCTGTAATTTTGGCAAATTCCTGTGACCTATATCAGGATAATTAGGACAGAATAAAGGTCTTTAGCAGACACAATCTCTCTTCCCCCCAGGCAGAAATTTATACAGTAAAACCTGTTGGTGATTTAAAATTGCCATTACTGGGAAAGCTATGGACCTGATGAGGATGGCAAATAGTTTGTCAATAGAAAATGACCTCAGGGGTGATAGCAAGATCAGATAACCTGCCGCTCACTCGTTATTCATGTAGAAATTTGCCTGTAAAATCTGAATTTTATTGATGATTTGGTAATATTGGTAATAAATGTTATTAGGGATTCAGATGCAATATTTGTACAGCTGTGCCATGATAAAATATTTTCACCCTGAGAAAGTATAAAAGAATTTGACGGTTACTGTCAGGGTCAAGAAATAAGAAAATGGAAACACTTGAACACTTGTACTTGGGTCAACTGTTTGAAAAAAAATAAAATAATTGTGTCTGTAATGGGGATTCATGTTGTTGACAAATATACTGGCAATACTTTTATAATCAAAATTTGTCAACAGTTAGGTGTTTGTTAACATGAAATTTTACATCTTCCCTATTTGCTCAAAGTTTGATGACATTTTGCATGTTTTTTTTCCCTTAGTTTTTAGTCAGTTTATATAATAATTTATCTTACCAATCTGATACAGGATAAATATCCAAATGTTAAAGACACAGAGAAAAGGTTCTTGAACTCTGGAGGTAAGGATTAGGTTGGGATCTCCACTGAAGTGTTTTACTGTGATTTTTCGTGACATAGATTGAAGTAAGAGTGGGTTATTTGACTTCTTTTGTTGTCTTTTTGCATTGCTTAAAACATATAATTTTCAGTCCAGACTGAGTTGTAATGTAAGGTGAGAGATTCTGTGGAGAATTATTGTAAAGCAGCTGTGCTAAAGAAGTTTTGTGAAATTTGCAAGGAGTAACGTTTGAGGGAAACTGAAAAATGCAACACCCAAAGCCTCTGCAAAAACTTTAGTTACTATGCAAAGTATACTTTCATTAAATTTTAGAGCGGTATTGGATGAAAAGATGTATTTGAGATTTAAAGGGTTTTTCTTAGTGTGAATTAGTTTTTTTTTTTTTTTTTTTTACTATATTATGTGATGAGCTGGCTCTTGAAGAAGATACCTTTACACCTTTTGAAATTACTTGGCTTTTCCCAGTTTGCACAGAGCAGCAATTACTTAACTAAAAAATATTTTGAATGTTTCATGCTTAATTATTAAACCAAAGTTTCTGAGTGCCAAGTTAACTGTTAGATGGATGAGCTCTATGGCTATTTCTCCTTACAGCATCTTTTGCTGTCAGGCTTTGCAGTGGGACTCTTCACTTGCTTTTTTAATCTATAAAATAACATAGATCACAATCAGTAATTGGTAAATTAGTGCAGAGTATGTTTGCAGTGGTTTATCCATGTACCACTTGAGCATTCCTTTCATTGTTTATGCAGATAACATTGTTGATATCACTGTATTTCAGGTTTCATTGGCTTTGCTAAAGAGATCTATGAGATAGTGAATTATCAGCCTGTGTCAGACACTGATGATGATCAGCTGTATTACACAAAGCTGTTTCTCAACAGAGCATTGAGAGTAAGTTTTTGGGGTGTTTTTTTTTTTGCATTGTTGGTATATGTGGAATGAAAATTAGCCCAAGCTTAGTAGGTCTATTTTGCTTTCACTATGTTCTTGCGCACAGTCATTGTAATTGTCTTATAACTGGATGGACAGCTGTAAAAGATAATTTTCTGAAGAAAAATAAGTGTTTTACATTGTGATGTATTTTTGACTTGTGGCTTGAATGTAACTAGTTACATTCAAATAAAGCTAGGCATACATGTACAACTTTGTTGCAATGAGTCACTCTGTATTTTTTTTAAATGTAAGCAAACTACCTGTAATGGAAATGTGCACCTTTGTAAGACACAGATACATTGTGGACTCAATAGGAACATGAATCTAAGACATGATGGCAAGTCATATGTGTGCGCCAAACCTTACTCTTAGCAATCACTGCAAGCTGCCCAGAATTCTGAGAATATTTTCATCATTTGTCATATATTTATAAACCTACATTTTCACTACAGTGTACACAAAATGATGAATTTACTTAATTTATATCCTGGCATGTTTTGAACATACATTTTGATGAATCTGATCCCAATTCATTTTATGTATGTGTTTATTTATCAGCATGAGTGGAGTATGAAGCTGGACACAAGAGCTGAGATTTTCCAGAATCTTAACTTTGCATTAGGTAAATATATATTTTTTTTTCAACTAGATAAGGTTCCCGGCATTATCCGGGATAAACCTGTGAATCCACCGTTCTATCGCTCTCTCTTTTTGGTCTTCAAAGCTTCTTGTATTCTACAGTCTTACTACAGATTTCATGCACACTAGAGCACTACGTACTCATTTCTGTAGGGAAATTGTGTGCACAAAATACATTGTTTCCGGTGCAGTGGGCTTTCTACAGGCCAAAACAAAGATGATTGTATTTTACATTTTTACTGCTTTTTATTTAAAACTACCTGGAAGTTGAATCAACACAATCGGCTGATTCAAAAGTGATTGGGCTGGATTAGTTAACTCGTATGAAAATTAATTATATAATTTTTGAAACTGTCATTTAGGCTGTAGCGTTAAGCAAAAAAAGGGCCAAAATTGGGCCACAATGAATTACTCCCCCCATTGGTTTTTTTAATAATAAGATGAGTAATAATAATATAGTCAGGTAGTCAGTAGGTAGTAGTAGAGAATGAGAAGCAGAGATAGATAAAAAATATTTCTAGACTCTGAGAAAAAAAACCCAAACCATGACTTGTTGGGACACATTTGTTTCCTGAAAGTTTATGTCATTCTATACTGAAGTGTGGTTAGAAAACTGTAAGGTGTCATTTTTTGTTTTCAGGAGAGATTACTTTAAAGTACAAGGGTCCACACAGTTATATTTATAATCTCAGGACTGGCTCAGCTCCAATTGTTATTCATGGCAATGGGCCTATTAAGGTAATATTTCCCATATTGATGTGGAGTCATGTGCACAGAGGAGCACACCCTATCTTAGAGTTGGAAAGTTTGTATGTGAAGTGAAGTTTGATATTTTCTGCTCACTTGTTTTTAAATTTTGATTGGAAGCATATGATGCCATAGATAAGATTTGCATTGTAGAATGATTTCTCACCTAAGTTTTGTCACTTATTTGAGCGATTTGTAGGACTAGCCAGCATGTTGATTTGAAAGTATTACTTTTTGTTGTAACTATTAGTGAGTCTGAATCTTTTGCAAAGAGAAGAAACCCCAAGAAAGGCTAGTTATATCACATTATTTCTCTTTGACTTGTTATTTGGCTCCCTTTAACATGATTAAGTAGAAAAAAAAAGTGTCTACTGATGTGGAATATTTCAGACTATGCTGGATAGCTTTGTACTTAATTCACTTGTGAAGAGTGGGCTTGGTGTGGTAAACAGATGATAAGGCACTTCGTTAAAAATGAATGTGTGGCTGAAAACGTCAAATTGTCGTCCTATTATGTATTGGCCTCTGAACACTTTTCCCAATTTGCAGGAGTGTTTTAAAGTTTTGACGAGAGTGAGATTTGTTTTGTGCAGACAAGCATGTGGCACAAACATTTCTGCTTATAAATTGAAGACTATTAAAGATATTGAAATTGGGCATAAAGAAAAAGTTGTATGTAACAAAGCCCTGCGTAAGAAATAATACCCAAACGATATAGTGCAAACTAAAAGAGAAGACAGTTTGCACTGTATTGTTTGGACATTATTTCTAATGCGGGGCTTTGCTACATACAACTTTTTCTATTTGCCCAATTTTGATATTGCTTATAGCCTTGTTGCGACCCCACAGTTTTTCTGTGGTTTTTATAATATTAAAGATGTTGATACATCGCCTTGTAAGAAAATAGATCTCACCATAAGCAATGATGATAAAGTAACCATCACTCAAAACCACTTAGATCATCAATAGGCCAGTATGTGGGGTGGACATTGAAATGTTTCCCAAATGGAGTTTATGGGTTGAAGTCATTGTCGCAGAGCCAGAGGTGGAGGGTTGTTCACATTGTTTGTTTTACATAACCAGTTCACTTTGTTTATTTTTCTAATTTTGTTTCATTATAGAATGAGTTCTACCGACTGGCAAATTACCTGGCAGATGGCTGGACTGTTAGTAATGGATGCCAGTCATGTGATGAAGATTTGCTGGACTTATCCAGTCTGAAGGTCAGTGCATTTCTCCCCTGTAGTGATCACTTGTTCAGCTGCTCTTTCCTTATAGGGACACTGAAAATAGACCATCAAAGCCTGAACTATGGAGTTATTTGTATGACAGACTTTAACCCTTTCACGTTTAGCCTGGCCGAACCTGGCCTTAAAATATGGCCCGCGATTTGTTCAACCTGGCGGACTCCGGCTTTGTCTATGACCCCTGCCATGTGTTCAACCCGGTCGGTCGTATCTGGCCAGCCAGTGTCCCCTAGTTTTGTATACAATTTTGAAAGGCAGAACAGTGCATGCATAGCTATAAATAGTAAATGACATCACCAGGTAATCTTCAGATGCCCACTGACCCAGTTTCAACCATAAAGCACGAGTTAGACCTACAGGCAATGTATTGTATTACACATGGTCATCCAACAGGCCTGTTCCTCCCTCTAAGCTTACATCATGTCTTGATCAGCACATGCTTGTAGTACATAGTACAGGCATGTGCTAGCGTGGTACCTTGGTGTGGTAAGTGTCGTGTGCTTGGAATACAAACGGGATGGGATGCAACAGTATGTAATATGTGTATCATCCATCTGTCTCAGTGGTAGTGTCAGACATCCCCGTTCAGCATTTCACGCTCACAAACCTAACAAGCAGATTTTGGCATTCCCGATGTAAATAGGTTCATCTTTTAGTTCATTCATTTCTCAATAAGTATAAATCAAAATTCATTATCATAGATGCGACGTTGGGTCTACAATTTCCATTTTAGTGAAGGCAGGCAGCAGCGGCTGCCATTGGGCTGAAAAATGTAAACAAACCAGGGCGGCCACGTAGCCAGGAAGTCGGCCATTAGAGCGCTACATAAGTAGCCAGAATAGAAACTTGAAAGAGTTAATGTACATAGTCTAGAGAGAGCCAGCACCCACTCCTTGTGGTGAGATGGGAAGGATGAACTTTGAATCTAGTATCTTGTAAACCTTATCTCAGACAATACACACAGATATGGATCATTGCCACAGTAATTCCCTGGCATGGGAAAGAATCAGTTTCATCATGTGCTCTTTCATGCAATCACATAATTAATTCTATTCTCATTTGCCACTCATTCCTCATTTAAAAAGCATTCAACATTAGAAGTGTTATTCCTCTCACATGTTAACAGACTCTAAAAAGATATCTGTGACAACAGTTTGAGAGATGCTAGCTGTGCCACTGAGTGAAATCATATTCTGGTCCAAATATTGCTACAAACTACCAGTGATGATTACTCCGAAACTTGGCTTTGATTGAAGTGGCCAAAAAATGAAGCATCAGAAATAGAATAAAGTTCTTGATCAATATTTAAATATGAAAATTTACTTCAACTCGTAGTGACGCCCACAGTCACTGTTGAGCCTGGAATCATTGTAACTTTCTTGTCATAAAATTTCTGAATGTTGCATTTAAGGGAAAAAGCTAATTTTTAAAAATGTTTGTCATTTTTTTTGTTTGTTACAGAAATCTGACTACCCCACAGTATTGATTGCTTTATTTGTGGAATATCCTACACCTTTCATCAGGGAGTTTTTCCAGAGAATAGCAGCCTTGGATTATCCCAAAGATAAAATTGATCTTTACATCCATAGCAATGTGAGTAATAATAATAATAATGTATAGCATTTATATAGCGCATATCCATTTAAAATGCTCTATGCGCTTTACAGAAACAACATGTCAACCACAGAGCAGAATGGAGCTGCCTGCGAAGCGCTCAACACACTGCACTGCTTCTTTCTCTCTCCCTGTCTCGCTCACTCTCTCTCTCTATCTCAGAGCAAATTGTAACGCAGCCTGTTAGGCGCACTCACAGCAGTTCACAACTCACATCAGTTCACACAACACACAACTCAAATAATATTTGAATATTTATTAATAACAATATATATATGATTTTGTTGTTGGGGGGGGGGGGGGGGTGTGATATGGATAAATTTTAATCTATTAATTTCAATTTTCAATTTTGCCCGGGCAGCTGCCTTTCGGCCTGCTCTTTACGATTTCCAACTGCCAAGGTATCTTTAATGTGCGCAACGTGCACACGGGCCCTCCGAATTGTTCGTCCTTATCCGAGAAGACTAGGTACTCGATCCTATCCCCCAATAGGACCAGGGACTTGAAAATATGAGAAAAATCCAATTTCCAACATGCCTGCACTGCCCGGGTTTAGAACCCGGGATCCTTGGCATGAGAGGCGAGCACCTTGCCTCTAGACCACCTTGTCCCCATCTTTCAACACGTTAAATAAATGAAAAATTGTATTAATAGTTTTGGAAGGACCTGAAAATTCCTGCCATGTTTGAGAATAAAGGCCAGTTCAGTAGAGCGCGAGACAATGGTGCAATATGTACATTATATTAGTAAATACACAAAGTACATTATTCATTCTTTGAAATGTATGACAATATGCTTGTATCTGGGTTTTTTTTTTCAGTGGAAGTCACAACCTTTGGTTTTGATTTCCTTATATTTAGGGCATGGGTTTAGGTGTCCCTTATGGAAATAGTCATTTGGTTGGCAGGTCTGTGTTAGATCTAAATCTGTGTGCAGTTAGCCTATCCAGGGACATATAGCTTGATTAGAGTTATGTCTATGGTGGAGAGCTTGAGAGGAGGTTGTAAGAATTATAGCCAAAGCATTAATGGAAAATTCTGTCACCTTGAAATAAGTTACATTCTGTTCCTTCTTAGCCCATATGCAAACTGATTCAAAATTATGGGCTGTCTGTAGAAACCAACTTCATAATGTTAAAACTTACGTAATAGTTATGGTCATTATTGCCATTAGTTTTTGGCAAAGAAATAAGAGATTTTGTCCAAAGGGAAATTATTATTGATGTCTGTTTTGAATTTATTAGCTTTTGAAAATTGAAGACTGTACATTAGTTATAGTATACACAGCGAAGATGGTTGGATGATCTTCAAATGAGATTTATCTGAAGATTTTTCGTGATGAAAAGAGTATTATTTAATAGATAATTTACACAACTCAGCAAATTATTTTGCTTTCCAGTAAAGAGGATTAATGTCTCTAGCTTTGACTTCTCTCTTCCATTTTCGTTGTGCATTCTTTTAGTCTAAGTATTTGGATGCAAAAAGTTGCACAAAATTTTAAAGTAGTTGATTTATTTGACAGGTGGAGTTTCACCGCAATGATGTGAACATGTTTTTGCAAGACGTGAAAGGACAGTACAGAAGTGTTCGATCCATTGGCCCCTCGGACAATGTTGGTGAGGCGGTGGCCAGAAACTGGGCTATGTAAGTCCCTTGGAGAGCTCATCAATTATGCCCTTTCTGAACTTGCAATTCAATCCAAGGGAAATGCAGAGTTTAAAATTTTTCCCTTAATAGACTCTTAATTGTTTATATGTAGCAGCAATCTTTCAGTTCAGTAAGATTGTGGTTGTGGCTACCTTTGTAAGGTAGTAAGGCCTCTGCAGGTTTTGTTCATTTAAAGGATAGCTTTCCATGATATCTAGTTTATGTTCAAATTTGACAATCAGTGATGTTTAAGCGAACATATGGCCTCGGTATTTCTTACTTTCCACAATTTATAATGTACATGAGACTGCCCACCTGGAAATGTCAGCAGTTTCAATGCTCTGTACCAAATAATCAACAAATTTTTCCTATACCATAATTTTACATACCTATATGATAATCATATTGGTTTTTCTGGACACAAGAACTCTTTTCACTATTGTTGTTAAAGGAAAGTGCAGGTTGACCTTTGAATTATTCATTCTGTGTAGTAAAGAACTTGTAAACTTTGAAGCATGTGCTTTCAAGTCGGTTTATCAAGTAAAGAATATTAATTTTTTTGTTTTGTTTTTTGTGTGTGACTTTCTTTACTTTCTTTCACCTGCAGTGAGGAAAGCATCAAGAAGAACTGCCAGTATCTGTTTACAGTGGATTCTATAGTGCAGATTACTAAGCGAAGTTTGCTGATGGATCTCATAAAGCAGAACAGGTTGGTACATTAACCCTTTGATCACTGGCGGCCTAACCTTTACATGCCTATATCTCTGGGCTCCTTGCCAAAATTGGCCAGTTTTATATGGGGACAAAAACACCAAACAAACATAACAGTATTGGAAGGAAAGTGAAGGTAAGTGTTTGAAGATGTAGCATGCCCACATCATGATTTTGACAAAAAGCCTAGGAGGCCACAGGTAGTGCCGACGCATCTTGTAGAAGGTAAAGGCCTCTGTCCTCTAAAGCAGGCAGCTGGGAAGTTGTGTCCGGAAAATTTGCCCTCTTAGGAGGGCAGTAGGGTTCAAAGGGTTAACCTATTGGCCTTGCTGAGGACAACATTATTTGTCACTACTTCCAAAGTTTCTTTTTGTGAGTCAGTATTGTACATGGTCGGTTGGCTCTTGGAACCTCGTTAGAGGTAGCCCTTGAGACTGTTGCTAGGCAACTAGTATTTGTCAATAGTAAATGTCAATAACATTTTTACATCTTTCATTTAGATCTAATACAGAATTACTATCAGTACCATCAGGTACACATTTTTTAACATTTCTTTGTTGTATAGCATAAATTCCTTATTTTCTATAGTTTGCCAGCCCATGGTGTAAAGTATTTATGGCTTTACATAATAGTGTAGGGATATTGTACATATCTGTAGACTTCAGTATTTCTGAATGGCTAAATATATCATAATAAATTTGGTGTGAATACTTTTGTTACATTTGTTTTGTTCTTTTGTTTTCATTCAGTTTGAAAAGAGCCATTTATGGATATATGTTGTAGTGAATTCTTGTAATGTGATGTGATCTTGTACAGTTGTATAAATGATTCCTTCAACAGATCTATAATAGCTCCAGCGTTTAAACGTCATAAGAAAAGTTGGTCCAACTTTTGGGGAGCACTTAATGAAGAACAGTTCTATGCACGATCTGAAGATTACATGGATATTACTGGGTACAACAAAATGTGAGTCAAGAATCTTCTCCTTTGTACTTTTTGTTTAGATTTGTTTGTCTTCTTAGAACCAGGTGTAATTATTTGCAAAAGTGCTGTTTTGGGAAAACATGAAATACAATAACATTTTCTGGTGAACCATGTCAGTCAGCTGTGAAAATGATATATTATTCTTAAATCAGGAACATTATGTTTGGAATAATTGATAAAAATAAGACCCTTTTCATGATAAACGGACAGAAATTTTAATATTGATATTCATGACATAAAATGGAAGCAGAATGTCTAGGTTGGGAAGGGGGGGGGGGGGGGGGCATCAGGAATGGAATAGTTAAACTGAACAACTTACTACAGGTCATGAACTATTGATTAGTTTAAGGATATTGTGAAGATAATGTTTTTGTGGGCTTTATTAATCATTTTTCCTTTTTTGTGATGAAGATTTCTATACTTAAAAAATGTTGGTTTAGATCAGGTAGGCACATTTTAAACAAATTTACATTGAAATTTTCCAACTTGTTACGTTCTCATGAACCAATGGAATAGAAACTTTGATAGAAAGCTTCAAATAGTCTGCCATGAAAGCACTGATGGTACCAGATTCTCAAGTATATAAGACTGCATTTGATTGGATGCATACATGTTTTTTGTGGCATTAGGTAGTTGAAGAAGCAGAAATATACCTTTTTTTGACAGCTTATACATTTTCTTGTGTTTCCCTGTCATCAACAGAGGAGTTTGGATTGTTCCTCATGCTGGCAATATCATGCTGATTCATGGCCAGCGTTTACCTGCATTGAAAGATGCCTACACCTACAGCAGAGACTATGATGCAGATATGTCTTTCTGCCAGAAAGCCCGGGCTCAGGTACAGTCAGCTGGAGAGACAGACTGGAAAAAATAAAACTAGATGAAAGTGTGAGAAAAGAAGAGAGGTGGCAAATATAAATGTTTATTGATATAACAGGATAGTTGAAGGCTGCAAAGAGTAGAAGAAGGCTTTTCTTAGAATTCTTTCTGTCTTTCTTTCTCTCTTTCTCCATCTCTCTCTCTCTGCCAATGTCTAGCTTTCTCAACAGAGCAAGAATTAAAAAATTTCTTGTTTCATAGTTTTGACTAATTCAGTCCTGAAGAGTTTGATCTCACAAGAAACACATATTTCCTTTTTCAGATGTAAACACAATAGAATATTGGATTTTTCTTCTTGTTTGTTCTGTTTTTCAATTGTGAAAATGATCCAGTCAGGATGTTTCCTAAACAAAACTTCATATTTGTCATTGTCCCACATGTTGTTTTTTTTTTTCCAGACAATCTTCATCTACGTCACCAATAGAGATCAGTGGGGTCACCTGGTCTTAGCTGATAATTTTGAAACCAGTCATTTACATAATGAATTGTTTGAAATCTTCAATAATCCTTTGGTAAGTGTTTTGTGACTACTTCTCTGTAATCTGCTTTCCAGTCAGTATTAAGCATCTTTATTACCATTAATAATAGACTATTAAATCTAAGAATAATAGACTATCTGGCCTGTAAGGTCAGTCACATTTTTTCCTACTTACACACAGCTGTGGTTGAAACATTGAAGATTGTTATATTTTTAGTCTCTGGCTTAGTATCATTCTGTATGGGAATCTTTTCTTTTGTGTTTGTGAAATTTGTTTTTGTCCATCTTGCAGATTCTACAGTGTGAGTTGTTTGTGATCTTAAGGGCAAGTGTGACTGGAAAACACCTGTCTCCAAAACATAAAATTTACCTTTTTTTTTTTTTTTTTACTGTAGTATTAAATAACATTGGTCCACATCAAATGACAAGTACCATCCAACTGATAAGTCATTGTTCTGCTGCTGTAGTAACCTTCCATTTATGGACACCACATTGGATAAAATACTCACGAAATATCATAAAAGCCACAGAAAAACTGTGGGGTCGCAGCAGGGCTATAAGCAAAGTCAAAATTGGGCAAAAAGAAAAGGTTGTATGTTGCAAAGCCCCGCGTGAGAAATAAAACCCAAACAATACAAAGCAAACTAAAGAGAAGACAGAAAATACACAAATTTTCGGCTTTCGCCTTTGTCAAGTGAAAAAAACGAACAATAAAAGACTTCAACAGGAACGAAGTGAACCAGTTTACTTAGCTGCGAGTTCTTGCTTCGTTAGCAGCACCAAAGCACGTCCGTCCGCCAAAAGCATGGAAGCACGAAGTGGATAAAATAACAAATTTCAAACAAGGATAACTCGAGAAAGAGACAAGGTTCTTTCTGTCCGTTTTCTCTCGCATTTATTTATTTGGGAACTTCCTAAATGGGATCACAGATGCACTTTTTTCAAGAGGGGGGGGGGGGGGGGGGAGTTAAAAATTTTATTTGTGTTTTCAAAATTCATGTACAGAACAAATTGTACCTAGTGAGAATCTATTGCTAGGGATGGCAGCTTGGAAAGATGTGACAAAACAGGTAATTTTCAACCTGAAATTCAAGAGTGGACACTATCTTCAAATAGATGGAAAACAACTCTTCGTACATCTATATTCAAAATAAAATTGTTTAGAATGAAGTATACATGTTAAACCTTGATAAAATGCCAGTAACAAAAGTGGTTGGTTGATCCCAAAATCATCCACATAAACTGCCACACTTGCCTTTGAATGGCATCAGATCTGATAGAGGCTTCTCACGGAAATGAATGATATAATTATGATTGTTTTTTGTTTTTTTTTCTCATTGTTTGTTCAACACTCCCATTTGTCAGTGTTTCTTAATATGACTAAAATAATTTTGTCGTGTGTTATCATGGTATGTGTCTGAAATCATAATATGTATTTGACTGTTCTCCATCTCACAGGACTGGGAAAACCGCTATATTCATGCTAATTATTCCCATGCACTGGAGAAAGATGCGGAAATAGAAATGGTAGGTCATGACATCATCTCCTGTCAATTAATACAGAAAGATGTTCAAACCAGGCAAGCTTATGTGCACGAGGCAGTGTATCAGTCAGCTCTTTATGATCTTGAAAGAGAGTTAACTTAAGATTTTTTTTATTTTTGCAAGTGGCTTTAAATTTCTAAAAGATTAGATCAACATCGGATTCCATCTGTTTTAGGTGCATATGAATTTGGCATGATGCTCGGGTTTTCTTTTGACCAGAGAATTATGTTGTAGTGGAAAGCCATCTCATCTAAGATGCACATTGCTGTCAGTGATGGATTTTCCCAGTTTGTGATGTGTTCCAGTTCCATGGTGCTTATGGTTTGTGGAAGAGATTTGCTATCGGGTTATGTTGAAGAGCTTGAACTCTGCAGTATGTTACTTGCTTCACAGCCAGAAGCTATAAATTCAAACAGTTTTTGTGACCCCAGCTTATCAATTTTATCCACTTTGACCATATTTTTCCATAATGTCAGTCTTTGTATGTAACAGACAAGGGAGACCATGTGGAAAGCATGCAGGAGATCTTGTGGAAAGCACAGTTCAGTTTACAGCAAAACCCCTTTCTCTCTCTTTTACCAACTTGTTGTGTCCTCTTTCTGGCTTAGATAGGCTGGCTATATGGATTCTGTTTTCAAAGGTTGAGTTATTCTTAATATACAGAACCTTAAAAATTCTGTCTTCAAGAGGTTAAGCTCTCTAACCCCTGATGTGATATTTTTCAGGTACCTGTACCCTAGCTTTAAAAGACACCTTTTGAAAGATTGAGCTACGTGGTCCTTTATATTAAAAATCATTGAGCTGTGTGGGCTTTGACTTGAATATGTGGACTCTGCATTAAGTTGAACAGTCGTGATGTAAATCTTCACCATCTATATACATGTAATGTCAAATATTTTCCCAGCCTTGCCCCGATGTCTATTGGTTCCCAATTGTGTCAGACACTTTCTGTGATGAATTCATTGCTGAGTTTGAGAATTTCGGCCAGTGGTCTTCAGGCAAGAATGAGGTGAGTACTGAAGTTTGGGAATGTGTGCAAATTCATACATATGTGGTAGAGTTTTTGGACTTTGGAATTTGTCAGCTTCCTTCCGGTGAAATAGCACATTTTTTCTCTAATGTCCAGCCATGCAACAGTGCATTGTATCAGGACAAATAAAGCAATCAAGTGGCAATATTAGTCATAACACTTAATATATTATGGAGACCCTGGTCCAAAATAATTTTTACTTGGATTTCAGGAAATGTCTTTGTATTTTTCTGCTCCACAGATTTTTTTTGGGTCCAAAATTGAAATAATTATCATACCTTCATGTTAGCTTGTAAGTAATTAAATTATATTCCCACTTTTTACAGTGTGCAAATATTACATGTCCATTTTTACCACTGGAGAGTCAGATGTTCTCTAAGTATCTCATAAGATGGAAAGGGAAAGTCATGTTTATTTTTTTTCTTTAAGTCTCTTTGAAGATGGTTTTGTTACAGTGACCACTGCAATGAAACTTAATGCGTTGAAGGCATATGAACTGATAAAAAAAAAACATAATCTTTTAGGCATTGTGATTGTGAGGTATTCTGCAGTCTCTTTTATTTCTTGTGTTCCTTTTTCCCTGTCCACAGGATCCTCGCTTGGCCGGTGGTTATGAAAATGTCCCCACAGTGGATATCCACATGAATCAGAATGGGCTGGAACCCAGCTGGCTTCACTTCCTGAGGGAGTATGTCAAACCACTCCAAGAGAGGGTATTCACAGGATATTTTCATGATGTAAGTGATCCAATTGGGTTAGATTTTTGTCAGGAATAACCTCTTGAGATTTACCTGTTTGTGTTCCATTAGTTGAACTTTCCTATTCCTTATCAAACCTGTTGTCAAGTTCATGTTTTTGCCAACATTTCTTTTGAGTCAGTGAAATCTCAGTCACTGTCATTTGTCTGTTACCTGACAGTTGCAGTGGAAAATAAAAAATGTGGTGATTTTATGAAACACTCCCAAAGGCTACAGGAGAACATATCATCACCATTTCCTAAAATTGTAATAATGGGTTTTGGCTACTTTTCAGGAGGAGCAAAAAACTGTTTTATTTTAGTGCAACTGGTCTGGTTATAATGAATTTTTGAAAGTTTGCTATTTGATTATCTTTCAGCTTTGGAGTTCATAACCAAGATCATTTGATGCAGTTTTGAATGCAGTTGAACCTATATACTAAAAAATCGATTTTTAGAATTTTTGAGTTAAAACAGTCATAGAGAATGGTGACAATATAGGCTTATGGTGTGAATATGACCTGGCCCTCGTAGGTTGTTGGGAAATCAGGGGCCAAAAGACTTCTTTGACAGAGGGTCTCTGCTTTTGAAGAACTTTAGTCTCACTCTTCCAAGAGTTTCAATTTTAAATCATATTTTCCTGTTGTGTACTTCAGCCTCCCCACGCCGTCATGAACTTTATTGTGAGATACAGGCCAGATGAACAACCACTGTTGAGACCCCATCATGATGCTTCGACATATACCATCAACATTGCTTTGAACAGACCTGGTATTGACTTTGAAGTGAGTATGGATGTTTAGCTCTTCAAGATCTGCATAAGTTTACACAGTTTACACAGTTGGTTTATATTAACCTTCAGCTCTTTGAATCGTGAAAGGGTGATATTTTATTTTCTTCAAAATACTTAATATTGACTCAACTCCTATGAAACTGTACATTTTTGTACATAGAAATATGTCTTTATATAAACAAGTTATGACCCATAGGTATGCATTTATCTCATCCAGCTTCTCACTGCCATTCTGAGATGCACATTGTATCAAATTGACCTGTGCCCATTATCCTTATAATATTATTAATGAAATTTGGTTAGTCATTAATTTGAAATTAGGCATGCCAACCTTGCCTTGGTTGACATAATTGTTAGTTTTATACTTCTGGTTCCACCATTGCCCAATATTATTTAACAATCACCGTTACTGAAAAAAAAAATTGTAATTTTCGTTACAGACGTGAAATGTTGGAAATACAAATACAGGCTACAAAACATACTGATCTTGCCATAAGTGGAAGGGTTGGGAGGTCTTAAAGAGTGAGCGCAAGTCCTGTTGTGCCTGTATGTTTTAATTTTCACAGAATTTACTTACTTGTTGATTTTCAGGGAGGGGGATGTCGTTTTATCCGCTACGACTGCAGCATCACATCCCCTCGAAAGGGTTGGATGTTCATGCACCCAGGACGCCTGACTCACTATCATGAAGGTTTGCGTACCACCAAGGGCACACGATACATCATGATTTCATTTGTTGACCCCTAAAAAGTATGAAGAAACAGAGGAAACATCCATATCTGATGGTGCTTAAGACAAGGAAAATTCCAGGACGTATGTTTTTTCAGGATTCCTTTCTGTATTGCTGTTTTCATTGGGTTTGTCACATAAAATTTTATAGAAAAATTTGGAAGGAAAGATGGCAAGTAGAACAGTTTGGTCTTCACATATGAGCTATAGATACGATTTTGTATAGAATGACAAAAGTTATTTAAAATTATGGTTACTTGACAAACTTCTGGCATGCCAACCTTTTCACGAACTGAATGTTTTGCACTTTGCAAATTTAGTCATTTTGATTTATAATCATGATGGTATGGGAGAGAGGATCTTCAGCAGCCATTTCATCTTCATATATCCAGAGTTTTTTTTTGTTGTTTTTTTCTCACCAAAAATTTTAGAAAAGTTTAATTTTCAAAATGTTTACTTTTGGATGTAATCTGATTGAGATTTTACATTTATTAAACAATTGTTTTCATTTTGAAGAGCTGCAGGTGGGTAAATTTAGCTTTCAAAAGTCCATGAAGCAGCTACAGGGCAAGGCTGCATTATAATGTTGTAATGGAAAAATTGGGTCATCTTGACTCTGCGTTTTATTTTGTTGAATTAGTGATACCAAACATTGCCAGAAATTTGACCCATTTTATGATGATGTCTATTTGCTTATTGAATGCTTCAAGGTAACAAGTTGCTTAAACTTGAAACATAACTGGCTTGCCAAGAAATCCCGTCTTCGGGTATGAGAAGAGAATAGAACAATAGCTGTTTTAAACCAAGGCATTATACTTTTTTTTTTTTTTTATATCCAGTTCTTCGAAAATATTGCTGTAGATCTGTAAGTCACATGTGTTTGATCACTCCTAGTTTAAATATCTGTAGGCAATAAATGATTCTCGACAGTGACCCACCTTGTGGTTGATTGTTTAGAAAACTGGATTGTGTCAGCACTCAGTATTGTCCAATGTGCCTTAGCTTTGCTCTGAAACACTCGGTTATTTTATGGTGAATGAAATTTGATGGAAAATGTGTACTCACTTTGATGTTCAGTGATCTAGAGATTTTTTTTTTTAGTAAGTTTTGTAGTGAAATCTTTAGTTTGTATGCAAAGAGTGTTTTTGCTGTTTTGAACTGTTCGTGAAAGATGTGTATTGGTTCGGGATCCTTGAAGGATTGATCCCACATTGCATCTTCAGCAGAGTGAAGAGCTGCTATTATATTTTATGGACATTTACGTATACAAATAGTGTGGATTATCAATTTAAGTTGTATTTGTCAAAAAGCAATCAAATTTTTCAACTTTTTCCTCCTTTACAAAGAACATGATTTTACCTATTTTACTCATAATTATCAAAATTGTCTTGGCTTGATAGATGATGTTATGATTGTATGCAATCCAATCATTATCAAAACTAATGTAGGCAATAAGTTGCATACATTTCACAATGGTTGTCCTGTTGTGTGTTTTGGCTGTAGTTGCTCTTAAAATTGTTGGTGCAGTGTTTTAAAATTATTGGCCAGCTTTGATATGCAGTTTTCAAACCTGTATTGAATTTGTGAGCTTTTAAGACTTATATGGAATGTAATATCGAAATATTTCTCCAAGACTGATGATATATTGTATTTGTAACATCATGTATCCTCATTGGTTGAAAGATCCACAAACTTGTCTACAATGTGAGTGGTATTGGAAGATCACCGACTATAACTGGTTGAAAGCACCCCTCGATTACCTTTACCCCTACAATATTTCGTCCTGTTGATGGCACACTGAACTGATTTTGAAATTTGATTCTGACGGATCTGTCTGTTGACATAGTAGACTCAAAGGCCCCAGTGTCTTTGAAATAGTAACCCTTTGGAGACGGAGGGGGTTCACAGCACAAAAAAATGATATTGTATTTACAGCAGCAGGAAGATCAGCAATTGATATGTACAGATCCTAGATTTTATGAAACAAACATTTTGATTGGCTACAAGACTGACACTGGCTCCATTGTCTTTTTCGCTGCAAAATTATTGAGCCAATCATCAGCCCTGTTTCCTTGTAAGGGCTAAGTGACAAATTTATTTGTGAATATGAAGCTGCAGTGATGAGAATTTGTGAAAATGTTTCCTGAGTCGATTTCTGTAAATACTTCAGGCTGTGAGCCACAGGAAAATCATGTGCCGGCTTAGAACAAAAAAAAAAAATCTATCCCAGTGAGGCATTTGTTTGCTACATCCCCAAGTCTTCCAGTCTCAAGTTTTGGACAAACTTATCTTATGTGAGAAATATATCCTTTTATAATAATGCAGTTATTTTTTTCCTACATTTTCATTTTGCCAACCATGCAGGATCTAGAATATTACTGTATGAATCAAAGATGTTTTTTCTACTGAAACAACGAAGCCCACGAAAAGCATTTGTAATAATTACTGAATGAAGTTTTGTTCACTTTATTATTCATTGACCCATCTATAACTTTTTGTATTATTTGCAAACATACTTCAGTTTTGTATCTCTTGTATTTCTACAAATGGAAACCCCACTTTTAAAGGCAGATTTGGTGGTGTGTACCCAGAATTCTTGACTGTATAAGATGGTAGAACTTGTGATTTTTTTTTTTTTTTCATATGAAAACTTCTTTTTACTGTTTCATGAATCAAACATGCCTTTAAAATTAACATATTATTGAAGAGTCATGTAAATAAAACAAAATGTGTGAATGTTCATATGTGAGAAAATATCTTTACAATTTTTACTATGTATACAAGAAAGAAAAAAACCACAACTTATCTTGGTGCTAGAGGGTACAATCTCTCACTGATCATGTACAGAATATTTCCTTTTCTGCTATGCTTATTGTGTTGTGCTGGAGTGAAAGTGAAAGAATGCAAAGACATTTTTATTAGTGTTTTTTTTCTTTTTTCTATTTAACACAAGATTGTGTGAAATGCCTACAGTTTTATCATCTCACAAGTAAATTCGTTTGAAAAAGAAAGTACTTATATACATATAATATGTACTTTCTTTTAAAGAACAAGCAGTATGATTTTATTTTTCTCATTTTTTAACATAACACAAAATTGTGCGAAATGCCTGTTCATTATCAATTCTTCAAAACTCTTATTTTTATACTATACAGAAAGGAAGTACAGTATATGTACACAGTAGTATCATATCTGCATTTTTTTAAAGCACAAGCAAATTTCACTCTGTTGCTTGTTTACATAAATTAGCAACTTTGAGGACTTTTTGCTGGACTGTACTGTGTTCCATATGATATATAAATATGGTTTTCCAAAGTTTTTCAGTTTGCACTTTTCTTTGTGAATGTCACTGTCCGTTTGTTTGTTGGAAATCAGTTTTAACTTGTTAGCTTGGTAGTGGATGTCACTGTTAACTTGGCACTGAATTTGGCATTGAGTGTCACTGTCAGCATGGTACTGATATCACTGTCAACTTGACATTAGATGTTACTGTTAACATGGTACTAGATGCCACTGTCAAGCTGTTACCCGAATGTAAAACTTGTTCAATGCCTGTGTCCAGCCTGAGCAGGCAATCCCTGCAGGAAATGGGTAATGGAATCTAGTGGTGCATTATCTGTGGATAATGTAGCTTGTGTTTCTTGCCACATTGGTTTGTGGAACTGAATGAGTGTGGGGTTCTGGTCAGTGTAGCTTGATCTGTATTCTTAAGCAAATCACTGCAGCCAATAAAAACATTGGGGTGGTGCATGATGTTCTTTGGTTGTTTAATGTGTGTTGATGTGTATGTGGTGTGAGATATCACACAGATGTGGAACAGTGAGAATCAATCTGATATATTAGTACTATCAATAGATTACCATTTTTCAAGCATTCATTATGTTCTTGAATCACAAACATCAGCAAGGGTGAAATTTTAGGCAATTTCCTAGCCTGGACAAATTATTATATTGTTTTGCAAGCAATTTCGGACAAACCGAACATGTTCCTGGCACCAAGAGTAACATAAACATGAAAAAATATTTCTTAAGTGTTTTATTGAGCCATAAAATACCGAGAGTGGAAATTCACAACCAACAAGAAAATGGACGGGAATATGTTTAAAAGTCACTTAATAAAAAATAAATTGTAAGAGGTTTAAAAATTGTAACAAAGATAAAATACAATACAATTATCACAGGTTAGAGAAAAATGCACAATGATAAAAATCTGAGTGTGAAATGTATGTGTGTCAAAACAGTTTAAATATCAAAATATACTGCTAGAAACATGAGTGATGGCATGCTCACACCTTCAACCTTTAGCCAATTAGTGAACAATAAACAAGAATCCTTTGTGGAATACAAGCGCAAGTAATAAACAGGCTGATGTAACCAATAAACTTGTCCATGTGTGAAATGTATAGTACATACAATAATGCTATAATTATTCAGAGTGGATCTGTCATTTTGTAATTCAAGGAGTTTTAAGAAAAGAACAACAGCTGATGAATGTTGAGTTCAAAGTTTGTCTATATGTTTGAAGCTGAAAAAAAAACAACAACCTACAAACATGAAACTTACAGTGGGGGACAGACTCCCTTGGGAATGGGTGAAAGGAAAATGTGTTTCATTTGGGATTTTAACACAGGAATATGAAATTAGCAAGTCCACTCTGAGTGCATTTTAGAGAGGCACCTGACAACTACAACACACACATCTTCATAGTCAAATGAACAGATGTGATCTTCAGAAGTTAAGACAAATAAAGAAAAGATAGCTCATTATTTATACTTGTCACTGGGCAAATGATTGTAAAGTCCAAGGAAAAAGTTACAACAATGTACACCGCACTAGCACAGGACTGACTCTGTATCATTCCCAGCATTCTACAGAATATTGGCACAGTCTTGTCTAAATTTCTATTTGAAGCCCCCACGAACTACATTGAACACGGTTGGATTGCACAGATTAATTGTGCAGTCAGTTTGTTCCCTATTATTGTGCAGTTGGCTCATTGAGATTTTCATCCTCATTTCAATAGCGACACACAAATAGCCAATTTTCGACAACAACATAATTTTTAAGAATTTTGCTGGCCAAATATTGTGCCGTTGGCTTATTCGGATTTTCACCCTCATTCACGATTAAAGAACTATACACGCATAGCCAATTTTCCAAGACAACAGAGAAAATTGCTGGTCAGGTACGAATTAAAAAATATTCTTTAAAATATAATACATGTATACTGTAGGTGAGAAAAGAAAAAAGAAATGCACAATGATGCTAAATCTTGTGTAACTGGCATCATACGTATAACTGATGTGACTTGATGCATAAGCAAGTAAGACACATTTGCGGTAAAAGTGTTGCATGAAATTTCAAAATCAACTGCTATATATACCCATATATATATTTCACGAAATATCATAAAAACCACAGAAAAACTGTATATATATATTTGTGGACTTGAGATTTTTCGTTGCAAAAGGTTTCTGAACCACTCAACACTTAGACTTCAAATTTTATATGGTGCATCAGACTGGATGTAAGAGTGCACAGTTTTTAATAGAAGTCTCAAATCGGTGTAGCTTTTTTTATTGGAAATTTATTGTTTCGCCATCATTTAGATCTATTTCGAGTCATGGTTCGCCATTTCAAGGTTTCATCATCACTTCCTGCGATGTGTTCACTAACCCGTGCGCAAATGATGCTGTTGTACGGGATGCGCAGGGTGTCAACTCACAAAGGCAGAGCAGTAAGACTTATTTAAAAACAAACAAACAAAAATAAAATAAACAAATAAGAACAGGCCAGATGAAGCAGGTCCATAATAATCACCCAGAACTGAAACCAATATTCAAACCGATTTATCCCGGGCAGGGCCGGGGACCTCAGCTAGTCTATATATATTTGTGGACTTGAGATTTTTCGTTGCAAAAGGCTTCTGAACCACTCAACACTCAGACTTCAAATTTTATATGGTGCATCAGAATGGATGTAAGGGTGCACAGTTTTTAATAGAAGTCTCAAATCGGTGTAGTTTTTTTTATTGGAAATTTATTGTTTCGCCATGATTTAGATCTATTTCGAGTCATGGTTCGCCATTTTAAGGTTTCGTTATCACTTCCTGCGATGGGTTTACTATCAAACACACTAACGCGTGCGCAACTCATGCTATTGTACGGTGTGCGCAGGGTGTTAACTCACAAAGGCAGAGCAGTAAGACTTATTTAAAAACAAACCAACAAAAATAAATAAACAAATAGGAACAGGCCAGATGAAGCAGGTCCATAATAACCACCCAGAACTGAAACCAATATTCAATATTTATCCCGGGCAGGGCCGGGGACTTCAGCTAGTATACCCATACGGACAGTAGATATGTTGACTTACCAGTCTAGGTGTACAGATGCTAAAAACATAAATAAATTACTTTATATAATTTCTGTTGCATTTTATTTCCATGTGCATTTAATAAGTAGATTTTTAAAAATATGATAAGACCAACATTAAATTTAGGAAAGAATTCTATTAAAGCATAACAAGTTTTCCCATAAAACAATAATATTGCAGCTTGAGGTAATTAATTCAAGTCTCAACAAATATAACATAGTAATGATTATGTCACAAAGTTTTCTCACAGAATTAACAAAATATCAAATACATAACAACTGCAGGGATCAAGAAGTAAAGGTATAACTTCAATTGATGGAGACACATTTGCATGCCACTTAGGTATTTGTTAAAATAACTAATTCATAATTACATAATTCATAGTTATGATTGCACATAAACACATTCTACATTCATATATGGTAGTAAATTTGAAAACCATCTTCTTCCTGAAAGAGCCTCAAAAATGCTATGCCTATATTCCCTGATGTCAGTGGAAAAAATGAGTTGTAAAAAAAGCTGACCAGACCAGGTGTCATCAGCAAAATGATATCAAAGTGATATCTCATTAGTGATAAATGATAATAAACAGAAATTCAGAGCAAAGAAATTAACAACACATTTGCAGAATATATATAATGCATGACTGTCACTGTCACATCATGTGTCGGAACCCATCTCTGGGTACAAATGATCATATGATTTTTCATTCTCTAGGAGGCATTGTGGTAACAAATCTATGCTATACATAAGAAATGCAAGCTGCTACATTGATGTCATCAATTTCTGTTGTTTAAGTAGAAGATGCAGAAATGAATGTTTGACTTAAAAATTGTGAATTAGGCAAACATATACAGTATAAAAAAAAATACTTATCAATCAAATGTATCACTGAAATGTTTGAAAAGCACCACATCGAACCAAAAGAACCTGAAAATTTGGTGCAGGTTCTGAGATGACTAAGTAAGGTCATTCAGAAAATACAGTGTTTTGGAACAAATACAAAGATGTGCAAGAAACAAAATATATATCAATATTATTTTTATATATATATATATTGAGTAGTATCACAAGCGATAAATGGGTAAAAATAGATGAAACATCTGAGGTTTAAACTATCACAAACTTGAGCATTTCAATAAATATATTTAAAAAAAACAGTCTCCAGCAGGAGCCAATATGAAAGCCTAGACTACATTGTCTAATGCCCAGCCACAGCAAAGAGGTCTGTGTTGTCTCGGAATGGACAGAAAATATCAGCAGGAACAAGAATTCACTTGACTGGTTAAATGTGTCAACAGTCAGCCAACAATTCAGATAAAACAACAATTTCAACAAAAAAATAATAGAAGATCACTCACTGCAGATACACAAGAGTTACAGCACCACGACATTTCAAACAAAAGATTTACAATAACACATTCCCAACAAAAGATTTACAGTAACACATTTCCAACACAAAAGTTATGATAACACTTCCAACACAAAGTGACAGCATCACATTTCCAACAAAAGAGTTACAGTATCACATTTTTAATTTAACTATACGGTATCATATTTTCAACAAAAGTGTTACAGTATCACATTTCCAACAAAAGTGTTACAATTTCACACACATCTCTGATCCCACTGTTGGTTATTTGGTTCAATAAGCCATTATAATCTCAAGTTTTTTTTTTACCATTATCAAACATATATTATCTTTGTTGCCTGTGCTTGTAAAATAACTTTACACAGTGACTAAAGGTTTCCATATAATTTCATAAACCCTCTTGATCCAGTGTTCTCAAATTGATATGAGAGAACCAGTCAGATAAGCTCATACATTTGGTGCTCTCTCTATATACATGGCAATGTATATAGGTTATTAGGAGATCAAAAACATTATGTAGGCTTACCACTAATATAGAAATCTGACTTAAAGACAGCACATGACTGTTAAATGAGCAAATAATGGCGTGCTGTGCAAATGGTCTGAATTACACAGCACTTGTGGCTGTCCATTTCCAATTCTCTTTGACCAAAAGGAACATCATCATAGAACTTCCAACTCTGAAATTTCTCCATTTTGATTCTTTGGTGTAAACAGAAGAGGAACTCATTCTACATCAAGTGCAATGATATCTTACTACAGAACACATGCAAATACAAAAAAATACACTGAGATTAAACTGCCAACTTCAGTTGCTTTTTCCAGGTTTATTATTATTTTTTTCTTCATTCTGTAAGTGTGATCTTTCTGATCTTCGGGCAGTTTCCCCGAGATCATTTATACCTGTATTTTTATCTCACATAGACATTAACTCTTTCCGTACTTTATGCTGATACACTGACACTTTAATGTGTACTTTATTGCGCCATGTGCTGATATAATGGCTTTGCTGAGGGCCGTCAGACGCTGTCATACAATTCTTTATATTCTGAATTTGTATTCCATGCAGCAATATTTTATAACATACAGTGGATATACCGGATATCTTAATTGATTAATTCAGCAAGTAACAAAAATGATAAAGTTTGCTTATTTAGTATATATATTTATTATACAGTATATAAATAGTAATTAAAATATTAAAGAGCTCATTACAATGATGTGTCAGTATTAAAAAGATTAAGTTAATGCTTGGAATTATCCAGTTTCCTTTAGAAAATGTGTGGAATGGTTGAAAACAGCAGATACTAAGTTGATCAGCATCACATGGGGAAAGTATTAATATCAGCTTGTTTGGCTTTTCCAGTTCAACGATTACTTGTTTACATTAATCGACATGCCTGGCTACTGGTTTTCTTACTGGCGGTGGCCCGGCGCGCCATTTTGGGTCGCCTAGGTAAAGCTTGACCTCCTGCTGGCTGAGCAGCCTTCACAGCTAATTGCGGTGTTGCTTTCACCTCAGCTACGGGCGTTTCTGTAATATGGAAAAAGAAAATAGATGTTTTTTTGGGAGGGGCTCAGATTGATATGTGATTTGGAACACATTACTTCTGTACATGACTCAGTAATTACAGATAAATTAATAAATAAATAAGTACAAAATTCAAAGGACAAAGTAAATAGTAATAGGAAGTTGTATATTCATATATAAGTAAAGGAGTTTAAAGTGAATAAATCGATATCTAGATAGAAAAGCAGAAAAAAAAAAGTATATAGATAACCAAGTAAATAAAACAGCAACAACAAAATTTACTATTCATTATTAAATATATATTATTATTAATAAATATTCAAATATTATTTGTGTTGTGAGTTGTGAACTGTTGTGAGTTGTGTACTGCGCCTAACTGACTGCATCACAATTTGCTCTGAGATAGAGAGAGATACAGAGAGTGAGCGAGACAGGGAAGAAGCAGTATAGTGTGTTGAGCGCTTCACCCGGCGCTCCATTCTGCTCTGTGGTTGACAGGTTTCTTCTGTAAAGTGCATAGAGCATTTTAAAAATGGATATGCGCTATATAAAATAATAATAATAATAAATACATAGCTGTCTGTAAGGACTATCCCATGGATTGGACCCAAAAAAGAGAATAGATTTATCATGGCCCAAGTGGAATTCCTTATTAAGAGCTAGTTAGATATTCAAACCACAGAAATACAAGCAAAGATGTAAAGAAGTATTCTATGAAGTAAAACAATACTGTTAATAGTATTATTGAAATTATAAGTGAATCTGAATTCAAGTCTCTCAGATGTTTGCAACCTATTACAAGAAAAACTGGTAAGAAAATAAAATTAGCATTTAAAAAAACACACCAAAATCAAACCCCAAGCAAATTTCTATTAATCTTAATAGCTCAGCTGACTATTCACACAAGAATGACCTTCACACTTTTTGTTTTTCAGGTTGCTTTTCTACATAAAATCAAAATGACATTAAATTTTGTCTCACCTTCTAGGGTAGAGTCAGTCGCAGCTGTTTGAGGCCGGGGGGTGTCCATTGATGTACCAGGCCGAGTGACTGCTGCAAAATACATGGTTGGCCAAGAAGTCTTTAGTATATCTACATACTATATCATTAACTGAAAAATCACAGAAATTATGTACTACATTTTTCTAAATTTAATCCCTTCACAATCAATAGTGATTAATGCCAGATTTGCAGAAAAAAATACCATTGGGTGGCTGGTGTAAAAAAAACTAGTCAATGAATCTCTGTTTTATAAGTGTTTTGTCGGGAAATTTCCCACAAAGACTCTTCAATTATAGCCCTTTCTCTCGTTGTTGCAAAAATTACAATAAAATTTTTTACTAATAATGTCACTTTAAAAATGCACAAATACATGATATTTTTAGAGGCCTTTAGGGTTTCTGAGCTGTATGCACTTGGCATACAAACTTGCCACAGAAACTTTGCTGGTTAAACAATCATATATGTTTTAAATCAATGTGGCATCATAGATTCTATTCTGTATAATATCTTGGTATGGTCTGTTTGCTATATATCTTGGCCTTTGTTATTCATGAATGTAACAGTTGAGGTAAATTGCAGTATGTTATGAATAGGAACAGTTAGGTGATATAAACTGCTTCCCTTTAAAAACGTAACTGTTACAACTGTTGTTAATTAAAAAAAACATGGGATCCGTCGAACACTGAATACTAAGGTTTAATAACATATCATGGAATGAATAATATCCTAGGAAGGCACAAGAGGAACACACACCTATACAAATGAATAGTCCACATGAGGAACATACAAATGCTCAAGGAACATACAAATGCTGAGCACCCACCATCTTTCGCTCACATGGCTTTTATATTTGTATTCGTTCTCACTGAAAATTCCCGAACCAGCTTAACCCCCAAGCTGGCCCGAGACCGATCTACTAAGTTCGATAGACCCACAAAACATCCAATTGGACAACAACTCATCATCGGGTGACACCATCTGATGGCCAACCTTGCGTAAACAACTCCTCCCCAAATATTATGGAACGTTATAGAATGTACCATCAATATCGAAGCAGGTCAGACCTAGGTCAGCATGCCGCGAGACATCAAAGGAAAAAAAACGATCTCCTTACGGAAAGGGATCAGGAAGTCGCGCCGAGCGCTGGTGAACAACAAGGGGGAACGAGGAAGGTGTGAGACGAGACGAGCCGAGCTCGGCTATCATCAGCGTGGATAACAAGCAGGAAGGGAAGACGGGGTGGCCTGCAGATGCTGCAGTGAACATAACCTATCTTTTGGCTCTTGTAGGAATTAAAGACTGGATTTATAACATGTCCGATCCACAAACGAATAAATGAAACAAGAAACATGCAAAAGCGAGGAAATTGTCATGGACGTCCAATTCGTTTAATGAGAAGTGTTCGCCAGAAAGGCTGATATTGACACGAAAAACCAAGACTCAGTGAAATCACGTGGAGTGTGTGCTAAACATGAGTCAGGCTGAACGTGAGCAAGGAATACAAATTATATGTTTCTTACAGCTCTCACCTAAAGTCATCTTCCCGGAGTAAGTCTTTATTTCATGTTCAATTCTTCATGTGATCCACATTTAACTTTCAAACAAAGACAAACACTGCACTGAATTTTGATTACTGTCTTTGTCACTCAACTATGCACATACATTAAGACATGAGGCTAGACATAACATCTGAATGTGCAACCAAGAAATGGTCATGTCTAACAGTAATTTTGTACCCGTTGTTTTATTATACAAAACTACCATTGGCCTGTCATTGGAAGAAATTACTTCCCTGAATACAGAACAGGTCTGCTAAAGGATTACATCAGAGCAAAATAAATTTTTTTGTAGGGCTCTACGCACATGAATACATTTAAGAATTCTAGTTTGATGTGCTCCTCCTTTAACATGAACATCATTTTTCTCATATAATTATGTCCACCTCCATGGGGCTCTGCAAATATATCACTGGGTATTTTTCCATAATTGTTATATGTGCATTTTTGCCTTTTCTAGAAAATGAGGATTGAAGGTTTGAAGAGTTGTGTAAAATCAGGGCCAAAACGCTGACAACATTACATTACAAACACATCACTCTAAAAGTTTTTAACCTATTGGAATGACACTTACATATAATAAAATTAGGAGTGAGAGAATCACTTTCATGACAAAACCTCAAAATTGGCTAAATGTCGCATACAACAATATGGCAAATGCCCATAGATACTGTTTTTCCCTCCACTGTTATCTTGTTTCTTGCACTAATGCAGCCCACTATGTGTGAGTTCTGACCTGGTACAAGTAAACATTTCAAAGACATTGCCTTACTCCCCACCCCTCCTTCACAAGCTTGATTCATCAGCCTCATCATCCATTAGGGAGCACTGACACAGTGTATTTCAGCTGTCAGTAAATGCCTAGCTAATGCTGAGTGAGTGTCGAGTTAATTGTTTCAAGCCACCAACCTTCCATGTCACCCTTATCCTCAGCTGTGTCTTGGCCTTGCAGTAATTGATCCTTGTATTTCTCCTCGGTCTGGGTGAAGGATGATCTCTCATGCTCACTGCATAGCCACAGGATCTTGCCATTGGGCATGTGGCACCTAGACCACAGCAGAACAGTCATGTTACAGTAGTCTTATGTCGGGTTGTCAACAGTACCATCACTGTGTCAACATATTTATATATGGCCTATCTCATTTTTCATACTTTGGAGAAAAGAGCCTAACTCCGTTTCATCAGGTAAAATAGTTATCTTTCGGTACCGGTTGTTTAATGTATTTTCATTGGCGTGGGTTGTCATATCTGGTTTTTGTTCATAAGACTGCATTTGGCTTTACTTCACGAAAAACATGAAAGGTCGCTGAATTTTGGCCTAAGTTCAACTTAGGCTTTTATGTTCTCACAGTGATTTTATGTCAATCGCATTCACATACTCATGCACACTCACACATACGCATGCATGATTGTGCATGTACAAACACAGACAGACAGATATATAAACTTCCAGAAAGCAAAGTTTCACATCTGCTAGGGCCTGGGACCGTGATACAAGACAAAAAATTTCCCTTATGGTCAGGCGCAGGTAAATTGTACAATTCCTGTTTTACAATGTAATACCTGGACCCAAGGGCTTATATCCTGACCAGCGGAGACAGTACCTCAAACAGTTCACTGACCAATGATAATGCCCCTGGACCATTGAAGACAAACACGTCTCCATGTCTTGTCCTTACCTTTTGAGACCTCCATAAGTTCTGTTCACGTCTTCATCCATAACCGTTTCCAACATATGGTTGTACTCATTCTGAAAGTCTGAAGTTTCTTTTGGACACCACTGGAAATAATAAAGAAAAACAAGTCTTTCATCCACGGAAAAAATTGTTTGTTTGTAATTGATACTGCTGGAGTATACATCACAACTAACACTTCTGATCTGATAATTTATCCAACCATTAAAATGTCATTAAAAAAAACAACAACAACCAAAAGACAAATAAGACAATTGCATTTTGCTAAGCCTAACATTACCAACCAATAATATATATTCATAAAAAAAAACTCTGTAATAAATTTCTAAAATAAAAATTTGAATAAATGAAATTACAGACATTGCAAATTGACAATTTATATGCCTTGTTAAATAGTCTTAAACATAGCATCTAAAATTGTTCAACTCCTTGAAAACCTGAAAAATATTCATTTTGACCACAATATACTGGAAAAGGCTTATGCAGAATGCAGAAAGGTAGGATGATCATCACTAAATACCCGATTGCTTTGGTTCCAACTATTTCAGTTCAAAAACTACTGCATGATTTGTTTGTGAATCAAACTGGATGTTGAATGCATTCTAACCTAATTTGGCAACCATGATGTTCGTTAAAGAAACATGGGGACCGTTTCTTTAATTCTTCTTCTGGCCCAAATGTATGGAATGCTTTCCCCCAAAAATTGAGGAATATTTCTTCACTAGATGACCTACCGGGCATTGTCCGGAATAAACAATCATGTGCTTCCCCCCCCCCCCCCCCACCCTATCTCTCTCTCTCTCTCTCATATAATAAAAGTAATAAACTACAGTCTTGCTTCAGAACTCATGCGCACAAGAACACTACGCACCAAACTGAACGCTTGATGCGGTTACTTTTTATGACATGCACGATACTATATATATTACGAAACAAACATGCAAAAATATAGATGTTACATAGCAATAAACATTATTATTTTCTAAAAATACATGCTTGAAGTAAACAATTTTTAATTATAGCCATCATCTTCCTTATCTCAATTGCCACCTTCCTGCCAAATTTAAGGGCTGAAAAGTGTATAGTTTGGTCAGTTAGTCATGCCAAAGGTTGCGAGTTACTGAAATATATAATAGATTTGAGAAATTCAGAATGGAGCCAAATTCAGTCCTGTATCAGAAATATCTACTGACTGGCTGATTATGTCTCCTTTAAGCCATGTTTGCACAGCATCAAAGTATATTTGTAAGGACATAAGAAATAGAGAGGGGGAGGAGAGAGAGATGGGGGGGGGGGAGAGAGATAGAGAGAGAGAGATAGAGAGAGAGAGAGGGGGAGAGAGAGAAAGAGAGAGAGAGGAGAGAGAGAGAGGGAGGGAGAGAGAGAGAGAGAGAGAGAGAGGAGAGAGAGAGGGAGGGAGAGAGAGAGGGAGAGAGAGAGGGAGAGAGAGAGAGAGAGAGGGAGGGAGAGAGAGAGAGAGAGGGAGAGCGAGAGGGAAAGTGGGAGAGAGAGAGAGATAGAGAGGGGGAGAGAGGGTTATTACCATTTCACTGTAAAATAATTTGGGTGCACTTTGTGGGGACAGGTACTATATAACTGTACTCTACTATTTATTATTATTATTATTTATGCATGTTTATGTATTTTGACATGTGTGGGGATTTAGACTGATTTGCCTCACCTCTTCAATCATCTTCCTCATCTGTTCACCCTCAGGCGTGTTCAGAACGGATAAGTTGATTTTGGAATGTTTCAGCACTGCCAACACACGGGCAGCGTATGGAGAGACGTTCTTGAAAAATTCCTCCAGTGCTGCTCCGTCCTTGGCTGGGAAACTGACAGGGTGGGGGCTCTCGTGCCAGCCTTGTTCAAACTCACACAGCACCCTAATGTCATGAAACAAGATTGTGTTACTGAAGTATGAACAGGTGAAATCAACACAAGTAGGGGAAAAAAAATCATACAGAGATTGCAACTGGTGAGTAGATGGGAAATATACTGAAAGATTACCTTACAGAGACAAAATGTGGCAAAAAGAAAAAGATGCATGCAGCAGAGACAAAATGTGGCAAAAAGAAAAAGATGCATGCAGCAAAGCCTCGTGTGAGAAATAATACCGAAACGTTACCATAAAACGCAAAGGAAATTTGCATTTGTTCTGCAGTTGTTCTAGTGAAATCAAAGAACCAGATGTCTGCAGATGTCTCAGTTGAACAAATCGGTGTAATTTTTTTTATTGGAAATTTATTGTTTCGCCATCAATTAGATCTATTTCGAGTCATGGTTCGCCATTTTAAGGTTTCGTTATCACTTCCTGCGATGTGTTCACTATCAAACCATAGAGATAAACACACTAACCCGTGCGCAAATCATGCTATTGTATGGGATGCGCAGGGTGTCAACTCACAAAGGCAGAGCAGTAAGACTTATTTAAAAACAAACAAACAAAAATAAATAAACAAATAGGAACAGGCCAGATGAAGCAGGTCCATAATAACCACCCAGAACTGAAACCAATATATTCAAACCGATTTATCCCGGGCAGGGCCGGGGACCTCAGCTAGTCTCTAAATATTTTAATCACAAGGTAGGATGATAAACTGAAATCAAGTCAGCCAGTTCTATTCAGTTTGAAATGTAAACCAGCACAGCTGCTGAATCTTTCAGTTTCAGTGTATTTCTCCTTTTCTTTTTTGTGTGGATCATTTTCATAAAACAGTTCAGTCTCTATGCTTAAAACTTCTTTACTGTTTCGAGTTTGAGTTTGAGTTAGGAGAAAGCACATCGACACGATCACAGTCACATTGTGCAAGGAAAAGGCAAGATGATAGACAGAATATATCAGAACAAGGACAGAAGTAGACCCTACCAGAAGCTCCCACCAACATGCCTTCACTGTGTCATCAGACAAAACAAATTCATCTCCAACAAAGAAATATTTAATAAACAAAAAAGTCTTTATCATACTTCAAGTTGAGCTTTTTTATTGGGATAATCCCCCACAAGCAAATTGAATGTCTTGGGAAAAGGGACTACAGGAGACCTTCGGAAGCCATGAAACCCTGTCAAACAAATGTTTCGACATTTTGATTTCTTTCAGCTCGAATAGTCTATTGTGAATATCTAACATTAAGTTGAAAAAAAACTATGCACAGTAACAATTCAAACAAAGCCACACTAATCTGTATTGACTGCCCAACATTTACATCATACCTGAAGCAATATTTGTCACTCTTTTCTTGTCCGTCCTCAGAAGGTTCTGGAATATCAACATCCTTTTTGACATCTCCATCATCATCATCCGTTTTCTCTTGGTCTCTCTTGTCCTCAGCTGCCATCTCAGATCTGGGGGTGGTTGATGTCTGTTCCCTGGTCTTCAGGTCAATAAGCACCAGTCGTGGATACGGCTCTATGTCAATGTTGTCTGAGTACATGGTGATGTGACGTAACAACTTTCTCTGAGTCAGCTCCATCACTTCCTGTCATGATAAAGAACAGGGAAAGGAGAGGCGAGGGGTAAGGGTGAGGAGAGGGAAAGTGAGAGTGTGTGTGACTGTGTACATGTGTGTGTGTATCTAATTTGCACAAGAGCAAGCGCAGGAGTTCTGATGAGAGTTTTCTTGTATATCAGTTCATTAACGACTATGTTAATCTTTGAACCAGACTCAAAAAGCTCAGAAATATAAAGATCACAGAAATGGGGGGAAAAACACCAGTCCACCAGCACATGGAGCAGCAGAGGGTAAAATGGTTTGGACACTCTTGCGAATGCCAATCTCCCAGCCGGCCCATCATGCAAACAACATGCGACTCTCTGGATACAAGGCCAGAGGAAGACCAAGGAAGATTTGGATAAGCAGTGTCAAAGAAGTTATGACGACCCAAGGCATTACACCAAGACAGACTTCCCAGCTGGCTGCAGACTGACAACTCTTTCTTCCTGCAACACCCTCGAGGGTATGAGCAGAATGAGGAATAACAATGACTATGTTAAGCTTTGCACAATTCACTAATGACAAGTCATTATTTATACATGGCAGATGCAAATTAGCCTACAACAGGAGTTCTCTGGTTTCAATGAAAAATGTATGCACATATGACAGGAAAGCACAAGGACAGGAGAGTAAGATATACACTTATTCAAAAACTAGCTATTGCCTTATCCATCTCCTATCCCACAAAAACTTACAAACCCTTATCTCATGCAATAAAGCTAGATCCATCTTTTTTTTGTTTACTTATTTATGATTTATGTAATCCCATTCTGACCCCAAAAAAGCTGCCCAGATGATTGACACTGATGGAAAGAATTGGCATGATCATTAGCACAGTGGGCCCCCCTCCTCCTGCAACCACTTCCAGTCCCGGGACTACGAACAGCAACAATAAATTCCCATTTCGTTTCAATAGTCTTTGACTTAGAACCACTCTAAAAAAAAACACAACAAACTCTCAACTATCACCCAACAATGAGTGGGTGAACACCAGTTGGTTGTAGATACTGCACATGGTCAGATCAAACCGCTGTACTTATATCTAGTCTACATCTATTTCTATTTCAGGTGGACCTTACTTTGGACAGACAAGAGAAGAAAAGATTTTTTACCAAATTTTGCCGTGTACAAAGATCTGAAACTCTTCAGGACAGCAAAATTACTGGAGATCTTCAGAGGGAAAAAAAACAACTACATCAAACAAGCCTCTCAGTCCCTTGACTACCTCTCACAATCTATGAAGGCCAAGCCACACTTAGGTGTTCTGCAGTCTTTGGGTGGATGTTATTTGAACCTGAAAGTTTTAATCATCCACTTGTTGCACGACTATAAATATGAACTTGACAGCATAGATAGGCCTAGTGATAAAAAACAAAAACAGCATTTGAACTTCCTTTAACGCGATGGGACTGTTTTCATATTAACAGATGTTCTGGAAATCATAATGATATGAATTGATGAAATCATAGAAAACTAGCCGCAGACATTTGACCTACCTGGAAAGCTATGGCCCGCTGGGAAGCGAGACTGTTTGTGTTGTCAGACTCTTTGCTTGACCTGGTTTCAGGCAAAAAGCCCTGCACTGCCTGCAGCAAATCCAACAACCCAGCCTCGTTTTCATACTGTAGGTTAACCTTGGGACAATTCTGACTGTGTCCAACTGCCAGCAATCCAATCTACAAACATTAATTATGACAGACGAATCTTAACAATGGTAAGTTTCATAGGTCAAACTGAAAGAAACTAATGTCATATTTTACACAGCCATATTTGGCCATGTATGGAAAATTTGTTCACTGAATATATGACTAGTTTTCTGATGTGATAGAGGAATGAAAAACACACATCCAAGGTGTAAAATGCATGTGAAAAAAAAATAAATTATGTATATATCTCTGCATAGCTGTGAACTTTACTGCAGAACTAAGGGTCAATAGGTAATGATTCTTCCTTTTTGGATCATTAGAGAATACAACTACTTACATCTACACAACAAGTAGCATGCCTCCAGTAGACAATACAACTAGTGTACATGTATTTCATTTCAGCATTCATATGGTTTACTTTATCTACAAACTAGTCACGTTTGCTTTCCATTGACAATTCCTTGTTAGAATTTCACAACCCAGTGACTCGGCTTGCCTTTACTCCTGCATATCTTTGTACCATTGGTGACAATCTGATGACCCTAAAGACAGGATTGAAGGAGAGAAATGATATAAATGACTGAAGGAAGATTCAGAGGAATGACAGGAAGAAATGATGACTCATTCACCTCACTTCTCTCCCACTGATAACCATTACCAACAACAGCCAGAACAGTTGGGATCTTCAGTGTTGAAACAGCGAAGCGAAACTCCATCCTGCAGTTTTTGGAGTTGGCATACTGCAAATAAGAGAAATATTAGCACTGTACAGCCTTTAGAGTTGGGTTATTGCAAATATTAACAAACCATAACACACAATATTCATTAACCACCTTATGTTCTTCGAGTTGGTTGACTACAGGAAATGGCCTATACTCTACAATAGTGTTTCTCAAAGTTTTTTCTTTGCGACGCACCTAACAGTGCTGGCGTATCAGACGTAACTGCCATGTAAACATTTTTGCTTTGCGCTACACCACTCTGAAGCAGTTCATATCTTATATACCTATGGCAGCAGGCTGCAGCATTCCTCCCATACCCGCATATTTTGATATATTTAAAAAAAAATCATATTTGATAGACTGAAGTGCTTTAAATATGACTTGTATCAATGAAAAGAACAGTTTAAACTTTCTGCCACGTTAACACCAGCACTTGTGGGTATATTCAGCTACAGCACTTGCTCCTGTACATGGAAAACAGGGGTACTCGTCAGGCAGTGTGCGGTTGCCATGACACAAAATGGTAGGGAGGCGAGCAAACAACAGTTGATTTGATCACAATGGCGAGTAAAGGTTATATGAATACAATAGCTGTAAAACTATTTTGCTTTTAATACAAGTAATTACAACCAACACTGAAATACATGTCTATGAAATTTAGGACCCTGATAATAATTTTAAGAGTTCAATGAATAATAATAGATATATTTTAGAATTAGGAAATAATATGTAATAAATTAAGTTGTCGGTGACAAACCGCTGACAGCTTCGCAATGCACCAATGGACTGTGACCCATACTTTGAGGACCACTAGTCCATACAATATTCATTAGCATCCTGCAGTTCATAAACTTGGCTGCTACCAAAAATGACCAACTTGTCCTCAACATTCAATAGTATCTCATAGTCCTTAAATCGTATATGGAGAGAGCACTGTAAACAAACAAATGTATGTGGTATTTGTTTGAAAAATAGTAATCATGTATGCTTAGGTCTTTATTTCAGGACATTTGACATTTACACCTCACTTTTCATGTTTTTAGCTTTCTTATTCTTGTTTCTGTGTTTTTTTGTGGTAGGGATTAGTTTTTTTAGAATTTTACCCACGCAGTCTGCTCTTCTTAACTTTCAGCTGCTAATGTATCTTTAATGTGCCCAACGTGTACATGGGCGTTTTTTGTCCTACTAATCATGTTCTAATTACCTCCACCTTTATGCAATCTTTTCATCAATTCTGGGAAAAGTATGTTTAGTGTGTGATTTAAGACTGTTCCACTTCAATCTGAGAATTGGATTCCAATTATTCTGATGCAATCTGTATGAATTAGTGTGTTCCACAATAAACTCCTTACCTCATCAGAGACAAAGGCTACCATGACTTTGGCCTTCCTCAAGCCATCCGCAATGTCCTCAAAGAATCCCTCCTGATGGGATGACAAGACAAAATTTACATGACTCACCAGCCAATCAGTCATCAAGAAAGTTAAATAAATGAATGGATGAAATCACCCTGACTAAACAATTGTTATACCACACTATTGCTATAAAGTCATATCTTTATGTCTAAATTGCTTCAAAAAACTTTACGTCTAAGTCCGATAACATGTTTAGAAGGACACATCATAAACACATGATCAGGTTTGTAAAACACACAAAATTGCTGTGGGGTTGAAGTTGGGCTTGGTACAAAACTGAAAATGCAAGGCTTTGCAAAATACAATTCCTTTTTCCTTACTTGCCACATTTCAATTATAAACAAATCACATAATCTCACAGAGAAAGTTAACACATCATACAGATAGCAGACTGATGTACACTCACCTGTCCCATCTGTTCCACATCCAGCCAGCAGTTGATGTTTTTAGACTGCAGAAAGTCTTTAATCTTTCGTGGATCACCCCAGCCCAAGGCCCCCTCTGTGGTGGCTGAGCCATGATCCACAGCAGTCTTGGAATTGGCCCAGCAGTAGCTGATGAAACATTCAGGATAATCCACCTGGTCGGACATAGAGAAAATATTTGTGGCTCAGACCATCAAATATATAAACTGTCCAACATTCAGGATAATCCACCTGGTCAGACACAGAGAAAATATCTGTGGCTTCAAACCATCAAGTATATAAAATGTCCAACATTCAGGATAAGCCACCTGGTCGAACAAAGAGAAAATGCCTGCGGCATCAAACCATCAAATATATACACTGTCAAACATTCACGATACTCCACCTGGTTGGACACAGAGAAAATATCTCTGGTTTCAAACAATCAAATATATAAACTGTCCAATATTCAGGATAATCCATCTGGTCAGACAAAGAGAAAATGCCTGTGACTTCAAACCATCAAATATATACACTGTCAAACATTCACGATATTTCATAAATTCACCTAGCAAGACAAAGAGAGATCATATGCCTGTGCCATCATCATATCATCTCACTCACTAAATGTACTGAACTTGACTTCACTCCTGATTCACTGACAGCACATATATATAATATAATATATTATATATAATGTTGTTGAGTCAGATATGAGTGGTCCATATGTCTCCGTTATATTCACATTTGTAGTATGTGGTAAGTTTAAAGAATCTGAATTTGTGCCAACCTTTTTCTTCTGGCTGCGGGTCTTGATAGCCTCACACAGCTCTGGAAACTTGGAGTCATATCTTTCAGCCTGAATTAATTTCACAAACACCTGCAAGACGAATGAAAAAAACAACAACAATGAAAAACATCTCAGACAAACTCTTGATGACACGGTGGTGAGAGAGGTTCTGAGTCTCTTCCTGAAACAGAAACCCAGAATTTATCTTTGAACCACTGCAAGCATCACTGCTAGAGCAGTCAACACTTTCTTTGAACTTGAAGTTTCTCTTTATAAAAAGAACAAAGTGGTAGAAATGAACGATTTAACATCTATTGTGATAAATGCTTGGAAAGAATTATTTTGACATGATTATTGCCCCTTTTAGAGCATCACTGAGATCCCATGCAATTTGCTTACTGTGAAAAAGGGGTGTGGAAAATGCTATTCTATACTTTCTTGACAACATCTACAAACATCATGATATTCCTAAAAAGTATGCCCAAATCCTTTTCCTAGTTTTCTAGCCTCTTTGAATCACACCTCCTTGTTTCAAAATTGTTGGAAATGAATGGTCAACAAACATAATTGTCTGGCAACAGATCTTGGGCTAACATTTCAGTTTCCTAATTTCAGGATTATGGGCTAACATTTCAGTTTCCTTATTTCTGGAAGATAACAAGTCTTGGACTATCATATCTGTTATCTCATTTTGGGAAGATGACAGTTTTTGGACTAACACTTCAGTTTTTTTTATTTCAGGAAGATAACAGATCCTGGGGTAGCATTTCAGTTTTCTAACTCCCTGATCCCATGATTTGTATTTGAGTGTGGGTTTTATGGGGAGTCAACTCAACAACAGCCTGTAGTTCACTGCCAAAAAGTCTAATCATTAAACATGGAAGGTGCCAAATGGCCAACAGGGTGATAAAAATCACTAGAAATCCAGCTTACCTCATCTGCCAGGACAAGGTTAATGTCAGTTTTCTGCCAATTCAGTGTCTTGCCAATTGCCAACAAGATAATGTTCTTGTGAAGTGTTTGCTTTGTGTAGATGATCAAGTTACGACACTCAGGGGATTCCACAAATTCATCAGAGATGCCAAAGACCACAATCTAAATGTCATGTAGACAAACTCCACTTTAGAAATTTGCATAGATCTTATGGGCAAAATAAGATTAATATCAAATAATCTCAGCAATATATCTCTCTGATGGAGATCGGAAGAGTTATCACTAGTGCTGGAAGCAAACAAAAGGTAAGCAGAGGAGAACTTATAAACTGTAGGAGTTGGATACAATGTTGTGTGATACTAAAGAAAAACATATACATGTATTACCAAGTTTGAATAATTTGCATAAAACAACCTTTATGCATATAAACCATCTTTGTAACAGATGGTTGGCACACAGAAATTTAATTTCAAGTAAAATCAGAAGCAACATTCAACTGGCTTTTGACTCGCTGGTAGTTTCCTACTATGTGACACATTCAAAAAGACCACACTTTCAAACGGTTTCTAATATCACCCAATGTAACGACACAGGCAATTTACCTGTGCAGACTTGATAGAGAGTGTCATGGATTCCATGTTGGCTGTCTCTGGGTTGTCACAATAAGACCTGAGTGGAGAGCAAATAGCATACATCAAGATCTTTAAAATGTGACATTTTGGTGTCTGGAGCTAAAAAAAATCAACAACAACGTATGGTAATCTTCAACTGCATGGGCAGAATTGCATGAGCCGCATCCAATAGAGTTCATAACAATTATCTATTTTCTAGATTATTTTGAAGAAAAAACTCTGAATATCAGAATTCTCTATTTCATGCCATAAAATACAGGTTACCTAAAGCTTGTCATTTCAACCTGACTGGCTAGGTGTAGGCCAAAACAAGCAAAACTCTCAGGTATTGGCAACAGAACAGACCTTCATCTTTCCAACAGTCATATAACATATACTAAAGTGACACAAATTTGATTGGACTATTAAAGTTATCAGGGCCCATATCAACTTTCAAATACACATGGAAATGGGTAAAAGAAATCTATTAATAGTCTCAGAAAGAAACCATACTGATTCAGCGATGAATGCAGCACATAAGATGAACTCATTACCCTAGTAGAATAGGTAGCCGAATAGCCGAATATTCAGCTCGCGGATTTTCACTTCACCATGGAAAGCCGAATATTTGGCTCAAGTGGACACCAATTTTCCAACCCTACTATCCAAGCCAACTTCTCGAAACACTGAATCCTATCCTGGTTCACTGATTTTCCTTTACTTTAATTTCTAATGTATTATGTCTTGTGTTTATACTGAGTGAAAGAAAAAACATCTTTGAACTACGACTAAATTTCAAAATGGATGGTGTTGAGAGCTAACGTCCACACCCACAAAAGTTACCGTAGGGAATGAGTTAAACAATGAAATAATTCTTACACATTAAAGTGTGCAGTCCTCAGGTCATTTAACACTTGGGTCGGATCCACAACTTTGCCAGCATTAGCCAGGTCTGGAATGTTACGTTGTGTGTAGATAAACAAAACACGCACAGCCACAGACTGTTCCAGGTCTTGTAATTCTCTCACACTGCGACCCAGGTGGTCATCAAAGTCAACTGAAGCATCAGGGGGCATGGTGGCTGCATGGGTAAATAGGGCAGAATGAGAAATATTCACAAGTAATTGTTCTCACTTGGAGAGCTTTACAAATAGCCCCCAGTGAACCTGAAACTAAAATCTGATGACCTGGTGCTACAGAGACTCATTTTCTAGCATAATTGTTTTTTTGCTATTACTGACAACATTGCAATGCCTATCATTCACTGAAAACATCTAGATGCAAAGAAAAGCACAATAACTTAAAATTTAACAAAGGTACATTTTTCAGCTTGTCTCTTCATACTGGTCAGAGTATGTATCTTATTTAAATGCATAAGCATATCTTGTCTATCCAGAACCTGCTTGGGTTTCTTAGCAGAGAAACATATGCCACTGAAAGGCAGAAGAAGAAAACATTTGTTTCAGATTGTTAAGTAGTGTTCACAGAAATAAAGAATTTGTGATTTACAGCTGTTTACTGTTTTTCTACCTGACGAAAAAAACAATGATGACACTTACACTGAATTTCTGGGATGGAGATGATATGGAAATTCTTGTCACATTGCAGGAATGGAGCTTTCATGTCAAAAGCTCTCTTAATCTTGGAGGCAGGAAACATGCAGGGGTCAATGGTGAACTGTTGCAGAAATGGAATAGAAAATACTTCATCAGAAAATGTACCATTGTCATATTATCAAATTAGTGCAACTGGCAATGTCATTGCATCATTCAGTACTGTTGATTTCATACTGATGTCGAATGCTGTGCCCCAATTTTCTTGCACAGTTACACACACACACACATAAAAAATTATCTCTGAAAATCTGAATGCTTTATACCATTTTGCAAAACTTCATGGAAGTAAAACTTACAGTATTTGGTATGATCTCAAGAAGAACTATTTATTTAAACTTTTGCAAACAAATCTCAAAAAGTTCGATAACTGACTATGTTCTAATGCCATGCTAGATTGTCTATCTAACAGTAAATGTTCATTCCATAAAACTCTATTACATCTCCTACAAACAGTATTAAAAAAAAAACAGTCAGTCTCCAAGCGAGGACCACTTCTACAATAATACAGTTGCATTCTGAAACTAGCCCTTTACATCCTATCATTATTCTATCACCTGTCAACCTAAAGAGAATGATTTTGATAAAAGTACGAAAATAACTTTTCAAATAATGACATTGTACACAGTTTTGTTCATATGTCTCATTTCTAATCCAAACAAAGACAGAAAGAATTACTCATTTCAACTATGCACTCCACAAAAGGTACAGAGAGTAGACACAGCCATTGTACTATTATTTTATTTAAAAAAAAACAAACACAGAAAACCTAGGGTGTTTAACTAGGGCCGGCGTTCACTTAATCAATTTTTTTTGTGTGCACAATTATTGTTTCATCTCACAAGACAAAGACCCCTAATGGTCAAAAGCTTGAGTAATTTTTTTTTTCTTCCTTTCAGAATTTGTTGCAGGATTTTCTTTCTGTTCATTTTTAACCCCATTCATATGTTGCTATTTTGCCCTATTGGCATACATTGTCAGTCTTTTCAACCCCAGTGACTTTTGTAACGGAAAATATATTTTTCACCCTAGGTGCACCTTGCTGATCTTTTTGGCCCAACTGACTTCTGTAATGGAAACTTAAATGCCATACTCTTCTATAAGCTTGTTTGTGTGTTAAAATGTAAATTAAGAGTACTGGGTTGGAAGGTCCTTGGCGAACGCATGAAAGTATTCCAGACAATAAAGAAATTACAAGGCAAAAACATCTTTAGTCTGGTCTTTTTATACATAAACATACAAACTGGATTAACTGAAAGTACAACTTTTTCTGTGCACATTTAAAAACTGTACAGTTGATAAGAGCCACTTACTTCAGCTACACACTCAGCACAAGGTATAGAGTAGTCGTAAGACACACCACTGTATGAGTCTGCAATCAGACACTCAAATACCTCATGGACCAGGAACAGAGTATTCTCAGGCTTGAAACCTCTGGCTGTCACTACCACTTCTGTGTTACTGCAAACAGAAGAGTACCATCCATAAAATCAAGAAGTGAGAGAAACATTATCTGTCCGTCAGCCAGCACGAAACACTGTTATTTCCCAGCCAATGAGCCGGAGACATATCGTCGGCAGGCTGTTGGAACCTCAATGTTAGGGGTCCGTTGTCTAATTACAAAGCCAAATGTGTAGCTGCCTGACAAATTGAGGCACTTTGTGCATTTTGATGGTATGGACATATTGCTATCACCAAATAGGTTATTCAAAGTCCTTTCATTTGCTTAAAAAAGTTTTGCTGTAATTAGCAGAGAAGATATGGCCTATCAAAAAGACAGGAAGTGAAACAACCACAGTTTTGAGAAAACCGCATTTAAAGTTTCTTTTAGTCAAAATTATTGATGGTGACTTGATTCAGGGTCAGTTTTGAGGCATTTACCTTTCTCAAAGAGAATTATCATTTGGTAATGGATTAGTAAAGAAGTTAAACTTTTCAAAACTACTAAAAACACAAAATTGATAAAACAGACCTTTTGATGCCTTTTAACGATTTTCTCGAATCACATAGTACCAAAATGTACCTCATTATGTCAGGCGGCGACACAAATAGAGAAAATTCTGAGTTGTCTTCACTGCCCAGCGACAGCTTTCTATGTAAAATACTGCAGTCCCTTAACAACAGCCCTGAAAAAACTTATTTTTGATAAGTAAATTTTTCAACAAAATCTATGGAGTTCTTTGAGAATTTCCAAAAATGATGTTGCTAGTGATTGAATTGATGGTTAGCTTGTTTACAAAATTCCTCATTGGATGTTGCCCTGTCATTGCTGGTTGCGAAGGACCCACATAACAGTTCAAGCTTCAGAGTCACAAAAACGTAGGTCTGCCACTGCATATTGGTGATGTTTGTCCATCACAGGAGAGGATGATCATGACTTCATATCCCTAACATCTAGACAGTGTGTGCCACATTGGTACAACACTGACGAACACTGGTACGCACCTCACTTGAAGCAGCAATGCTCTGTGCCTGTTCTTCTTCAGCATAAATCCCTTTTTCCACATGACAGAACTGTCACTGAACTGGTGCAGACGTACCTGATGGAACATGATCAAACCATTGTACTTCTGGCCCGTGCATGCACGAACTAAAACATTGATAAGCAACATTGGATCATTATCTGTATCTGACATATAAAATTTATTTGAGTACCACACTGTAATCTAACCTAGCTCATGAAACAAAAGAAAGACAGCTAAAAAATCAGAATTAAACAGAATGCAATAGAGCCAGCCTTAGATGATTTCAATATTTAGTGTGTTTGTAATGTAAGATCAGCAGCCACTATGGAAAAATACAAACTAGTCTGACCGAGCACATGCGAGTTTAAGTTTGGAGAAAGCACACATCAGCGTGATTGATAATGGTTATATTGTGCTAGGAAGAGCAAGATGATAGAATATAGCAAAATGATAGGACAGAAGGAGATCCTACAGAAGTGCATATCAGCCACCCATTAACACAGGAGAATGTAAGGTATATGGGAAAAAGTTAGCTACAGGGTGGCATGTGACATAAAACAGGGAATATAAGAGATCCCAAAAAAATGATAGATAACGTAAGAAATGTAAGAGAGTGCAGTTGTATGAAAGAGAACTTTGGAAAAGCCATAACAAAACACAATCTGGACTCACCTGAGCTCTGTTGAATAATCCAGCTGGCAGGTACTCAAATCTGTAGATCATGCGAGATTCTCGTTCGCCTTGTTCTTTCTCTAACGCGGCAAAGTCATACTAAAACACCAAGCAAAAAAATAAGATCCAAACTTTTTAAAATACACGTAAATCCAAACAGTGATATTTACTGGCCATGTCATGGCAGACTTTTACACCTGCTATATTTTCCAGGCTGTTGAACTGAGTTTTTATGACAAAGAATTACAAATTTCAATTCAATTTTCAAATTATATCATGCAGAGAAAAAATATTTGCTTAATCTCTTTTCCGCTAACAGTAAGTAACATCATACCCTAGCAAAAAAAAAAAAAGCATTTTTCTATGGTACAAATGACTTCTTAATAATTCACTAAATTTGTGGAAGTATGATCATCAAATTTGACATGAAGACACTTCATATTTTACTTTTGTCAATTAATTTACTTTCATGTTTTGTCAGTAATATCATTTTTACGTGCACACTGGAGTGATCTTTTCAAGGGCCCAGAGCTTTTCCAGGGTTCGGGTGTCTGGAGTACAAGCTTGGACTGTATATCCACTGGGCTGGGTAGTGAAATGGTTAAGTTTTCTCCCAGCCCCAGTTATTTAACTCTGTCTTTGACTGCACTATCAAAGTTTCACGGCACAAATAGTTCAGGCCATTGTACCTTTGGTTCTGTGTTGGGCAGGAGACAGGGGACAATGTTGGCTTCCTCGGAGCTGAGAGGGAAAGTCAAGTCAAACTCTTCTGTCAGACGAAGTAACCAAGGGTGCAGTTCGGCTGGGTAATCGTGCCACACATTTATCATGTCTGAATAGAGCAACTTGCCTTCCTGATAGGTTGACAATGGGCATGTACATCAGTCATTCAAATGTGATTATTCTTATAAAGTACAAAGTTAACAACACTGCCCAAAAACAAAAAATAATAAAACTCTCTTGCTGTTTTCCAACTGTTTCTTTGGGTTATCGACGATGGGAGTTCCCAAATACCAGCATAATATATCAACCACACATTACCAAAAGAAAGAATGCACATGGAAAAACTATAATAATGGATCTACCATTTAGGCGCAATCAACCATTTCATTATTTCCATGATCTCAGTCTCATTTTCCACACATAAAAAAAGCCAGTTAATGAACTATTACTATAGTTTCTTTACAATGGCTCAGAGTCAAACATGTTACCATCTTTGTCTGCTTTGTACCACGAAATGTTCAAATCCAAGGCTTCTAATATTTAAAATAACTTTGCAAGCCCTGTTGGAGTTTGAGATATCATTCCCTCTGATCTAACTTTGAAATAAAAAAAAACTCATACCAACAGCAGACTCACCTTTGTTGGACCTTCATGAACAGTGACTATACATGCCATGACATCTACAATCCACTGGGGGACAATCACCACATGGGAACGAAGAAAGTTTGTATTGAAGAACTGGACAGAGCCCAAGTCATGGAGAAACTGCACTGCCTGAACCAACTGAAATAGGCCAACAAGGGTGGAGCTTAACATAGGAGAACAAAGAAAAAACGATCTCAGTCCGAGTTCCAATTTTCCAGTGCCCTGTCATATCCACTTATCAACTGCTTTAAGATGTCCAACATGGTTTACCTAAGCAATCTTCTGGGTAATATACAAGTATATAGTTTACAGGCAAGGAACATTCATGATATATAGTCTGTATTGAATGAAGGACTGCCTGATAGTCTGTCTCATAGCATGTGTCATTAAATTTATGAGACCACAAATTCTGGACAATCAGCTATGACGTGTGCAAATGTCCTCTGACTGCGGCATGTGATACAAAAGACAACAACAAAAAAGCAAAAAAACAAAAACAAAAACAAAAGTAAATGGGGAAATTGGGGGGTGGGTGGGGCGGTGTCTCCTCCATAAGTGGACAGGAATGGGCTGAGCGGAAGCATTCCAGCCAATGGCAGCAAGCTCTGTTTATAATAAAGAGATTCTGTATTTATACATGTCAGCTGTGAACAAAAAATATAGGTTTTTAGTAATGAATGGATAAATTTGAAGGCAGAAAATGGCAGAACATACTTTTTACCACTCACCTCTGTATCTTCAAAGATTCCTGCGGTATTGGCTACATCTTCTACCTCTTTCCATGGCAGAAGGGCTTTTTCTTTCTTACTGCGAATGCTGAAAAAAAGTATGTATTTTCTTCCTTTAGAAAAGTTTGCCTTTCATACATACTTAGTTGCCGTAAAAGATTCCTGTTGCTAAGGGCATGGGATGAGGCAGGATGGGAGATCGGAGATAATGAGTTATTTCTAATTATGCTTGAATTAAAAATTCACATATTCCCAAAGTGATTTGAATTTTAATTTACTTGTATATATTTTTTTTGCTTTATTTTGCACCCCTTCACTCCTCGTGCTTTTCTTCATTCCCTTTTTCTTTCTCTCTTTCCATATTTCTATTCCAGTACACCTTTTGTTCCTGACTATTGCTAAAATTTGTTTCCTCCTTTCTTTCACTTCCTTCATTCGTCCACCATTCTTCCTTCCTTCCATATCAGCAACAGAATGAGATGAGACAGATGTGAAAGTGTAATAGCAAAAACAAGTAAATAGCCAAGCTCACCTGTCCAGCTGTTTCTCTAAACTCAGCCAAGCCTCAGGAATGCGTTCTCCCATGTATTTCTGTACAAGGGCAGCTCCTATCAGGGCATTTTTCAGTTCTGCAATACCCTGGACATATCACAAGATGATTGTTCATCAAGATGTTTGTCAAGCTAGCAAGAAGTAGCAAATCCAAAAAATTGATTGATCAATCAATCAATCTGTCAGTGAATCAATACAATAAGATATTCAGTGAACACATATCTAATGTTTACAGTATCTACCAACATATTAATAAAGTCACCTGTCCACTCTCCAACTTAATTCACCCTCGCATATTCCCCACCCCTCTCAATTTAACCATACCAGCAAATTTACCAGCTCACACGCATGTTTTGAAAAGAGATGCATTCCATCTTATCACTACATTATCCTTAGGTCTTCCTTGTGGGGGCAGAGCAAACACAAACCCACCAACCCATACATCAACACACATCCAGTAATATCCATCTCCACTCACACATGTACTCACCTCTCCTGAGTAGGAACTCACAAAGTGGAAACCTACAATCTGCTGAAATCTTCGTTTTAGCTCCTCCATTGGCAACTTTCCTTTCTCCACCTGAGACGGACAGAGATTAAATTAACAGAAAAAAAAGATAAAAAATTATAAATATTTGCTACTAAATTACAACTTCCACTACCAATACTAGGGGAGAGTGAGGTACATCGAAAGTGACTTTAAGCAAACATCTCAATTAAGACAAGTAGGATCGAGCACCTGGTCTTCTTAGACAGGGATGAAAAACTCGGATGGCCCATGTGCACATTGCGCATGTTAAAGTTAAAGATACCTTGGCAGTTGGAAATTGAAAAGAGCAGGCCAAACTGGCCGCTGCCTGGGCAAAATTTAAAGCAACAAAAAAAATCCCCACCACACATACACACACATATACACACATATGCAGCTGCACTGTGGCAATGACCTGTCTGCTCCAGTTGTAACTAGGCTTCAATGACACTAAGGCAAATTTCCCAAACAGGATTAAAGAAGTACATGTATACATGAATTTATTTCAGATATACAACTCTTTCAACCTATGTAGCGTAACTTGTTGGTTCCAATTGCATGCAATAAACAGATTTTGATATGCAGATTTGGTGACCTGCTGTGTATCTTAATTTCTGTATATGAAGGATCCACCAACCCTGAAGTGCCCCAGGCCCCCTAAGGTTTAAATCCAGCCCTGGTTCCACCAATGAATTATCACAGCCCTCTAGCCAAGAAAACCAGGGAGTTCATTAGACTCACCTTGTCACAGTGGGTACCCACAACCAGGATGGGAGCTTTGGGGGCATGGCAAGCAATAGAGCTGAGCCAGAAATCCAGACCTGCATGTTCAAATCCCAGGCGGATGTTCCACAGCAGTAGGTAGACAGCACGATTAGACAGGAAAAACTGTCAACAGATAGCATGCTGATGATAATGATGGTGATCTTGTAATGAAATTAAAACATTAATACTCATAATGCCATTTCTGAAACAAAATGAAAACTTTGCAGGAAAAGCAAAAGATCAATTTTTGTCATTATTTCTGAACTGATTTGTACCAGAAGTTTCTCAATAGTGTTCCTACCTTCACAGCCAGATGTCTCGAAGTATTAGTATTATCTTATGCCATGATTTTCTTTCCATGTGGTACAAAGATCTAAATAAATTCAGACTGGACTTATATCAGTAATATTTCCAAGTAGAAATAATTTGCATTGGATACAGGCAAATCTTCACTACACATTTCGCAATTCATATGCCATATCCCTTTTTTATGTGGTCACTGATGAGACAACAAAATGATGGATAAAGTTGACTGACCATTACTGCATATAGATAGATATGTCAGAATCAGAAGGATTGACTATACAATCAGGGTCAAAGCAAACTATGTGAAAATGCAGTATTTGTGTGCTATTTTGAAGTGCGCAGTGCGGAACTGTTCATTCTAAAGAAAAAAAAAATCTGAGACCAGACTAAAGTCGAAAAGTTGTGGAAAAAATTCCAAATGAAAGATTGTTTTATCTTTTTTATCATTGGTTCTGTGATCTTACTTGATGTGTGTTGTAATACACAGTCTGGCCAGCAAAATCCCACACACTGAAATGAAGAGGCTGCTGATTTGCATCATCGTCATCTGAAAGTTCATGTCCGCGGATGTCCACTTTCCACTTGGTGATGTCAATGCCATCAGTGATCTGCTCACCATAGTCCTCATAAAATGCATGATGCTTATTCGTCAGAGCTCTCACTAGGCTGTTTCAGGTTAGATCACATACAGGTCTTAGAAATACAGGGATGTCCAATAATATGATATACAACTTGAATAGACAAATTAAACAGGATAGAGCCAGAATAAAGAGAATCAAATGTACATTGAAACAGTATGGCAGAATCAGATAGGAGATGCTGGTACATAAACAGGATGGGATAAAGAAAAAAATAAAGAATGTAATAAAATGAGATAAAATAAAGTTTGAGAAAAACAAGCCTTGGTAATGAAATCATGGCTAGAGCAACACCATTTCAAGTTTGGCCATATCAATGTGATAACTTTTCAATCTAAAAACTGATGTTTTGTGTCATCTTTAATGCCCATTGATGACTGGGCATAATGCATAATGAAAGAGACATGATATTTGACTACAAAACTTGTCTTCTACATTCAGTTTCTGGGCCAAAATACTCACCATAGTCAAATATCACAACATGCTGATATTTTATCTACAATTTACAGGGCCCAACCCAGCAATCCCATCTAAATATTTCACCTACATTTGCAGTGTTTCCAAAATGAATATTAAAGACAAATTTCACCTTAAACACAAAATTATCTCTACTTAAAAGGCCTACTGTTTTTGTTGTTGTTGTTGTTTTTTTCTTTGGTATTGAATATATGACATTCACAGTGTTGCTATGTTCAAATTCTGTAAAAAGAAATTAGCGTCAACATCCCAGAAGACAGAAAGTCAGTTATGTTACAGAAAATAGGTGCCTGGTTCCTGACCTTGTTTTCCCAGCACCTCCTAATCCCACCATCATCAGTTTTGTTCTTTTACATGGCACAGAACCTTGTAACAGACGTTTGAGGTAACCAATAACAGCCAAAAATCCTCTGCGAACCACTTCTTTGGGTGGTGTCTTCAAACTTATGCAGTCTCTCAGATGGAGTTCTGAGGAGTCATCAATGTCATTAACCCATGTTAGCATAGTTTATAACTTTCCAGGCTTCATGGTTATAGCCACACATAAGCACAAAAATTTGGTGCTGGGTCTTAATGTTCCTATATATAGAAAATTACTGTAAATCTTGATGTTCCAATGTTTGCGAAAAACTGTGAAATTTAATTAGTTTGTACAGCACATTAAGTGATGGGAGGGAATATTTATAATTCATTTCATCTGATTGGCCACACTTAAAACAGAACTGTAATCAGACTAATGGCCTGTAGCTTGATACAGACAAGAGACAGCTGAAATTTTGGTTCTGTAAAGAGATGAAGGCAAGTCAGGTATTAGCTAAACAGTGTGACAGCAAAGCCGGGTTAAGAATTTGCCATGGTAATCTGATACACATAGACCATAGCTATATCAAACAGGTCCTACCTTTCAATGGAAGGCGTGCTAGCTGAGCACTGACCATCTCAAGCTTCGGGTTGTTTCCTACACTGAGATATTCCAGCTTTGTCAAGTTCTGGACACTGTCCGGCACTGACACAAAGGCATGGTATGGCAGGATCAATTTCTCCAAGGATGTGATCTTCAAAATGGCTTCAGGTAGAGCAGTATCTGTGATTGCAAATTGAGTGGATTTGTATTCATGTTTTGTTCTGCAGGATTTCTGTGATCTATGGGGAATGTTCCTACATGGCCGACTTGCAGCATGACAGGGATGAGCTCATGCAGATTGCGAGTATTTGAAGATATTGAGGTGCCCACCATAGCCAGGATGATGGGGGTGGGATACCAGCGGGGCAAGGGAAGAATGTGCGCCAAGGCCAGATGAGCCCGACAAATACGGAATCAGCTGGCCACTGGAACATTTAGTAGAATAATCCTCAAATGGATATTGGAATGGGAAGAGGGGCACTTATGAGGATGCCTGATGTGCTAGGATTCTGATTCCCATCAATCAATCAACAATATGGCGGAACTGAGCTATTAAATTTTTTCAGATTCATGACCTCAGTGTGGCCGGGGTTCTAGAAGCTGTCAGGAAGTTAAAGGCCAAACATCTAATGAAAGAACCCACTCTTCCTCTGAAGATCATTCACCTGTCTTGCTCCACCTGAGGAGTTTCGTACTACTGTTTTAAAAAAATCTTCAAATTTTTCTTTCTTGCTTATAAGCTGAAGAAAGTGCTGGTGACCGAAAGCCTGTTGTATTGTGTTGTAGTTAATTTTGTTTTAATTCTAAATTCAGTTTTGGAAGTTGTTGTATTTTCATTGCAAAATACAATCTTATCTCTTTTTTTGTTTGTTTTTAACCCCCCACATTTTCAGTTTTGCTACATAGGCTTTAAGTGAGAATTAGCTTTCTCCTTCACTTTTAGAAACTTCTTAAAATCAAATATTAAAGTCAGATCTTTCCCAGGATGCAACCGTTAAAGTTATATTCAGTATCTCCTATTTGTCGATCTCTCTTTGCATGGTGGGCAGTCAATAAATCTGGTTAAATCCACATCATTCTTTGTAAAATTTGTACTAAGATACCAATTTATATTGCATGAACATGCATGAATGTACATAAGCAAGTTTATAGCCCTACTTAAAGCCATGATTTTTTTTTTTTGGTCACTCTTTGCTGTCTACTTACCTTTTTGCTGTTTCATCTGGCCCAGGCGTGGAAATCTCTCAAAGAGGATCCTGTTAAATTCTGCCACTTTGGCTGAATTATTTGCTTTCTCTCCAAGATTTTCCACTGTCTCTACAATAACTTGTCTTTCCTGATTTTACACACACACACACACAGAAACAAAAGAAATTCAAAAAGATATCATGGTGATACTAATTTAAGTGCTTGTCTTTTGTATTAAAAAAACAACCTCCCACTAAATATATGATGGTACAATATGTATTTAAAAAAAAAAAAAAATATACTCAGTAACACTTGCAATACCTTGCAAATTTTCATGATACAAAGTATCTGCTGTCTATTTAACTCAGTCCCCTGAATTATACTTTGCACAGAGGTTGTTTCTTTATAATTTAACCTGATGAACCAGCTTCATTGGTATGCAAGTGAAACCCTATGCTGTTTATAACCCAATTCACTGATACACTGGTATGAAATGCCCTTAAATTTGTTACCGCGGGCTCAGGAAGCCGGGGATATGGTATAGGGAAATTCAAGAGGTCAGGGTTCAAAGGTCTTTTTTATTGACCTTGTTATGCAGTTACGTGGATACCGGTATCTGGACAATAATGATAAATGTGAATTTTACAAGTCACAGAAGTGGAGACAATGTCTTTGCATGGGCATCCATTGAGATCATCACCAAGGGGTATAACTTCTCAGGGCCCATAACCATGTAAACACAAAGGAGGAATGTTTCTGTTCAACCTGTTTTGTGAGCCTGCGATAAGCGATGTATTTGTCTAGGAACTTGGTCACCAAAGCCATGGAGAATGACGAGCCTGAAGACAAGAGCGGTAGACCAGACATGTCCAATACTCTCAATGGCAATGCTGAAATTTTTTCTGGTACTGATTCAATGTAGTTCTGACCCACAGACAAAACATTCAGATTCTGTAGAGGTGTGACTATGGTTAAATCCACAGTTCCAACATTGTCAGCAAACAGCTCAACCAGAGATTCTAGTTTGGAGATGACAGGGGGTAGGACCTCCATTGGGTTATTGGAGATGTCTAAAATCTGAAAAATACAAAACCAAAAATAATAACAGGCACAACTTTATGCACATTAAGTTAAACTGTGTGTAAAAAAATAACTGAGCAAAGCCCTACTTTGAAAGCACACAATGAGAAAACTATACAGTGGATTAAAAAACAATGGAAATAAAAATACATTAAATAAAACTATACAGGATTCGTTATATAGTTTTTCCAGTTTTTGATTCTAATTGGAGACTGTGAAATACGTTTCTTTTGCTCCAACATTTAAACTTTGTCCTAAGCTCCACTGCATTCATACGGATTTTTGGTGCTTTTCATTTTACTTATAACTGACATTGTGTTTCTGATTTACTGTTAGAAATGGAAAAAAAAAAGAAGTGAAATTAGTATACAAATATAGGCAGTCAATGCGTAGTCTCTCAAAGAAGTTCAGCATAGACAATTCACAATCTGTGGAGGATCAAACCCCAGGATAAATATGGAATAGGAAGTCCACAGGAAATGAAGCAAAAGCAATTCAGATGAATGGGATAAAAGTGAAAAAAAAAAAAAACACAAAAAAAACCAATGCAAAAAGAGTTAAGAAAATACAAAAATGCAAAATAAAAATTTTGGCGAAAGCATGAGAGGGATGCTGGTTGAGATACATTGATCTAAGTAGTCCCTTCTTTGTATCTGTCAGGCTGGAGCAGGGATAAATAAGCCGGTGTTAAGGAAGTGGGAGGATATGCTTATCAAATGTTATCTACCTTCAATGCGGTCAGCTGTTGCACACCATCTGGCAAAGTGGTCAAGGCATTTCCTTTCATGTGAATTTCCTCCAGACATATGTTCTTCTGAAGTGCAGGTAATTCTGTAGGGATCAAAAACAAGATTGCATTCATTTAATGTCACCTCACAACATAAATGTTCGCATAACACTGGTGGAAGTTGAGTGGACAAGTATAATATTTACTGTCAAATCGTCACTGCTCGATGCTAATGCATACAACATTTTAGACATTATTGAAACATTAAGAAAAAATGTTTCTTTTCCTGTTATTTTGGTAACTTATGCCATTTTTATTGTATTGGATTATTACATTTTCGTTTTGGCGCATTTCTTTTTCTATAATATCAAGGGATGCCTGCGCAGAGACGGTATCGTCAGTTTTGTAAATTTTACAGAAAAGCGATTTGAAAGTTTGACATGAAGTATCAAATATCTGTTATGACCTTTAAATCCTCATCAATAATTAAATCAATTAAATTCGATATCGGAATTTGCACCATGTCAAAATGTACTTACAAAGGTGGAACAGAATATGCAAAAAAAAAAAACGAAAATAAAAAATGTTCAAGTCACAGAGTTTGCGCAGGTACCCCTCCATATTATCTCATAGCCATCATGTTCAGGAATGCAATGAACCATCAGTTGCCTTTCAGTCTGACATATGCCATTATTGTAAAGCTTGGGAAAAAGAACCACAGGCCATTTTAGTATCACAACCCTTCTCGTAAGTAAGCATTCAAGGTGTGATAGAAATCAAGAATTATTTTAGTGTAAACAGAAGATAAAAAAAAAGATAGTAACTCATAGGCAGAACTGAGGTGATAAACATCCAGTGTTCAATGGCTAAACTGTTCATAACCAAGTATGGCAATGAACAAAATCAAACTAAATTAGATTATTTCCTAAATAATTTGTCTCAGAATTTGACTACGAGTATCAAATGATGACAAGATTTTCACAAGGATCTAATGTTGTGCTACAAGTAGGACAGGTTCATTTGCTCCATGAGAACTAGTTAATATGACAGGTTAAGAACATGATATTCACCATAATACATATTAGCTAAAGTAGACACTTATGAACGGCAATTGTGACATGAATTTAGGCAGGCTATGGAAGTAACTGCATGCAGAGAGGAATTTAGATGCACAAATCCAACCCCCCCTCCAATTTCGCTCCTTCACCTCCCCCCCCCACCATCTTTAGTCTCATTTACTCTTTCTCAGTAATTCTACGATTTCTGTAATCTATAAATAATGTGCTGTATTCAGTAGTTATTTTCAAATTACTGAAATACGTCTGCCATCAATGTACCAGTCACAATTTCACTGTTTTCATGTCTTCATTTGTCCATGCCGTTATCTACCTCTTACAACAACTCCTTGGCAAGCAAATCATACACAAAAACTATCCAACACCCCCCCCCCCCCCCAACTTCATTGGCTACCTAACAAGCCTTCTCAAACAAATTGTCAGTCAGCTGTAGGAGCCTCATTAAAACTAAACTCAATTGCTTTTGTTAAGGGACCATAGTATTTCACATAGAAAGCTATAGCTGAACAGTGAACACAACTCAGTTATTTTCTCTTCTTGGCTTTGCAATTAGAGTACAGTCCCCAAACAACAACCATCAAAGGCTAGTTTTAAAGAGGTTCCAACAGCCAAATGATGACAAATATGATGCATCATGACAGCTCAGTCCACAAGGTACATTTTAGGTAGTTATTAATATCAAGTGAAAGAGAACTCTTTTCCCTTGGATTGATGCTAGATTCTTTGAATTCTGAACATTTTTAGACTGTGTTATAAGCAATTGAAGTAGATGACTATCACTTTTTTTAAAATGTAAAGTTTTGAGAAAAGTTCGTTTAGGCAATTACTCAATGACTAGGCCTGTACCTTCCAGACCGAACTGTCGCGTGGCGTCACATATATGACCAGGGTTGCACAATGGCTGGCTGCTCTGTGTCTCCCTGCATGACCCAGTTTTGCAAAAGTGGGCTGCTGCTTTTGTGGCCGTGCAACGGAGGGAGATTAAGATTTACAGCTAGGGAATTTTCAGTTACGCACCTTGAATCTGACATCCGTCCAGCCAGAGCTGTGTCAGGTTGCTGAAGTGGGTGAAGAAATCCGCTGGCAGAGTGGACAATGGATTGTTTTCCAGATGAATCACATAAATGTTGCCGGCCATGGACTGAAAGCAACAAGCAAAACTTGTATATTGATTGTCTCTTGTCTCATAATCCAGACAATATATTTGCTTGTACTGTTAAAACAGACTGTGAAGCATATCTTACAAAAAAATTATCACAGGTCAGATTATCATGGACGTAATACCATTAAAACTACTGAAAATCTGTAAGGTTGTAGCAAGGCTTGAAATAAAGACAAAATATCGCAAACAGAAACAGTTGTATGAAGCAAAGCCTCATGTAAGAAATAATACAGAAATGTTTTATTGTATTGTTTTGTACAAAGGACTTACAGAACAGAAAACTGATATGGTAACACCTGATCTAACATATCAGTGGAGTCCAAGACAAACCAACCCTGCTCCAAAATTTCAAACCTTTTTTTTTTGTTAAAGTATTGATATCTAATCTATACGAGACAGTTTTCCATACTTCAAAAACGTTAAAAAAATTGCAGGTATTTTTCCTGCTCTTAGATGAAGAATCTGTCAATTAGCATGACAGATTAATTTTTGCTGATGAATAAATAGCAGAACTGCTAAACTGTTGTAGATGGTTGGTTTCTATGTCTCCTTCATTTACTCCAGCCTGTCGCGGATCGGGATTTTGGGGAATATAGATCGAGAGGTCCGCTTCCCAATCACACGAGCACAAAAAAAAAACAACAATTAAACAACTTTCACTCTAAAAACTAAATAAATCAATTTGAGTAACAGACTGTAAAGTTTATATATCTAACAAATTCAAAGATAAAATATACAATAGATAACGAATACAATAGCAACTGAAAATGCTCAGCTAAGCTGAGGAGCAACTATGAAGTACTTAAGGCAATGTAATATGAAGTTATCTAAGTCACAATAAATTTACATTCAAAAGAATCCGCGCCCGAGGGCGACGGATCCTGTAAGGTTTAAAGTTCTATCTCTCTTCATACTAAAACATATTTATATAGCGTCTCTGCCAGGCGCGCTCTGGTGTAGTTCACACGTGGTCGCGGGAAATGCATGTGGTCTGGCAGTACTGGTCAACAGTCTACATGTGTAGGTGGCTGTAAATTCAGGATGGAATTAAAATCTTTAGCTCACCATTCGGCCCTCACAATGTGAGGGCTGTTGATATTAGCGCTGTGGGTTTAATGCTCAAACAAGTAGGCTTGGGCTCAGGAGCGTAGATTTCTGACAATGCTCCATCACTGTACATATCAGCTCAATCGCTGCGTCTCTATGACTTCTCATCTGGCTGAGAGCTCGCCGTCCACCTCATAAATGGATTGTCTACATGTGGCCCAGAACTAAGTTCTGTATGGCCTTAAATACTGGACTGCATCTGCAGCTTACCGTCTAATTCCTGGATTGTGATTGGTGCAACCACTTCTAGCTCAGCTGCCGAACTGAGTTATTTTAAGTAACAGCCCTACGCAACGACCTTGGGTCGACATCAAAGGTCGAATCACTCAAGACAATATAATGTAATTTTATAGCAATAAATTCTTAACATGTTCAAAACCCCGAGCTTTTACTCTGGATCACGGTATTTTCTGTACGTCAACAGACGTCTCAACAACATTTAATTCCTACTCACCCCTTCCCTCTCTACTAAACCTAGTTCAAAACACGAGATATAACAAGTGCTCAGTCATGCACACCTACGCTGTCCGTCTATCCTTCCCCACACCTTCTGTCTATCTATTATAAAAAAAACTGTTCAAAACAAATTGTTTACGAGACCAAGTTATGCTGGCTCGCACAATAATTACGTTTGTAAAAATTACTCACTGCTCTCTCACAAAAATTTAGTCAGTGGAAACATTTATGAATTAAATCTGTTCTTGACACAGCCCCTGACCTGAGCCAGATGTATCATAACTCACATTATAACATTTTATTCTTTGAAATCGGATATACTGCGATACACATAATATGTGGCACTTGGCATGTCACAGTGGCTCAGATTTCTAACCTGATGATCAGATACATTTTACACAGACTGAGACAGTCTGTAATCAGCTCTACCTGGAATTTGTCAATGGAAATCTCTTGCAGACCAGCAGATGGAGAGTTTGCTAATCGATGGCCATGGCATAAGATAGAGTTGGAACCAGGGATAAGACTGAACTGTTGTGCAAAGCTGTTGTCATCTGACTGCAAGGCTGCATTTAACATCTTGTCTGCTACATCAGCATGTTGGACAGACAATTCCTGTAACACAAACAAGTCAGACCTCATTTAGAAGGCTGTCAGTGTGTCTCTTTGTTAATATTTTTCTTGTTGATTGCAGGTTCAAAGCCAACAACTAGGGAAAGTCCATTCTGAATCTTTAAAGCTTGGCTTCTTGGGTTTTTGAATCCAAACTCCACTGTCAATATTCCCTGTATCACTTTCAAATCTTGCAAGGTGTCTATCTGGACTGCTTAAGTTTGTAGTTAATAAAATTAATTACATAGACACTCCTTCAATTGTTTTGAAATATCACTGTTTTATTTTCACAAAACTGACCTATGTGCACAGTTTTTATCAGTGTGTACAGGCTTCTCAAAAGTCAAAATCATGTTGGAAAGGAGATTCCAAGGTTCATGTAAATGTTTTTCATTGTACAAGTGAGAAAATCTTCCTGAGTAAAAGATATTTTCATTTGGAGCTTCTATATTGTGGTGATAACTGTGACTATAAAGTTAGTTATTTTGTGGACAGCAATATCTCTAAGATTGCTTATTATCTTGTGACTGTCTCACATACCAATTCTGGTAGATTAACTTTGTTTTACATCTCTGGAGTTGATTGAATTTTCATTCAAAGGAGACCTATGAAACGTCACTGGCTCTCCTAGCAGCTGTTCTGACAATCAAATATAACTTGCTTAAATTGCTGCTCGGATTTGCACAAAATTGAGGCATTTATACTTATGTTCCCCCCACACCCAAAAAGCATACTACAACTCTATGAAACGCCATCTATGAAATTTTGTGTTGGCCACATGAGATAACTCTGCTCAACAGCCTCTTTTCTCCCGGTCCCTGTTTATGTCTGTAAGTTGAAGTATTAGAAGAAGTATATTTATTTTCAAACATGTAGCAGGTACAGTGGAGCACATTACCGCAAGAAGAACAGTCATCTAGTGATAGTTGCAGACAAAGTAAAGGCACATTTTGCTCTTTCACTCTCAACATATTATGATGCTATAGGCAGAGACCAGCTTGGGTTGTAACCACACAATGACACAAGTGCAACAATTTAAAATATGAACAAGTCACAGAGGGAATGGTTTCATCAACATTGCAAGTATTAAACAGAAATCCTTGCCTGCCGTGCCTTCCAGAAAAAGAGACAATGCATCAAGTACAACTTGTACAATCTCTTCATGGCTGCTTCCAACTGATGATTCTGTTGATAAAGAAAACTATCCTGAGCATATTAATGTATCAGTATTTGGGGGAGGAAAAATGTACAGGTTAGAGTTTAATGTTATGTTGGTCACAGTTGACATATGGGGTAGAAAAAGCCCCAAACACCACTTTGGAACAGTTAAAAACAAAATAAAAACAAAACAAAGCTCTCAATTAAAACAGATTTGAGTATCTTTCAAGCATAAAGTCAGTTTAAAAGTATGGACAATAGCATTATCAACTTCACTGTGAATTTACACTATGAATTTAGAGGTGCTTTTGCAACATGACACCACCAAGTGCATGCCATGGGATGGTACCGTATGACTGGAGTTATGTTCATCCTTTGACACTGAGAAGTCAGGGTTATTTCCACAACTTGGCAACCTCCTTGCTTATCCCACATTGGCAAAATCTTGCCAGAAAAAAAGCAACAGCAAACTTAAAGTTTCAGAGTTTAGCCAAAATAGGAAAAAACTAAAGGCATTAAGCAAAAATAAGTCAAGACATATCAAAAAAGGGTTATATCTAATATAGCCCTTAGCCAAACAAAGTGACTATTTTGTCAATTGAGAAAGTCAATAGTGCTGCCACAGCCGTGAAATAAGTTTTCCAGAACTTCATATTTTGGTAGGCTTTGCTTGTTAATGCAAGCTTTGAGTACCAAATTTGATGCAGTTCAAAAACCTTTGGATTGCACTCTAATCCACCCACTCCCACTCTCCCCACTTTTCCAGCAGTGGCAGGATTAAACACTCTCTAATCTCAAAAAACAATTGTACAAGACATGGCATGCTGTGTCTGTGACAGTCATTTATCACTGGTGCATTCAGGTCATGAATGACTAACCTTGTCAACAGGGACCTTGTCCGCCCCTGAACACAGAGAAGTTTTAATCTGTGGGAGAGTTACCTGAAAGCACAGAAAAACCACTTGTACTGCACAGAAAGAGTGATGGCAAGGAAGTACACTTCTCAGAAACACTGCAGGAGGAGAAATTACTATTTCAAATATTTATTTTAACAGTGAGGGGAGGGAGAGAAGTAGAACCTTGGCCAAAAGCATTAACCCTAAAAGCGCCTTTCGCCGATAGAATCAGTGATATAGTCTCTCTCCAGGGCCAAGTGCTGTATTTCGCTGATTTTATCGGCTTTTTTTGAAGTGCAAGGTGTTTCATAGTTATATCCCCTTGATTACTTCGGTACTTGTTTCGTTTCATCGGGAACTGAATAAGCTTTTGAATGATACCTCGTTTGTGTGGAAAATAATGAAACAGTCTCAGCTGGCGGAAGTAAAAGCACATTGTTTACATCGATGCAGGATGAGCCGACAGAGAAACATCTTCCTGATTTTTTATCCTGACGACAGTGACTTTCAAATCAATTCTGATCGTGATTTAGCTCAATCAAGTGATAGTTCTAATAGTGAGGACATTGACAGTGAAATGAATTCCAGATCTGAGTCACCTCAGCCGTCAACATTGAGGGCAGGCAGGCCCTCCAGTCCACCCATTCCTGGTTCTACAACTGCCAACAGAAATGTAGACCAACTAGAGCAATGGATTGATGTAATCACACATTTGACCTGAAGGTGTTTGAAGGTACATTTTTTGAAGAGCTCATCCAATTGCCTTTCCAAAAATATATACTTTTACACTAGTCCAATCAACTGGTACAGCATGAAAAATAAAATAAAAACATGTTGAATTCAGCAAAATATCTCTGGCCATCTGGATAATAGGATTAACCACTAAGCAAAATAAGCATGTGCTTAGGGCATCAAGTGAAGGGGGGCACTACAGAAATTTTTCATTGCCGGATTTATCATGGATGATATGGTGCAAAACTGCAAGTGGTGCAGCTGAAACAGAGTCCACAAAGGGGCCCCCACAATAAATGAAAAAATATTTCCTGGCATACAAGTGTCCCTTATTTTTTAAAAATATTTTAAATGTATCAAAAAATTACCCTGCATCTAATGGTTTATTTTTGTTTGTATTTTGAATTACATATACAGTATATGGGGGCACCAAAAAAAAGTGCTGAGGACCTCCAATGGTCTTAATCTGGCCATGCCCATATACAAGTATGAGCTTATCTTATTTACCTTGTGTGGTTCTGTTTATGATTTGATTCAAGTTTGATTTTATGGTTGTATTCTGACCCTTACACATTCTTCAGCTTTCCTCTCTGTGATGACTGTCATGTTTCTTCATAGACAAAAAAATCTCACCATGGGAAATTTTGCAAAATTAAAAATGCCGGAGTGTAGGGAAATAGCACAATAAATATCTGTTTCTTTTCACCTTCTGCAACATGAGCTGGGAGTAGAAAGGCAGCATAGATCCCAGCCATATTTTCAAATCCTGCAACTGTGCTGGGTCCATAGGCAAACCAGGATGGTTGACAAGGTGCACATCCATCACTGAAACAACAGATTAGTTCCCATCCAGCCACACTGTTTGTCAGAGAAACATGAGCCAATACCTAGCACAATACCTAACGCAATGTTTTAATCAAGGCTTAGCTTATTAAAGTATTTTCCCAGTGTAGGAATTACTCAACAGAAGCATTTCCTAAAATGTCTTTGCTGATATGTCAGAGATTTATAACTAGCACAGCCTCCTGAAAATGTAACATTCCCATTCATCATTGCAGATGGTTTACTGGTACCCCCACTTTCTGAAGACCCAATTTCTTATGTCGTCACCGTTTCCCAAAACTGTGGTAACTGGTTATGACTACTTTTCAGGAGGAGCAAAAACTGTTTTATTTTAGCACTACTGGTCTAGTGAAGACGGCTTTTTGAAAATCTGCTTGTCGATTGTTTTTCAGCTTGGGAGTGTAGAACCAAGATCATTTGATGTGGCTTTGAATGCACTTGAACACATATACGATCAATTTTTTGATTTTTGAGTTACTACAGTGTTAGGGAATGGTGATGACATATTTGATGGACAGGATGGATAAATTATGATGTGAAATATATCAATAAACTGTATTTAATAGATAGACTATTCTTAAATGCAAAAAAAAGTTAAATGGAAGAGAAAAAACTTTTTCAGATTAATTTATACACAGTTGTTACTTTCACGAACCTTGACCGGGACATAAATAATGCAGATTCTGTTTCTGGACTGAGTACACAGTTTCTAATGCTGGAAACCTGGCAATAAAAACATGTCGTTCTATTAAACTCAATGCTGAGAGAAATATACTTTAGCACATGTATTTGGATAATAATAATAATAGTTCGTCCATCAGGTATGATGATGACCTTAACAACACCAGAGGAATAAAGAACAGAAATTGTTGAGAATTTCAACACATGGACAATAAAGAGAACTAAAGGACACAGAGGACAGAATGGAAAGACTGTTCTTTCATGACTTATGGCTTCTCATGTGACTGATAAGTCCTATTTTTGCCCTGCAGACCCTTCCGCATAAATGACAAGAGTGCTCCGTTGGTTCAGTACCACTGGGCCTTTTCTTGCGCCGTTCTCTTTTTTTGATAGCCTGCTGGACTCTGTCAGCTTCCCATGCTTTGCTGCCTCTGGTAAGGGCCGCCCTCCAATTTGCACGATCAAGCGAGAGCTTTTCCCACTCACTCACATCAATGGCAAAGGCCTTCAGTGATTGCTTGAGAGTGTCTTTGTAACGTCTCTTTGGGGCCCCAACATTCCTCGTTCCATTGGAGAGCTCAGAGAAGAAGATTTGCTTAGGGAGTCTGGAGTCGGGCATTCTGACAACATGTCCTGCCCAACGTAGCTGAATTTTTTTCAGGTGGCAGAAGATGCTCAATTCCTTGGCACGATTGAGGACCTCAGTGTCTGGAATTTTATCCTGCCATTTGATCCTTAGGATCTTTCTAAGGCAGGCCAGATGAAAGTGATTTAGCTTTGTGGCATGCGATTGGTACACTGTCCAGGTTTCAGCCCCATAGAGTAGGGTGGGAAGGACCACAGCATTGTACACTTTCAGCTTAGTGTCTGTGCGAATGCCGGCAACATCCCACACTCTCTTTCGAAGCCTGCCAAATGCAGAGCTGGCTTTGCTGATTCTTGAGAGAATTTCAGTATCAACACGAGCCGCGGAAGACAGTGTACTGCCAAGATAGGTGAAGTTCTCCGACACCTTCAGAAGACTGTCATGGACTTTGATATTTGGGGTCACAGGATACTTGTCGTCTGGAGTAGGCTGATGGAGCACTTCCGTCTTCTTTGTGCTTATTGTGAGGCCAAAGTTGTCACAGGCACTAGAGAACTTATCAACACAGTTTTGCATGCTATCCTCATCGTGTGCCAGAAGTGCACAATCATCAGCAAATAGTAGGTCACAGACTTGAGTACTTTTGGTTTTGGTTTTTGCCTGAAGTCTCCTGAGGTTGAATAGACTGCCATCAGTTCGGTACTTGATGCTTACCCCTTGAGGAGGAGAGCTAAAGCGCTTCTTGTAGCATTGCAGAGAACATGATGCTGAACAGAGTTGGGGCTAAGACACAACCCTGTTTTACCCCATTTGTGACAGCAAAGGGCTCTGAAACACTGCCGTTGCTTTTGACTGCAGCTTGCATGCCATCATGAAACTGGCGCACTATTGTGATGAATTCGGGTGGACACCCAAACTTCGCCAAGATTTTCCAGAGGCCTTCACGACACACTGTGTCAAATGCTTTTGTGAGGTCAACAAATGTGATATACAGCGCTTTATTTTGTTCCATGCATTTTTCCTGAATCTGTCTGGCAGCAAAAATCATATCCGCCGTTCCCCTCTCTTTACGAAAGCCACATTGGCTCTCGGGAAGCAAGTCATTTGACGAGAGGTGATCAAGAAGGCGATTCAGAAGCATTCTTGCCAATATTTTGCCAGCAATTGAAAGTAGAGAGATTCCCCGATGGTTGTCACAGACTTGGCTGTCCCCTTTGTTTTTGTACAGATGGATGATTGAAGCATCTTTGAAGTCCTGTGGCAGCTTCCCTGCTTTCAACATATGATTGAACAACTCGGTCAACCTTTCAATAAGCTTTTCTCCACCGAAGGCATACACCTCAGCAGGAATTGAATCCACGCCTGGTGATTTGTTAAAGGACATCTGATTTGTGGCAGTTCGGGTCTCATTTGCTGTGAATGACTTGGCAAGAGCTGCATTAATAGGAGTCTGAGGGAGGCGGTCAATGGACTCAGTATTTATATTTGATGGCCGATTTAGCACACCTCCGAAATATTCTGCCCAACGCTGAATTATGGCATTCAATTCAACAATGCGTGTTGAACCATCTGACGCAAGAAGTGGCGTAGTGCCAGAGCGGGATGGTCCAAACACAGCTCGGAGGCTCTCAAAGAACTTTCTAGTGTTGTTTGTGTCGGCATATTTCTGAGTTTCTCTTACTCGCTCTTCAAGCCAGTCATTTTTCATTTTCCTCAGCTTCTTCTGGAGTACACCCTTACATGCACGCAGTGCATCAGCTTTTGCTGTGGAAGAGGGGTCACTGCAGTGAGCTTGGATGAGACTATTTTTTTCTTTGATGAGCACTTTGATTTCATTATCATTATCATTGAACCAGTCCTGGTGCTTGCGGACAGGAAAACCAACTGTGCTGCTGGCGCAAGAGTGTACAGTCGTATTTAGGTCAGTCCAGCTCTGTTCAATGTTCTCAGGGTCAAAAGTCACGCAATCCAATTTTGAGGAGAGTTCTGATGAGAGCTCGCTCTGTTTCTCAGCTGAGCAGAGTTTTGAAACATTTAGGCGTTTAGGTGGCGCTTTCCCTTGAGGGCGTCTATTGCGCCTCAATGTTAGTCTGAGCTTGCAAACAATGAGTCTGTGGTCAGTTCCACACTCAGCACCACACATCGCCTTTGTTACAAGGACATCCTTTCTGTCAGTCTTCCTCACAATGACATAGTCTATGAGATGCCAATGCTTTGAGCGGGGATGCATCCATGACGTTCTGTTTCTCACGGGGAGACTAAAATTTGTGTTGGTAATGAACAGGCCAAATTCAGCGCACAAAGTAAGTAAGCGCAACCCATTGTTATTGCATGAACCAACTCCATGAGGGCCCAAAACATTTGGCCACGCTGAGATTTCGGAGCCAACCCTAGCATTGAAGTCCCCCCAAGAGAATCAGCTTATCAGCTGCCGGGACAGAGCATATGACAGATTCTAGATCAGAATAGAACTTGTCTTTGGCTTCATCTGGGTTTGTCATGGTGGGCGCATATGCGCTAATGAGGGTGGCTGACTGGCTTTTCCCAACTGGGATCCTGAGTGTCATTAGCCTGTCATTTATTTCAATTGGCATGGACTGCAAGTTTCTGACAAGGTCATTTTTAATTGCAAACCCAACACCATGCTGTCTCGGTTCGACTGCACCCTTGCCTTTCCAAAAGAAGGTGTATCCACCACTGAGCTCTTTGAGTTGGCCACTATCAGGGAGTCTGGTCTCACTGAGTGCCACTATGTCCAGGTTGTACCTGCTGAGCTCAATGGCAATAAGTGCAGTGCGTCTTTCCGGGTTGTTTGAGTTGTCCTGTAGTGTGCGTATATTCCAGGCTCCTAGCCTGAGTAAGCTGAATTTCTTTTGGTTTCGACCGCAAAAAGGGATCCCCACTGGTCGCGGTATACCAGTCAGGGTGATGTGAAGTGGGCTTTCTTTAGGGCACCTTTTCTAGCCCCTTCCTCAGTTGAGGTGAGCAGTGCTATCCTTAAATAAGGCTGCTCAGCTACTGTGGGTGCTGCCTCCCCACGCCTCCACTTCAATCGACGATGAAGCGACCATAGCCCACAGCCACCAACGTGTAGGTCTGTGCTAACAACTTCCAGTCTATCCAAACCTGCTGCCACCGCACTCGCCCATCGCCGTTGGAATTTTGAGAGGAAAGAAGACGAGACAAAGATGAAAGAAGACGAGGTGAGTGTTAAGACTGGCGCAAAGAATTTGTTTTTAGTGAGAAAGAGCTGCGCAAACATCAGACTCACTCTCTCGCCTGGACACAACTTATCCAAGTGGCAAGACAGGGTCAAGACGACTGGAAATGTATCCAGGTGCAGGAGGATGCCAGAGGGACAGTCATATTGCCTGACCGGCTGCCTGTAGGCTACTCCACAGCCTCGCAGTCCCAACTGACTAGGGTGAAAGACCCAAACCAAAGAACACCAATACTGGTGGATGCTCTGTGTCACGATATCCAGGCCAGAGTGACGGTATATTGCCATCTGCCCTATCAATCAACCACTGGCCTGCTGCCGCCAGCTTCGAAGCTGCGTCCGGGAAGTTTGCTCAATTCTTCGTCTGTGATTTAGGCAAACAAGCCTATGACCACACCGCTACCGGGGGCCAATATGAAGGACTCAAATACTGAGGGTCACATTGTGCCCTAGCATGTGGCCGTTGGGTTAGATGAAACCTCCTCCGCCCTGGCCGTTTGCACCGACAGGTGCACGCCCACTGATACCATGCTAGCGTACCAGTTCATGAAACAGGTTGTACTGGATTACATGTTACCGGTAGCAGATTTTTCTGACCTGACTGTGATTTGGATAATAATCCTTATTATAAAGGCCATGTTTCACTGGCCCTATTACGAAGCCGCCCAAGAGGGAAGGATCGATTTTGGCAGGACAAAAACTGGTTTGTTGAAATGCAATCCTTATCTTAATTCAATTTAGTTATTTGAAATTTTAAATCAGTGGAAAACTAAAATTCCTTCAAGAAGTTCATAGAATATCTGGCACAAATGAGTTGCTATCTTGAGGTGTATAAATCTACCTGTGCAGCTTCATGAAACGACCAGCAGTTTATACAGACACAATTTTATGGAATTTAATTTTCACGATCATAAATTGTGTGTCAAGTACGAATTTTAAAAATTTTACCCACAAAAGGCAAGCATTATCATGTTTAATGTGCATACAGTTATCAGATTCAACAAGCATGATGAACCCAACCTTCCACATCCAGCTTACAGATCTATCCCACTATCTATGACTGGATTACCTTAAGGAGTCCAGAGACAACTGTGATGGCAGGAAACAGAACAAATGCTTTCTCATCATCAACTCTTTGTCATATTCTTGGCTTGCTTCCTCCCATTTGGCTAAATACTGCTTTGTCAGATGTTCAAGATCTGTAACATGAATTGATATAGAAACTGTTGGAATATGTGTAAATTCAAATTGTATTTTATAGAAATTTAAGAGCTGCTTTATCAAGGCTTGAAATGTCCATTCCAGTACAAATAAATGAAAATATTATAAAGTCTTCATCGCTGAATATTGGAAATTTAAATGCTCCTTCATCAAATGTTCAAGATTTATCAATTGAATTCAGGATAAGCATTTGAAACACACACAAAAATTGAATCAAAATGTGTTGGGAATTTCTTTCATGATGACTACTGTGATCAAACATACTATCTCGCTCACAACTGAATGAAGGTATGCATTAGGACCAGTTGTAAGCACTCACAGTGTATTTTGAACATTTCCAACTGCAGAGAACAACATAGAAAACCTCAACAGCATTATAATATATGATAACAATGCTGGCTGTTTATCAGGATTACATAAAAAAAAAAAAAGGGCTCCCAGTAGAGTAACAATTGTTGCTGTGACAATATTATAGTAATAACAAAATTCAATACTTTCATCAGCATATTTGACACTTTTGTATCCACAAACAGCTGCTCTTCTACACATAGCCTGCCTATAAGCCAACTCTGCCCATCTTTACACAATTAGCCTTTATATTCAGTTCTACAACTGCAAGGTATCAGTATGTCAGGTTCCCAATACCAGTGCTTACGTGAAGCTGACACGCCATCACGACGACAGAACTGGGTGGATGAAGTCTGTGGCATAGTGATATGAGTCCCCAGCTGCATCTGGACACCGACCAGTATGTCAGATGGTATTCCTTCTGTTTGTTTCTAGTGAGCAGATGAGAATAAGTCAGCTAATCAGTCCAGTAAGTAACCCATCAATGTAACCAATGAAGCAAGCAATCATTTTAAATGGTAGAACAATACATCAATCAAATTGACCATATCAGTTTTTCAATTTTTAATAATACCGGCAATCAAATGTCTATGAAGAAACAAATAAATAAATGATACATTCAAAAATATTATTCTATCCACATAACAATAACAGTCTAGGCTCCAGTTACCATTTGACCAGTTCTTTCAATAGACAATTCAATTATGACATGATTCTGCGTTTTCTGACTGCTAACCATTGAACATTCTAAGTACGTATGATGTGTGTAACACAAACATTATGGTGCACATAAGCAAGTCCACTCACTTCATTGAAACACTCATAAGGCACAGGTTCTGCATCAACTTCCCTCAGGTAGGTGACCCAATCAAAGGCTTTTTGATAACCTGAAAATGGAGCAGCATGAGGTGTATTGACAAGAACTGGGATCTGAAAATCATACAATTTTCAGGAAGGTGGACATGGATGGAACCAGCCATTGGAAAAGGCCTGAAGTTTTTTTAACCAGTTTCTCAGGTACAGTCTTGAAAAGAGTTAAGCCACGACAATATTTTGTTTATATAATTTTTCCAGTGACAGTTACACTAGAAAACAAAATTTAAAAAAAACAAAAAATAACTGAAATCAGGTTGAACCTGAGATGGCTCCATCCCTGGATGAAAGAGATGTTGAGTCAAAAACTCTTTTTGGTTTAATCCGTCCATTTTCTAAGGAAATAAAAATGTTGTTGATTGCGCAGTTAAAGAACAAACAAAAAATTAACTTGCTCAAAAGAGGAGATCATATTTTTCAAATTGTCAAGCTCAAGGGCGCTGTGGACAGTTCATGGTTGAAATTTTTCAAACAATTCTGGAAGTCTAGCTGCCTTTCAAATGACAACAGAAAATTGACCATAATGTGGCCTAACCTTTGTCTGCTGAGAGGCTGACAACACTGGCATGAAATCGTTTTTATTCTCCCTCTTTGCCAACATTTTCTTTCCAGATCAATCCTGTTATCAAGATCTTTTTTTTTCACACTGTATGTCACTGTTGTATTACAATTCATTTTACATCTGAGTCAGAGTGATAAATCAAAATATGATCTTACGATGAGGAATCTGTAGGTCTGATCTCTTCCTGCGTTCCTTTGCCAGTTCCTTCCCTTTGTAGTGCATGTAACCTGCATACGCCAAAGCATGAAAATAATAAGGTCAGGACAAAATAAGAAAAAAAATAAAATAGACATTTTTTAATTCTTGTCCTCCCTTTGCTTGCATGTTGCCATTCACCTCAGCTAATGGATCAGTTGGATCATCTTGAGTATGATGTTTACTTTAGTATAGAATAACATAAACATGGCTGGATAAAGCTTATAGTTTGAGTGACTCCTGCATATTTGGATAAAGTACTTGTGACAAGGTACAATGATATACCATCCAAAGTTTTCCTTGAAGTATTTACGACTTAAAACCTTTTGATACTCAGAAAACTGCAAGTTTGATTCCATGAAGTCAGATTCCTCTGCTCAACACTGTGACCAAGTTTACTGGATCTCTCGGGAGTTCTTGGAACTCCATGATATTGGAACATGTTAATTATGACATATCCCATTAAATGTTGGGACACTTGCAAGGGCATCTTCTATTGAAATAGATCGGATTGGATCTTACCAGCAAGTGATCTGTAACCATACTAGGACCATTTATCATAGGATCTCACAAGACCCTACCAAAAACAGTAGTGTATAACCATACTACGACTTTGTCACGAGCAGAGTTAGGGTCTTGGGGATTTTATGACTGCACGAGAGGCAGCTAACTCACACTCGGACACAACCACACAAGAAAAGTATTGAATAACTAGAGTATCTATATATGTCAGGCCGGTCAGGCCATCTTATTACTTAAATATTAATATACAAACAAAAGACAATAGAAGTATATTCAAAGCAAGAAATTCTAATTACCAAACTTAACCTATGATATTCATGTAACTATGTTTCCTTATTGGATGAACTGCAATCAATAGCAAATTGGTATATTATACAAAATTAGATATCAATCTAAAGTGACAGTTGAGTCGCCACTGGCCAGTCGCCAGGCAAACTCTCCCTAAATCATATGGGCTTGAATGTTAGGACAGCCCGGTACGTTCAAAGCCTACAGAAGCACACTTCGGCTTGTAGGTAATTACGCAGTTGCAAAAGACTATATATATACATATACACAATCACTCAGTCACTATTCATTTCATCAACAATGTGCCATAAGTCTTCAATCATATTATGGAGATAGTTTTATAATACAGAACACTCGTTCTCGAGTGCCAGCTGTGGTTTCCTTAGACTTCCTATGAGGCTGTGGTTCTCTCTCTATCTCTGAAACTTCTATTATACTGAGACAATAAGATATGTTACCATTAGTCACGCCTACTGGTAGGCGCGAACATCAAAAGAGCGCAGCGTGGGCTTTTAAAGGTCAGCCCACTCAGACCTTTCTTTCTAGAGCTCAGTCAGTCCGATAGCAAGGACTTCTAGTCTTCAGACCACACAGTTCAGGTACTGGCCAACCGGAGATACTTCACGACACGATGCATCTGCTCGTCTGTATTCAATGAATCTGAACGTTACACGATGTTTTATACTATCTAACTACCCAGCAGTGCTAGTCCGCTGGCCCAATTAGTTCAGCAATCTCATTGGCCGAAACCTCCCACCATTTTAATTGTAGTAATACGTCTGCACTATTCTACCAGCCAGTTAACGTGCAAAACCTTGTCTAGTCATACTTACAATGTCAACTATCCCCACCTTGTTTCACCCCTACTCCATTACTTATTAATCACGAACATTAAAACCGACAAGCGTGAATCTAACAGTTTAACTTTACATTTATTTACTCACCAACTATATTTCGCGAGGACCGTTCAAGGCCACCAGCCAATTTCTCATGGCCCTGGTAAAAAAACAACTCAAGCTCTGCGTGAAATCTAACAACATCCGAATCATGACACATCCCCCACCCCAGTTAAAATTTGCAATTTTAACGATATAAGGCATGAGTCGAGAAATTCCTCAAAAGGTGAACTTAACTAGATAATAACTAAGAATATTACAAAAGTTGAAAAAAACCTACAGGACGGGTATCCTTGATGGACAAAACTACACGAAAACCCTAAGGCTCCGTCCAAAAGTATATATCTCTCTGAGGATTAAATCGTACCTCTAAATACGTAGACATTAACAATCATAACTCTAAAATTTTAGAGTACAACATTGATCCTGTGCGAATGTCATCAGGAATGCATACATACAATGAATAATAATCAAGAAAAGATAACTATTGTAGCATCGATGGCATTAGTGGATCTGGACTCCTGGTCTGCCATGACTTCTCGTCCTCGACCCTGGGCAACAACGTCTGGTGTGGCCAAAATATGGGTCGTCGTCAGTAAAATAGCTGTTGGATCAAAGGAAAGCACGGGGGTAGGTGAAAAGTGTTCACAATGGGTGAACAATATGTGATACCATCCCTCGGTCTCTGAATGAGGTGCTAATCAGTATCCAACGCCAATACATATGACAGACCTAAAAAGGAGAACAAAATTTCTGGTCTATCACAACTACAAATTTCGGCATAGTTAAGCCTAATTAACACTAACAGAAGCGTCCGTAAGATAATTTAGTCTGATGTTCTCGTTCAAAATCCGCGTAGCCCTCGTCTTGAGTTAAGAATCACATAGCGCTTCTCGCATTTAACACTAATCTAGATCTCAAATAACATTACACTTAAATCTTTCCAATATCCAATCCGGTATAGATGAGATGACACGAAGCGATAGCAGTTAATTTAATGCGCCGTTTCCGTACGCAAGCCATGCACACGTCAAGTGTCACAGTCATCTCGGTAATATAGTCATAATTGGTTCAATTCAATATCCATATCGGGTATGTTCTTAGATAACTCATCCACTGGCCACATGGATAGTCACAATCATAATCGGTTATTCTTACTTGTCATATATAGTATTACGTTAGATGGTCCACGAAACGCGGAAAACCATAGTCATAATCGGTTGTATAAAAAACAACACCTTTCTCCACAACTTCTTAAAACGCGACCACGCAGTGTCCTTTGTTACCACTGCAAAATATCTCAAAATGCGACCACGCAGTGTCCTCTGTTACCACTGCAAAATATCTCAAAACGCGAACACGCAGTGTCCTCTGTTACCACTGCAAAATATCTCTCAAAACACGAATACGCAGTGTACTACGTTACCACTGCCAAACATCTCTCAAATAATCGAAAAATACCAATATCATCCATCCCATGAGGCAATCTCATTATTGCTCACCTCGGGTCGACGTCATACGCAGACGACTAAAAAAAAGTATCCTCAATATATATAATTCACATAGCTCTTATATTGATATCACCTCGACACTGATACAGACTCTTCCCCTGAGACAATTTATTGCTCCTTCGGGCGGCGGCACCAGCCGACAATAAAACCAATACTCACTATTCATCACTACACAAAAAGGTCACCTCCCTAAACAGTCTAATACTGTCCTCTCGGGAGCCCGTCAATTTAAAGACGAGATCGGTATAAATCAATAATTACCAAGAACTGGCAGTGTAGTCACTGCACGGATTCCAACTGTTTCAACGCGAGCTCGTACTCTCTTTGAGCCTGTTTCTCCGCGCATTCCGCGGCTTTTTCTTGGCGTAATATCTCCGCGGCCTTTTCTTCTCGTTCCGCAGCCTTTTCTAGGCGTAATCTCTCCGCGGCCTTTTCTTCTCGTTCTTCTTTCAGTTTCTGGTCTACCCAAGAAGCACGCTGAGCTTCCGGTATGCCAAATGATTGGGCTAGTTCCAAGTATTTCTGTAGTTCGGCCATGATACCGGTCAATAATGCGATATAATAATGTCCTAATCGAGGACAATTTATCAAAACTCTCTAACTTTATCCTCCCTTGAAGCAATGTATCTATTGCACTCTGCGGGTGTTCGTTCCTGCAGTATGAACGAAATTAACGAAATCAACAACAAACTGTACGTCTTAGTCAACCAAGTAGTGGTTGAGCTATCTCAGTGATCACTTATCTCCTTCACGTATTTCTCCTAATCCTTAAGCAGTCAGTCTACTGCTTACGTGATTGGTCGTTAACTAACGATACCAATGTAATATTCCCAGTGTATCTTCCGTACACTCCTAGCAGCGTTCCCTCTGCTATAAATCGGAATAAATCAATATTCACGATATTAACTTCCTTGGCTATACAAGCCTAACAACTCTAATATCCAGATTATCTCTCAACGTGCCCTAGACACGTGATTTATCCCAGGCAATAATATAGCAAGTATGAATACAAAATATAATAATGCAACACTATAATGGAAAAGAATTACATGGAGAGTGAAACGAGACTAACAGAAAGAACAAACGACAACAGACCTGACTAACCTGAAACTATCTACAGAAAGGTAAGAAAAAGAACAGGAGAGACGTCTTCCTAAAAGTACGAGGAAGATAGAACGCTAACAATCTATACGAATAACAGGGCCCTACAGAACTATTCAAGGCAAAGCATATCCCACATCCGGTTTAAACCACCATCTAGATCGACTAGTCTGGCAAGAAAGGTAAGCTGAGTCTCGATCCCTTCCAACCACCCGCGTATTTAATCTAAACACAAAAGAAAAACTAATGCCTGTCAAAAGTAGGGGAGCTGGAACGACGAACCCCTCAAACGAAGACAAATACAGATGGTTCACTTAACTGGGTGAAATGGACTGGCTCTTTCCCTTGGTCCACAGCGCTGATCTTGTCTTTTCCTATAACTAGCTATCAGTCCCTCGTAGTGGTCCCAGGATCAATGACGAGAGGACATGCCAGACATGTGGGGGAGAAAGAAAAAAAAATTTAGCAGAATACAAAACTATAAACTACAAAAATGACATAAATAATAATGGAGTCTAGAGTGGTATCCCTGCAGATGTCCGGTTGAGGATGTCACGATTTCGGGTTCCCTCTAGATGTTGCAATGTCGGGTTCCCTGTAGATGTTGACGGGGTCCTCTTCAGATGTGAAAGGTGTGTCCCCTCCAGATGTCACGAGCAGAGTTAGGGTCTTGGGGATTTTATGACTGCACGAGAGGCAGCTAACTCACACTCGGACACAACCACACAAGAAAAGTATTGAATAACTAGAGTATCTATATATGTCAGGCCGGTCAGGCCATCTTATTACTTAAATATTAATATACAAACAAAAGACAATAGAGGTATATTCAAAGCAAGAAATTCTAATTACCAAACTTAACCTATGATATTCATGTAACTATGTTTCCTTATTGGATGTACTGCAATCAATAGCAAATTGGTATATTATACAAAACTAGATATCAATCTAAAGTGACAGTTGAGTCGCCACTGGCCAGTCGCCAGGCAAACTCTCCCTAAATCATATGGGCTTGAATGTTAGGACAGCCCAGTACGTTCAAAGCCTACAGAAGCACACTTCGGCTTGTAGGTAATTACGCAGTTGCAAAAGACTATATATATACATATACACAATCACTCAGTCACTATTCATTTCATCAACAATGTGCCATAAGTCTTCAATCATATTATGGAGATAGTTTTATAATACAGAACACTCGTTCTCGAGTGCCAGCTGTGGTTTCCTTAGACTTCCTATGAGGCTGTGGTTCTCTCTCTATCTCTGAAACTTCTATTATACTGAGACAATAAGATATGTTACCATTAGTCACGCCTACTGGTAGGCGCGAACATCAAAAGAGCGCAGCGTGGGCTTTTAAAGGTCAGCCCACTCAGACCTTTCTTTCTAGAGCTCAGTCAGTCCGATAGCAAGGACTTCTAGTCTTCAGACCACACAGTTCAGGTACTGGCCAACCGGAGATACTTCACGACACGATGCATCTGCTCGTCTGTATTCAATGAATCTGAACGTTACACGATGTTTTATACTATCTAACTACCCAGCAGTGCTAGTCCGCTGGCCCAATTAGTTCAGCAATCTCATTGGCCGAAACCTCCCACCATTTTAATTGTAGTAATACGTCTGCACTATTCTACCAGCCAGTTAACGTGCAAAAACTTGTCTAGTCATACTTACAATGTCAACTATCCCCACCTTGTTTCACCCCTACTCCATTACTTATTAATCACGAACATTAAAACCGACAAGCGTGAATCTAACAGTTTAACTTTACATTTATTTACTCACCAACTATATTTCGCGAGGACCGTTCAAGGCCACCAGCCAATTTCTCATGGCCCTGGTAAAAAAACAACTCACGCTCTGCGTGAAATCTAACAACATCCGAATCATGACAGACTTGTCATAGGATCTCACAAGACTCTACCAAAGACAGTGGTGTATAACCACACTAGGACTATTTCTCATAGGATCTCACAAAACTCTACCAAAGACGCTGGTGTATAACCACACTAGGACTACTTGTCATAGGATCTCACAAGACTCTACCAAAGATAGTGGTGTATAACCACACTAGGACACAAGTCTCTTCCAAAAACAGTGGTGCTATGACTATTTGTCATAGGATCTCACAAGACTCTACCACCAACAGTCGTGTGTAACAAAAATGGTGCTACTGGCAAAACCATGAAAGGTGCATAGTGACCATTATCGTGCCGATGGCGTTAAACCCAAACTCAAATGCCAAAGGCTTTTTCGGCTTGTGCGGGTGGAGTTTGTGAATATCAGACAACAGAGTTGCTGACAGTAATGGCACAATAACCTTGACACTGATGAGACAGTAGCCTATCAAACAAATTGATGCTTAATGAAGACAAGACTGAGGCAATTTTGGTTGGCAGTGCAAGAAGCATCAAAGGCATAAGCACAAGAAATATTTGTCTTAGTGGAAAAAAGGTGTCACTTACAAAATCAGTCAAAAACCTAGGTGTTTATTTAGACTCTACCTTATCCATGGAAGCACAGGTCAACCATCTCCTCAAAAATATTTATTTTGAAATAAGGAAACTTGGCCAAATAAGAAACCTTTTATCTACAAAAACAACAGAAATTCTGGTAAATTCCCTTATTTTATCCAAATTGGACTACTGTAACTCACTTCTAACAGGAATTTCCATGGACAAACTTAAAAAAACTCCAAGTTGCACAGAACAACGCAGCTCGTCTGATTCTCAGGAAAAAGAGAAGGGATTCAGCTACGCCAATGCTTGCTTCGTTGCACTGGCTGCCAATTGAACAGCGTATTCTATACAAAGTGGCACTGCTATGCCACAAATGTGTCTACAATAATGCACCACCTTATCTGTGTGACCTGTTGGTCCCCTATGTACCATCTCGCACTCTACGGTCTTCAGTAGACACCAAAAAGCTGAAAATTCCTAAAGTTTCCATGAAAACTATGGGTGAAAGATCCTTCTCATATTGTGGCCCCCAAATATGGAACTCATTGCCTCTTTCTCTCAGAGAAATTGAGAACCCCAATACATTTAAGAAACATCTTAAGAGCCATTTTTTCACTCCATAGAATCCAGATTGCTTGTAAAATATATTATGTGTATGTGTGTGTGTGTATGTGTCTTTAAACATTTTTTGTAGTAAATAAGTTCTGTAAAGCACTTAGAGCCTGTCAAACAGGGTTAGGCGCTATATAAATGCCATTTATTATTATTATTATTATCAGTGACATTAATGAGATAACATTGTGAGTTTTGAGAAAGCACATTGACACAATAAAGGCCAAATTGTGCTCGGAAGAAGAAAGACTAGACAGAATATAATACCAAAATGATAGGACAGAAGGAGATCTGCCAAAAGATTAAGTGCCCACCAACCTGTGGGAGAATATTGAGAAGTGGTGGCCTAAATTACTGACAATGATGAAACATTATCCCTGAAAGTGATGAGAAAATAGACTGCTGACCAGAATGAGATAATGTTAGTATCAGTGAGGGAGGCAGCGTTTCTGATAATGATGAAGCAACACCTACCAAGGGGATGAAGATCCTCATGAGAGAAGTTTGTCCAGTAGTCATACGCATTGGTCCAGCCATCAAAATGAATGAGGACATTTTCATCCTGGATGTCCTCTGCAGTGACAAAATGTACACTCAGTTATCAATGAAGAAGTTTTGCCATCACATTCATATTTACCTGCTTTTCTGCAACCCACCACCTATCTATATCAGCTTGCACAAATGTGAGGACGTGGATGAGGGTATAATAATTCACATGTTAACATGATTAGGCCATCAATAGTGTAAGTTTTGAATATGTGTGGTACCTACCAACAGTACAAAATTCAGGCTATCAGTAGTTTAAGTCTTGAATATATGTGGTACCCCGCAATAGTATAAAATTAGGCTATCAATATTTTAACTTTTTCCATGCCGATCGCCGATATATCGGTGCTTCCGCCTGTCGAATCTGTGCCAATCGCCGATGAATCGGTGCTGACTTATATTGTTTTGTACAAGTTTGTTTCGAGTTTTTATATCAACATAAGTTCATATAAAAACTAGGACGACCTTCCGGTGATGAAATTTGAAGCGTCAGTGCAGTTTTCATTGTTGGCAAAGCGCTTTTCTCGAACTTGTGATTTTTTTTTCTTCAATTTTTTCATCTGCGAACTAGGAACACTAAAAATGCCATTACTTTTGAACTAATTGAGATATTTCACTTTTGTAAAAACCTGTACATCAATAAATGGATACACTATGAATTATATGCAGAGATAATTGGATAGCAACACACCTGAATACTCTGGATTGATATGCGTACAAAATATTATGAATAAAATTATCTCCCGTTTCAGAATGTCTCCTCTTTCATTCCTCCCTATACAATTATTTGTCCCTTTTTCATGAATTCCTTACTTTCTCCACATAGCTGATACATTTTCCAACACAGTGACATATAATATATGACCTTTTCTTCCATATATTGCATTGCTATACGCTGTTTAAATAAGCCAGCATGTGTTTGATTTTAAGATCGGAAATTAATCTGGCACAGACCTGAAAAACAATGTGGCATGGAAAGAGTTAAGTTTTGAATATGTGTGGTGCCTACCAATAATATAAAATTTTGGCTTTCATTAATTTAAGTTTTGAATATGTATAGTATCTTCCAATAATACAAAATTTATATAATAGTTTCAGTTTTGAATTCGTGTGGTAGCTAACAATAATATAAAATTTAGTCTATCAAGAGTTTAAGTTTTGAATATATGTGAAACCTACGTATGGTGGCCACACAGATGAGAGATGGGTTGAGCCTGTCCAGTGCTTCCAGTCTCATACCTTTCTCCACATTTGCCAAGACAGACTGAGAGAAACACAGAGAAAAGAAATATTTACCTCTTGAATGATCTGGAATATTCTAGACTGAAATTTACTCATCTCAGTAACACATGACAAAGTCTTCTAAGACAAAGTTTTAAATGCCCATATAATAAATGTGAAGGCCACAATTTGAATGGTGATAAGAAGGACTGAAAGCTCTTCTGAGGGTTTGCTTTAAGATAAGAAAGATGAAAGTTCAGTTTGATAGTTACGGATAACCAAATTGTTCCCAATCAAAACATGCATTACATTAGCAGATTTATTCCAGTATCTTTCAGAATCAACTGAAAGGAAAAATACACAACAGAGAATCCTGGATTTGCTTGGGACATATCTGCTTCCTGCATTTCTCATTCTTTTTCTTTTCTGAATCCTGAAGCAGAAATTTCCATGTTTGCTTATTCTGCACTCTTGTTCCCAATCCCATCCACATTACAGATGTGTGCATTTCTTTCTTGGTCCCCAGCCCTGCACCCCATGGAATATCCCCAGTAAGGCAAGTTGCCTTTGAGTGCAAAGCTATATCACAAAACTCTCCAGCACTGGTCCTTTGTATCAGTTTCTTACATAGTTTGAGAATTGCCACAAATGAATTGCTGCATGAGTAGTTGTGACAATCTGTTATTAGAATTTGTACAAATGCAAACATCAGCAAACACTCTCAGGCAATAGAACCTTCACAGACCATAAACAGAAATAACCTTGCTGCCTGCATGATACATATTTGTGTACAGTTTCCCTTTCCACCACAAGTAATATTGAACAACCTCATGAAACAACTATTAAATTGGTAAACAGAAGCTTGGGGAGACAAAGCACTAGGAAAATTAATTCATGATGTGGGTGAGATGTTTAGAAATGTAGGTCTAATTATGCTCAAGTCAGGCAAAGGAACTGTTCCACAGGTTAGATGAAGTTGCCTCTTTTTTTGCACAGGGGTGTGGGCTACACCAAGTTATTTATCTTCTTCCTGGCAGGACAGTGATGCCATAGCAGATATCATGGATTGAGCTCCGGGGCCTTGTCTATCTACTTCCGCTCACTCCTGCTTTTCTGAGCATCAACAAGGCACACACTTCTCATGAAACAATGTCTGTTTACATACCTTAAAATTATTAGCACGGACTGTCAATGTTGCAGTATTGCCCTCTTCACTGAAATTCTTTGAAGAGATCACCAGTAAATACCTGAAAATAAGTTTTTCCATCAGGTCAAAGACAAAACAACATCTGGTATCTCTAAGAACATCAGAGTGATTAACTCATTTCCCATGCTCTACATTCATAACTGCATCAGAAATTATTGTCCCTATATTGACATAATTGTCTACCTCACTTTTTGTTTAGAAAAGCGAATAAAACTGTTGATCAAAGTGAAATCTGTTGTTTGTTTACATAAGAACGTTGAGCTTGGCATCAAGAGAAACGTAAAGGGTCCATATAGTTTTGGTCTAAATCTGAATTAGGCTTAGCATGGTGATGATGTTTTTTTTCCCCTGTTCCAAACTTACTGTCCAGCTTGAATATTATATATAGTAGCAAGTTGGAACAGATTCCAACAATTGATAGGGTTAGAATTAGAAGGGGTCTGAGTGCCAGTTGCATTTAGATCCCTTCTAATTCTAAACCCTTCAGTTTGAGATGGGGTTTAGAATTAGAAGGAATTTAAGTGCAATTGGCACTCAGACTCCGTCTAATTCTAACCCCTTCAATTATATAACACTTGTTGAGGCACCCATTGTTGCTTGGGATAAACCTGCTTCCATCATCCCCCTCCCCCCTCCCAATGAGTAGCCCCCTCCCCTCTCTCAAATACAGTCTTCCCTGTGCATTAGTGTACCCTGCACCCTGTTCCCGTAAGGTGAAAGTGCACCAGACTGAATGCATTTGAATGGCAGTCAAAAATTGTAAAAGCCGAGAGAGATCACAAGGTGAGGACAAAAAAAAATAGACACTCCATTACCACTGATTATCAATTGATCTGAGTATCAAATGTAAAATGTATAAAATTTTTGAAGCTTATACCCATTGAGGTTTAGTCAGGGACTGGTGGTGAGCATCGGAAGGTCCTGACATATATAAAGTATTGATATATGACTGAGCTGCTTACACGTACACAACCTGTTATACATTTTGTCACTTTATAAAATACTACATAGGAAACCAGAGCTGCTTATAAAGACACACACATTCTCATACATCACATATTTTAATGTGCAATAACACAACTGTTTTTTGGGTTTTTTTTATTTACATAGGAATTAACTATAACACCACTGCACTTAAATCTGAACCCTATATTTTCTCAGTGAGTTAAATGTTCATAATTCACTATTCAAATGATGAGCTTTGAACCTGAACAAAAATTATTTTCATACAGGTAAAGTGAATGGTGTTTCTTTTTTTTTTTTGGGGGGGGTCTTCAGTTTATAAATCCTTTATTTCCTAGTATGTACGTTACACTTCTGGCATTCTGGAGATCCACACAGACCACAAATTTCTGTCAGACACAGATAGGCCAGAAATTTTGTTCCATACCTGTCAGGCGGTACTGCCACAGTGTGTAGGAGTTGCAGGCCCATGTAGATCTCCATCTGGCAAGTGCCATCATTCGTCAGTCTGGCAATGATTTCCTCTCCCTGCAATGAATGTGTCCCCAGTATGCCGGAGAGCTCTTGAGATACTGTTTGCCCTCCCACTGTGGTTTTGATCATTTTCTCCTTTAGATCAACTGCCACTTTGTCACCATTTGTAGCCCTGACAAAGCAAACCACAGATGATAGTTGTGAGAAAAAAAAAGGGGGGGGGGGGGGGGACAGGTGTCCTGATAAATTTCTTTATGAAATGAATTAAAAGTCCAAAGGGCCAAAATTTGTGCACTGATTTATATTTTTATTTAGGTATTAAATTCATTAAAGAAAAACTTTATCATATATATTTTTTATTATCTTTTGTAGAGTTTGCAAAACAGCTTTTTCAAACAAAAATTTTTTTTTTATTTACTGACTAGTCATAAGACCATGTCCACCTAGCACCTAAAGCTAATGTATTACCTGAACTCCATGATCAAGAGTCGGACATTTCCCTGCATCAGCAGCACAGAGCAATGGCGGGATCCAAAAGGACTCACAGCTGCTCGTACCTGTATATCACAGGGCCCGGTAATTTCAACCAGGGAACCTGTAATCTGTCCTTTTAGATTGGAACTCTTTGTATCATTTTTGTTGAAAAACGCCGGATTCAGTGTCAGGTCCATTGCCTGGTAAGAAAACAAAATCAAGATCAGCAAGCAGTAAAACGTAAAGATAATGCTACCAATAGGCACAAAGAGCCCAACTCTGAAATTCCACATACATGTACTTATTACTTTGATCAATACAGTAAAACAGTCTCATTTTACATTGGTGTAGAAATATTTTACCATAAACCATACTAGAATGAAAAAAAAAAATTCTGTGATAATATCACCTATCTCAGCTTACTCTGACCACATTTAATCAATTTTTCCATCCTCCTTTGAAGTTAGATTTTTGTGCCCCAAACCATATTTATAATGACCTTCACATTATGAATTCGATATATAAATATGAAGAAGTGGAGAAACATCTACACTGTCATTCATTTTGATATAAAATGTGAAATTTGTATAAAATGCTGATTGTTTCCACACAAGAAAATACTGAAAACAAATAAAAAATCATTTAAGACCTGGTTGGTTATCCTTAGACACAAAATCTTGTGAGTATTTCAAAGCTGACCTACCGAGAGCATGGATGCCTCATGGGCTGTCACACCACAGCAGTGACATGTCCTGGAATCTTCTCCTTTGAATAAATGGCCGTGTGTCAGGCCAATGACGTTCTCTGGTTGGAGAAGACAGGACCAAATATTTATATCACAGTATCACCAATATTGCCTCTGCCTCTCCAATACACCACCTTTTTAGCACAAATTTTCATTTCCCCATCTCTCATGATTATTAATTTCTCACCAACAGTTTTGGTATTATGAACTGAATTGACTTAGAATTTTGAAAAGAAGCACTTTACAAATTTAAGAAACCTGCAATGTTAAGTAAGATATCTGATCAATTTTTGTGGCAAATGTCAAAATAAATCTGATTCAAAGTATGATTCATAATTCAATGGCACTGTTATTAGTTTTTCTTTTGGCAACATTCTTGAGTTCACGCTTACCTAGTGACCACCACTGTGACTGAAATGCTTTCCCAACCCAGAGATTATCTATGCAATAGGTACTTTTTATCAGTGAAGAAGAGAACATAGGTTACCCTTGATCATCCTGTGTCTGGATCACCAGAACTTTCACATTTGAAATTCACTATCTATAACATATCATTGGCCAGTGAACAAAGCTGGCCAAGTATCCTGCAGAAATTTTACAGAAGAAGAAAAACCCTTAGGAAAACTTGATAGGTACAATATTCACAGAGATTAATTTGTTATTTAGTATAAAATATTGCTCCAGGATAATGTGTCTCATGAAGTGGGGGGTTACATGTGTGCCTTTATAAGACACATTTTAGAAGTAGCTGGTTTTACTTCTCAAATGCTAGCCCACAAATCTGGCCATAGATGTATAGCCATTTATGAATCTAGATAAATGGCTCTGGAGGTGAGAACATGGCAGGTAAAACCAGTCATGCTGACTTGATACTTTTGTTGCCTTAACAAAATGTCGTAATATTAACTAGTGTAAATGATAAAGGAAAAATGAAACAAAGACAAAGAGGATCTGTCTGTAATGTGTGTGTGTGTGTGTGAGGGGGGGGGTGCATGTATTTTATTAGAATATTACTACTACTGTTCACATGGACAATATTCCCACTGTCATGATCACATTAGGATCATAAATGCCGTGCTAGGTCACGACGTCAGTGAGTTAATTTTTACGATCTTGTTGATTATAACCAGCGTAATTTGTCCTTGTGCTGTTCTCGTGAACAGTTTGTTTTGAAACACCTTTTTTCTGATGGATGGAGAGAAAGAGGGGCGAGACAGAATAAATGTATAGCTAGGAATGACAGAGCAGTTCTCGACCCCGTGATTTTGATTAACATAGATAAGGGGCGAGTAAAGGTAGTTTATTTAGACGCTTAGTTGGCGTTCGGAAATTCGTGCATAAGAGTAGAAAGCACGGGGTTTGAAGATTTTAGTAGTTAATGTTTCGCATTTTAAATTTTGTCTAGACCGTAAAATTGACCTTGATTTTGGCGCAAGGCCATGACAAGCATAAATTAATATTGCAGGCTGAGCTGAAGCGACTGCACCAATCAAATGTATGAATCTGGACGGAAGGTCGAGACATAGCTTCAGTATTTAAACCCGTGCAGAGCTTAGATTGAGGCCACATGTAGACAATCCATTTACGAGGTGGACGGCGATAGTCCTCAGCCAGATGAGAGACATAGAGACGCAGTTGAGCAGTCCATATTGTGAGGAGCGCCATGATTTAAAGCTCCAGAGCCTAAGCTACTTGGTTTGATATGAACCCACAGCGTTTACATCCAGCGCTCTCACTCCCAGTGAGGGCCACATGGTGAGAGTCCATACTAATTTGTAATGATGAAAGTGAACCGTTCTACTTACTTTTGAAGACAGTTTCAGAGCTACCGCCAGACAACGCATGGTTGTACAAGCATTCTCCATGGCGTGTCTAGAGGAAATGTCCATATCATAACATGTCTCATTGAATTAATAGAATTTAAACTGTTATATCCGTCGCCACGTGCGCGGATTCTATTTGGCATATAACTCATATGACCTGCAAGTAGTTAGAGTGAATAAGTTAGTCTTTATAGAAAGCTGTACTTTCATTAGTTAGATTCAGTTGCCTTTGAATTGATATTTATATTTATAATTATATTTGTTACATTAATTCCTGTAATTAAACTGCCCTACAGTTCTGCTAAAAATCAAAGCAATTGATTTATTTAGTTTTTAGAGTGCAAGTATTTTTTTTGTGTGTTCGTCGATTGTGGGAGCGGACCTCGAAAGAGTGTCAGTCGAATTCTCCCCATCTAACCCACATCGCGACACTGGAGGGGACTTACCAAATTTCTTAATCCTTAATTTCTTAAATTCGTTAGATTATAATCACCTTTTCTCTTTGTTTGCATTACATTTTTGTTCTTTTCATGATCCGTCGCTCACGGGGTGTCGTACGTTGAGCTAGTTTAAAATTATTTATTATTTAGTTTTGTATATGCTTTGTTATTACAAATGACCCTAAACTCTTTAACCATGGATTTTTTTCATGTTTTCACGGAGTTTTTTTGGGGCTATATTTTTTTGCCTCAATAGGACTTAGTAAAACTGCTATTTCAAGCCCAATATGTGTAGTAACAAAAGCATGTCATAATCGCTTTTCATCGCTTTTACACCAAATTGAAGGATATTGCATGCAGAAATAAATGATGTAGGAATTATAAATGTGTGTCCTTTAAAAGAGTAAAATCATGGACTGGAATAGATAGTGGAAGAAATAATGAGAAGCAGCAGTCGACGCTGTCAGCGTTCTTACGAGGTTACCGGAAATATCGACTAACGCTGTGTTGGGTGGTTAACTCATTTCTCCCCGCGAACGGAGGGATCCCCGTTTTCGCCTTTCGTGCCGAGCTGTACCGCGAACGGGGAATTCACGTTTTTGACCCCGACCTTATATATATTTTTTTCAATTCTAATTTACAAATTACTACTTTATACCTAAACAATAATAAAAACAACCACAGAATATCATAAAACATTCATTTATAAACACTTCCACCAAATGGAATTGAAAAATATTATAAAATAAGCGAGTAATGAATTTTTTTCTAACGCACCCTATAAAAGCATGAAAACTGCAAAATTTACTTGGGCCAGCTGGAGCAACTTGGAAAAATTTACTTGGGGAGAAATGAGTTAAAGAGTTAAGCAAGTAAGAGGAGACTGATTCCAAGTTTTGTATCAATAACATGTAATTCATACTGTTTAGCTTCTTCCAAACACATTTGTGGTAAATGAAAAAAAAAAAATGTTGAGATAATGCCACATTAGGTGCTGTAAACAGTAACTCAAAATATTTTATTCAGAATATTTTTAGGTTTTATAATGCAAAGTTTTGGACTCATAATATGTAGGAGTATGAAACAAATGACATAAGCTTTGAATTCCTAGGTTATCTATTTGAGAGTAAGAGTGGGGAGTACCAAAGCTTTTGGTAAAAAAATTAAGAAAGAAGTGAATACGTTCTTACCCTGCTCCCTTTAAAATTGAGTTATATTATTTACATAAAATTGAGGACATAATAATGTGGTGTGTACCTATGAAATGTCACTCTTCAGCTATTTCTATTCAGCACTTTGTTAGGCCCAAAGGATTACTTTAAATGAAAATACAACAAGCAAAGTGTACATAAGGTTCAATGTTTATATTAAGAGCTAGAGTAAAGAGGACCCCCAACTACACCTCTATATCTAAATGTCAGTGGATTATGTGGCAATATTTGAAAAGACAAGAAACAAGCCAACTCCATACGAAGTATATTATTTGGACAATGCCTACCAATTTGCACTGTTGTCAAGGTGTTAAAGTGTGGTCAGTAAGATCTATAACCACAGAATGAATATCACTAAGATTACAGCCTCCTCGTATATGGCAAAGAGTGAAAGGGATTTTGTTCACCATCTTTACGCCGTAGCACAACTTGGTTGGTTTTATTTCTTTGAAGTTTAATGCATGTGGTGTTGTTTTGTCATAGAAACATTTCATGGGCTTATGTATCAGACTATAAACTACTGATTTATGTATAAAATAGAAAACTGAAAATTTTGCCATTTGGCCAGCTTTGGTCACTGGCCAACAGTTTGTATATATATTCACACAGGCCATGTTCACTGATAGAACAATGCTCTAAATCAATGTGATGAGGCTATTTCATTACCTGGGGGTACCTGAATACTGACAGATACATTCCGAAGCTGCTCCCATAAAATTTCATATGACGTGAGCACATAGGTGACAACCAGTCTATATTTCTCTGCTGTGTTGTAGATCAGTGCAGCATTTTGATCTGACTCACCAGTTGTGGAGGTTATGTAGGCACACAGATTCACTACTTTGCTGTAGCCTGTGTCATATATACACATACAGAGATGAAGTAAAAACAAACTTAAATCAACTGAATAAGATTTTGGCAGAAAAATACGAATAATCATTCACATTATTTTGTGTATCAATCAGGGATGAAAAGAGGTCATGAAAAAAACAATGGGAAAATATTCTGAAGGCCCGCATGGATTGCGGATTGCTTTGCATGGTAATTTACATGGGCTCAGAGTTCTTTTGCTTCTCCCAACCCATGCCAGGCTCACCATGCCTGATCCCATTTGTCAATTCTAAGTTATTATTGAAATATCAGTGCCTGAAGAAATGAAATTCTCATCCTAAGAGGGAAACTGATTCATAGATAAAGGAACAGATTAAACAAAAAGATTTCTCAAAAAAACTGGGAATCTTACATCCCTGATCAATGAAGACATCGTTTACTTGATATTGGAGGTCACAGACACAGTCAAAGTTTCATTGATTATTGGAAAATAAAAATCATAAGTGTCCAAATCTCAGCCATTCCAATTATTTCACGTTTACCAATGGGTCACTGTCATCGTCCAGTACCTCCCAAATTCAGATTCCCAATTTCTTCTACTCTGCTAACAAAACTTGTGAAGCACACGTTCATACTAGAATGGTTTTGGTACTTGACAAGTATGACAACTTTTCTGTCTTATTTTAAAATTGATAACTTGATATCACATCTTTGGATTCAATATTGCATTTGTATTTTCAAGCTAGAATGTGAGATGCTTGATAAAAATTGGCAGATTCCCTTAGGTCATGAATCACACAATGATTACTTTTACTTTTTTTCTTTACACACAATGCATGGAAATAGCTGCACTTGTTCTCTAAGAGATCCTGAAAGAGAAACTTTACCTGTTTGACCCACCATAACAGCAACAATACTATCATGGATGATGACTCCTGTCTTCCATACATGTATGGGTCTATGGAGCTTTAACACTGCAGCCAAGATTTCTTGCAGAATGGCTGGTGTCAAATTTTGATTGAGCACAAAGCTGTAGGCCAAGTGATAACCTTCCTTGTCTGATTTTTTATCAAACTCTGTAAAAAATCCCTGCAAGAAGAAAAAAACAATATAATTAAATAAAAAATATAAAAAATAAGGAAAACATTGCAATGCAAATCGAGACAGTACCATTTTAAGGTAGATATTTTCTGACAAATCTTCATTTCATTTAATGCCAGTCTCGATAAATTCCATTCCTTCAAGCATATGAAATTCTGAACATGAGTGATTAACCTGGACTAGCTCCATCATTTTGAACATCAAGACAGACCATGTAGGGCCAGGCAGCCCTGATTACTCTTTGGCAGTGCTGTGGGTAAGTTCCGATGCCTTTTTAATCTATCTTTGAAATAATTTTCAACTACACGAGCCAAAATATTGATATGATTGGTATGGCTATGCTTCAGTCCTGACACAGAATATATCAGTATGGGATATTCCGCTGTCAAAGCCCTTTGGAGTCAGTGTTTATGAAAATGGACAATAGCAGAAACAAAATCTGGATCATTTTATTACAACAGGAGGTAAAAGCCTTGTGACTTGCAGTTCTTGAACTCTTTATGGAAAATATGACAGCATGTGAAATTCAGTGTGTGCCATTCTTTCTCTGACCTCAGGGCCGTTTTCTTTGCTTTCAGGACATTTTGGTGACATTTTCCAGCCTTGAATAACAGAAAAGTTGTACAAGAGGACATTTCAAATAAATTGCATATTAACATGCTGAAGCCTGACTATTTTTTTGTTTTGTTTTTGATGTACAAGCCTTCCTGCTTGGTAGTTCTGAAGGTTTGCAAAAGCCCATGCAGACAATCCTAATCAAGCAAATTGTATGTCTCTTGAAAAACATCAGACAAAACAATGTTCTCTCAGAAATAAAAAAACAGAACAAGAACAACTTCAACAGTTTTTTTTTTCTTGCCAGGTCTCGATCTACATACAAACTGCCATCATTCCAACCAAATTTTTTATCTGTATTTTAAAAGAAAAAAGCCTTGCTGGGTTTTTGGTGTGTGAGGGGTGAACCAAAGGTTTTCCACCTGGATATGAAGGAATAGTCTTGAACCTTACCATACATTCACGAGTTTTTACTAAAGTGCATGCAAATTTTCGGAAATTTCTGTTCCCTAGCCTTGGGGATAGAACACTCGGCGTGAAAGGAGGTATTGATCTTCTGCTAAGCATCAAAAGTGGAGAAAATTGAGCTCAGGGCAGTTATCAAGTTTTTATATTTACAAGGTAAGCAGCAGCAGCAGGCATTCTCTTGGGGATGCAAGCAGTTTATGGAAACATAAACAAACAATAAACTTCATTTTCAGTTCACTCGCAAAATCGCTTTTCATCAGCTGCACCCTCACTTGGGCCTCTGTAGCTTTATCAGTTCTGTCTGGCCAGATTTTTCTGTCAGTCTTGCTAAACTGTTCTTCAAGCATATGATTCCATTCCTGCAAATCTAACAGTAGAAATACAGGAGATATCAGTGAAATATGTGTATCCCACACATTTATATGATCTGTCCATAGCGGAAGTAGGCCTTCTTGGAGCATATGCAGAATCCCTCTGGAGTGAGTTAAAATATAAATCTTAAATAATATTAATATCAAAACTTGTATTATCAAGATGCAAAACAGTATTCTTTCTGTATTTCTGAGGTGGTGAAAATTTGTATGCTGGGCTCACAAGCTCACCCTGCCAGTCCCAGAGCTGATTGAGTTAACTGCAGTTTGAATGCCGCATCATCTTTTTACAGATTTTAATGAAAATCTAGAATAAAAGGATGTGCGCCTGCCAACAGCACTTTTTCACAGAAAACCCCAAGTCTGTCTGAACAGGACACATATTCTTCATAACTAAAAAGACAAAAATATGTCAATAAATCAAGTTATGGATTAGCAATGTATAAGGATAAAACATGATTTTCATAAACAATGAAGCATGCCAGTAGGCCAGCCAGGTAAGAAAAAAAGAACTTTTTTGGTGTGGAATGTTCTTATTTCTCACTTGCTGCATTTTCCTGTTGAAAGCAGTAACTTCAAGAGCCATCAATCTATACAGTCAACAAACTAAACCACTACCATCTGGCCAGATATTGAAGTACATATTAGTTTTTCCAAAGAAGAGAATAAATCGTCGGTTGGCTGTTGGAACCTCGTTAAGTCCAAAATCAAAATTTTACATTAGAAGGAAAAAACTGATTATCTTTAATAGTTTTCATTATTGGGAGCTGTAACTTGGCATCTAGCCTATGTTCTTGACCAGTAGTTGTGCCGTGTATTGCATTTTGACGACAACCCTACTGTAATTACGTAACCAGAGTTAAGCAGGTTATAACACGCCGAAGTCGGCTGTTGGAACCTGCTTAAAGCTTTAACGAGGTTCAAGCGCACACATCGCGCCGCTTGGCTGATCGTATAACCTCGCTACCTTTCTTTGGGCATAGTAAAAATATGTTTAAAAGTGCCTCGGAGGCATTTATTGTTGTCCTTGCCGTTTTAGTTCTGTTTTACATTTATCCCTCGAAACTTAGTATTTCACTTCGTTTATTTCCTATGTATCACACCATCACCGAGCGAATTAATGTAATATAAATGTATGATTTACTGTCTAGCCTAAACCAAACTATTTATTCACACTTGACTCTTTAGTAACACAAAGTATTACATGTCATTTGTTTGCAAAAGACATTAAATACATCATTAAATCTCTCTTTCTACTATTTCTACTATTTATCTCTCTCTCTCTCTCTCTCTCTCTCCAAGTCCCCTTCCCTTCTCTCTCTATCTGCCCGTCTCTCCCTCTGTCTATCTTTGTCTATGTTATGTCCTTGCTCACTGCCCCCTCCCCAGCCGCATCCACCTGCCCCTGCCACTCTCTTTCTCTCTTTGAGAGAGTTGCACTCCAGTTCTTTGAGAGAGGGCTGCATTTTGGTTCATTGAGAGAGAGAGAGAGAGAGAGTTGCATTTTGGTTCTTCGAGAGAAATGCAATTTGAAAGAGGTGCTCTCACGTTCTTAGACAGAGAGAGCTGCATTTTGGTTCTTTGAGAGAAATGCAACTTGAAAGAGGTGCTCTCACGTTCTTAGACAGAGAGAGCTGCATTTTGGTTCTTTGAGAGAAATGCAACTTGAAAGAGGTGCACTCTAGTTCTTTGAGAGAGAGCTGCATTTTGGTTCTTTGAGAGTGATGCAATTTGAAAGAGATGCACTCCAGTCCTTTGAGAGAGAGCTGCAATTTGGTTCTTTGGGAGAGATGCAACTTGAAAGACGTGCACTCCGGCTCTTTGAGAGAGAGCTGCATTTTGGTTCTTTAAGAGAGATGCAACTCGAAAGAGGTGCATTCCAGCTCTTTGAGAGAGAGCTGCATTTTGGTTCTTTAAGAGAGATCCAACTTGAAAGAGGTGCACCCCAGTCCTTTGAGAGAGAGCTGCATTTTGGTTCTTTGAGAGAGATGAAACTTGAAAGAGATGCACTCCAGTCCTTTGAGAGAGAGCTGCATTTTGGTTCTTTGGGAGAGGTGCACTCCAGTCCTTTGAGAGAGAGCTGCATTTTTGTTCTTTGGGAGGGATGCAACTTGAAAGAGATGCACTCCAGTCCTTTGAGAGACAGCTGCATTTTGGTTCTTTGGAAGAGATCCAACTTGAAAGAGGTGCACTCTGGTTCTTGTATAAATCTGCATTCTGGGGCTGTGAGAGAAACTGTACTCAGGGATTTTGAGAGACAACTGCACACTGGATCTTTGAGTTAGACGTTCACTCTGGTTATTTGACAGAGAGAGAGAGAGAGAGGGGGGGGGGGGGGGAGAGAGAGAGAGAGAGAGAGAGAAAGAGAGAGAGAGAGAGAGAGGAGGGGGTGTGAGCGCTGCACTTTGGTTCTTTATTAAGGGAGATGCAATCTGGTCTTTGAGAGAGCTGCCCCCTGAGAGAGCTGCATCTTGCACTTTGAGAATGTGGCGCTCTGGTTCTGAGAGAGAGACAGAGAGAGAGAGAGAGAGAGGGGGGGGGGGGGGGTGAGAGCAAGAGATTTGTACGTTTGCTCCTTGAGCTGGCTGCATTTCAGTTCCTTGGGTAATTTTCATTTTTGTTCTTTGAGAGTTACTTGTTTGTTCTTTGAGAGAGTTCCACATAGGGTCTTTGAGTGCTGTGCACTTGGTTCTGTGAGCGAGTTCCAGCATAGTTCTTTGAGAGAGGGTTGCACTGAGAGAACTGCTCTGTGTTTCTTTGAGAGATCTACTTTCACACCAGTGAGGTTTGTGTGCAACGTCAATTAAAGGCTCCTGCGATCGGCATCTTCCTCTAACAGGTTTTGAAAATGCTTATTGCACCATGCATTGTCCTCTGCTCAGAGGAAACGTTGAAAATAACAAACTGGAAATGCACAGTGACTTATGTGTTACATACTGGAAAGCACTGGATTCAAAAATTCAGATAGTGGGGCGCTTTACTTTGTCTGGTCACTGATTGATATGAGACTGACAGTATTTATAGCTATTAAAGTGTGTGTGGGGCGAAGATTCGCATGATTAATTGCAGATTGATCAATTAACTCAAAATATTTACCAAAATAATATTTACCATTCCCTTATTTGATCACATTTGATCCGCCCATATTCGCCGATCTTGTCTTACTTTCTTCAAAGACGGTGTCCACTATATTGAGCAGCAACTTCAAAGGCCGTAAACTCGCCGCCGCCCTTCCTTTGATCTATTCATTCAAGTTTACCCTACCGTCGGTGATTACATTAATGACAATAGATCTCTGACTTCGGACTCAAAATATACGCCGGTTGATATCTAGGCTATTTCAAAGTGACCAATTTTTATACGTCCCCAGACTCAATGATTTTACTGGCACATAACTATAATTATATAAAGTAATTTTTTTTTAAAAAGTCATTTCGAACTTAGTAAAAACCTAATTACTCTGTGTGCCTGTGTGTGTGCATGCGTGTGTGAATTTTGTATACAATAACCTATTCCCTGTATCTCCAAACCCTTTAAAATAATTATGAGTTACAGGGCATGGTACATGACTGCCCTTCTTCAGTCTCGTTATTTGTAAACATGATACAATCATGCACTACTATGAAATAATGATTTTTACATCGACGCTACATTTGTCGACATTTCACTTTTTTCTTCATTTTCAAGCGGCAACAATTGGTACATGTAATTACCATGCTATTAAACGTTTACTAAACGTTTAGTATTAAACGCTACTAAATTAAACGTTTAGTGAGGTTCAAACGCCAACCATTGGCAGTGGCCAGCGGTGCATAACCTGGCAAACGATTTTAGCCAGGTTCAAGCGCCGACATTCTGCCAGCTGTACGTTAACGAGGTTATAACACGGAATTACAACATTGCTTTTCTCCACTACTAAGCAGAATTTTTCCGTTTTTTCAAGTGCATCCGATGCGTCTCGTGCTATAGATTCCATTTTTAAAAAAAAGTGAATTTGTCCAAAAATGGACTTAACGAGGTTCCAACAGCCAACCGACGAAATGCTGATCTCTCTCCACTTACTGTTGGCATGACAGAATTTTCTGACAGGTTGGCCAAAGTAGTAACACTTGATGATGATGACAGCCAAAGGTGTGGTAGCTCCTTCATCAATTGCTCCATCTGTGACATGTACAAAGGAGAGATTAAAAAAAAAAAAAAGATTGGTCTCTTAAACTTAAAGATGAACAATATGATTCCTAGCTATCAATGCTAGTACAGAGTCTGTAATCAATCCCAGTAAAACATATAATTATGCCTTTCTGGCAGGATTACAAATGGCAGGAATATTGTGGTAATGACTGTTCACATGCTTTTACTATTTCCCATGTGTTAAAAGATTTTAATTTAACATCTGCTAGGCACAAGTCGAGTTACATCTACAGCCTATGTGAGAACTACCTGGTTTTTTTTTTTTGCAAACATGAATGCATAAAGTCTATCAAATTTTGTCAAGATTCTTAAAAATGCAATGAATATATACAAATTCTGCAATACGTTTCTGGTAATAAAAATGTTCAGATGTTTCTCTAATTGTATTGTTCTCTGTGTGAAATATGACAACATATTTATCACTAGCTTAAGTACCTGGCGTTGCCCAGGATAAATCTGTTCATTAATTTCAATTCTGGGTGTCTATGATGGATCTGCTTCACCCTGCCCATTCCTATAGGTTTATTTTCTTGTTGTTGTTGTTTGTTTGTTTTCAGATAAATCTTACGGCATTCTCATACGAGGGCATTAAACTATGCACCCAGTCAGTATTTGACACAAGGATTGCCATGAAATGGCAATAATCTCCACAAGGGGCAGGTACCTGTAAAATTTCAGGCAAATCCAAGCTGTATGAGCTCTGATAATAATAATAATAGTAATGGATGGCATTTATATAGCGCATATCCATTGCCATTAGAAATACTCTATGCGCTTACAGAAGCTCTCTCACTCGCTTTCTTTCTTTCTCTCACCCTCTCTCTCTCTCACTCTCTCTAAATCTCTCTATCTCTCTCTATCTCAGTGAGCTCAGAGCAAATTGTAACCGCAGCCTGTTAGGCGCGGTTCACAATTCACAACTTGTATTCTAAAGTATTATAATAATATTTGAATATCTATTAATATTTATTTAATAATGAATTATAAATTTTTGTTGGTGATTGGGGGGGGGGGGGGGGGGGGTGGGGGGGTAATTTCAATTTTGCCCGGGCAGTGGCCTGGTCGGCCTGTTCTTTACGATTTCCAACTGCCAAGGTATCTTTAACGTGCGCAACGTGCACACAGGCCCTCCGAATTTTTTCGTCCTTATCTGATAGGTCTTGCTAAAAACTTCCTAAATATAGATGTGTGTACATTATTCAGTTTTATCACTGACAAAAGACAGACATACTACCAACATAAAAAATGAATAAGTGGACTGTCTTTTCAGTTCTTAACATTTCAAACTTGTGCTTTCTTCCAAGCATAAGAAAATTAATTCCACTATACCTGTGTTTGGTCCAACTTTTTATTCTTGACCTCATCCTGCAGACTCTGTACACTCCAGACCTTTGCATCATCAGCCAGTGTAGGATCTCTGCCATTGTTAGCTTCACTCTGTATATCTGGGTTTGTCAGTACACGCAGATATTCACACATCCAAGATGAGTTGGCTACCAGTGTTTCACCATTCTGGCTCTCCCACATGACCAGTTTACCCTGCAAACAGAGCCCAAGCTATGTTTTAACCTTTTGGAGATGGGGGTATTTTAGATGTTACCCATCTAGAAAGATGGAGGTTCAAAAGACAAAAAGCGATAATGTGTTCAACAACAGGAAGAGTGATCCACCACCGATATGGACAGATCCGTAGATTTCATGAAACAAGCATTCTGACTGGCTACAAGACCATGACACTACTAATCAGAACTTTTTCAGAGTGAAATAATTGGGTGGATCACTGGTCCTATTATCTTGTAAGAGTTAAGTCTGTCATATCCTTGCCAATGTGTATGTCATACAGATCTAATCTGAAAGCTAGCTGACTGAACGAGCCGATCAGATTTCTGTAAATATAACTTGTTGATCTGCACTTATTTGTTCACTGGACATTGTGAAGATTTGTCTACAATACCAATAAAAAACCTATTATGATCAATTTCTTTTTACAGTTACCTACCAGTTTAACCAAGAAGTGCACTGCACCAAAGGGGCGCAATTTTTCTTTGATTTTACTGCTGTCTGAAATGGATTTTGCAGCTGCATTGAGTGTATGTATGCCAGTCTGCAGGGTCTTGGGACACTTGGAGTGGAATTCTTTTGCCCAGAGATACAGAGAGTTGGTGTAGTTGACTTCAGTGAGAAATGCTGACCTCAGGGCTGCCTTCCCTACAGCCTGGAGTATACCATCTTTCTCCTGGATAAAATAAAATAAATTCTCATAATTTTATGAGAGAAAAAAAAAAGACTGAAACTCTTGGGAGCACCACACTGCAGGAGATCTTCAACGGAAAAGAATTCCCATCAAACATGTGTTTTAGTCCTTGGCTACCTGGGACTCCATGCCATCTGCAGTCAGACACATTAGAACACATGGTTCTCCCACAATCCTTTGATACTAGATGTTGACCATCCTCCCTATTGCTTGACATTTCAATTTGTCAGAAAGTTTTACATCACAATACCTAATTCATACCTTCACAAAGCAAAGAATATCAGCTCCTGGAGATGACACTTGATACTCCATCTTTGTGCTGGTCATGAAGTTGACTTCCAAAGATAAATCTAAAGCACATTTTGTGCTACCAACTAATCTATCTTTCTACCTGATGGTCTTGCTTATTACAATGATCTCTATTGACAGAATGTTTGCTCACTTTGCTTGCCTTGTCCACATTGATTTCCACAGATTCTATGACAAAGCCTTGAGCTTTTTGCTGAAGTCTACGGGCTGAAGAATACTCCAACTGTTTTGCCACTGACATATTTTCCAAACTCCTGTAATATTTTAAGAACAGCATGGATTGATTAGGCAACGTTGTTTTTATTTGTCCCAGATTTGATTAATTCAGGATAAATGTTTACAGCAGTTGGCATCCCCAATTAAACAAACAGCAATATTCTGAAGGAAAATAAATTCCAAATGTTGTGAAGCCAAAGCTCTTGTCTTCTTATTCTTTTCTCACAGTATTGTGCTATCTTATCCATATGCTCTAGGTATGTAAAAAAAAGAGCTCCACAAAATCTCCAGATGACCACTTGTACTTGCTCTATAAAAACATGAATCCCAAATATGTCGAAGTTAAGAAGTTGCAGACTGGTATGGCAAAATTTACTGATGTTGTGGCTAACAATTCAGTTAATTTTTTCTCCCTCATGTATTCTTGAAATTTAGAGGCATTTATTGGCTGTCATAAAAAATCCACCAATAATCAGGCAACAAATCATAACGACCTCAGAAAGTCTCACGTTTTACATTAACCACAAAATTCACTCACGCCAGAGCATTTATGGAATCTCCCAAAAGACCTGAGATCTTCTGCATGTAGTCAACAACTTCCTGTCTCACCATGTCTGTTGGGATAATCCCAGCCTGATCTGTGCTGCAACCCAGCAATAGAAACTGAGTGTCTTGGTGCTGAGATACAAAAACAACATAGAACTTAGTTTATAATAATAAAAAATTAAAAAAAATAACAACCTAGAAGACAATGGCGGCATAACAGACAAAAAAAACCCAACAACAACAAAAAATGAATCAACTTGACTGATATTGTAAAATGAAGTGTATTTTCTATCCTGCAATACCCAAATAATCCTGACCTTTATATAAACCATGGGATTCATGTTAAAAGTTCGGATGGCCAAGAGTGTTTGATTTTACAATGGCTTTTAGAGCTGATTATTGTGAGTTTTATCTAAAACATAGCTTTTCAACAACCACCAGGTAATATTTTTTTTGTTTCAAACAGTATATCTTTTAGCTATACCTGGATCAAGTAGTTAGTTTATTTCTACCACAGAGAAATCTCTCAGATATGTCATGAAATTATGCAGTACCATTTCTGTGTTCCTGGAATGACACTTCAACTCTGCATGGTCTGAACTTACCTTGCCTAAAATCTGCAAGATAAGTGCACTAATGGTCCGAGCTTCCTCATGTATCTGTGTCTTGTCTTTCAGCTCTGATGGGATGATGACCACTGACTGACCAGTCACCAACAGGCCTGACAAGGACTGGATACGAGAATGAGAACATGAATTTTTGGCTGACTAAACATCCTCATGCAATGCATATATATGGACAAGACAATCAGAATGAAATCACCAATGACCCATTGCTGTTCAAAATAGCCAGCGGCCAGAGAGCATGTATTTAGTTTGCCATGTTTAGGGCAATAAATCTTGGTAACCTGACAGGTGCAGGGGATTGCCCTAGGTGGCATATGCTTGCATCAGGTCACTGCGCTATCTGGATAGTCTACCTTTAATATCACATTCTTTCAACCCATTTCAATGTTAAAGCCAAGATTGTATTGTTACCACTGTGACATTGTTCTGCTTTTCCTGTGTTTGATGGTGCAAATTGTTTTCGTATGTTATTTTAGTTATTTCTTTCAGATGACAAGTTTTACAAATATTAGTAGGGCTATTTCTTTCAAAATGAATGCATAGTGAATATTAATCCTTTCCCACATTGAGTGAACTCGTGCACTTGGATCGGGTCAATTGGGGCAGTCGGGTCAATCAAGTCTTTTTGAACACCTCCATCATGTTTACTTTAGGATGCAATAACAACAATAATGGTGGATAAATCATAAGTGATCCCCATGATATTTGGATAAAGTACTTGTAATGAGATGCAATAAGTTCTATTGTTAAATAGCAGGCCCCTGGTGAAGAATTTTCTGCATTTACATGCTGTTTAACACACATTTTATCCTTTTTCCCAAGAGCTCTGCATTTTTTGTTTTGTCCCTAAGTCAGGCCATTCAGGTGAACAAATTATTCTGTAAGCCAGGCACTTAACGTACTAACTACATGTATCATGTGTCACAGATCAAATAGTTGGAATAGTAATTCGCACCAGTATGCACATCGATGTGCAATTTATTAATACCTCATCATCGGTGAGTTGATTCGTGCGATGTGTAACAGGATATGACGTATAATGCATGAACGTATGTCATAGTGGAAACTAGGGGCCAACAGTCCAATGGTCGACAGGTCTGAATCATACAAAAGAGGTTCAACCGCAAATTGGCCTTAGTTACAGATGGATTTTGTGTCCTTTCATGAAGTAATTCCGTAGATCGCCACGAGAATGAGTGTAACGTAGACCCGCCGTCCCGAATAATAACTGTATTGATGGTGAGAGCCAACTCAAGAAAGCTGTGAGACAGAACATCAGTAAACAGCGCACATTCAATATTCTGTTCATGAATTGTGAACAGGCCAATGTAAGTTTTCGTAAACTGTAATACATTAGATCTATACTGGGACCATCCCTACAGAAGCCAAGAGATCAACGAACTGTTCTTCGGGGAGGAGCTGCCCTCCCATAGTGGATGTGATATCTAACAGAGAGTCGTTAGTATTGTAAAATCCCATAGTCGTTACTAGCTTAACAATGATAACCTTATTGTAGCTAGATAACGTATCATCATTATTGTAATGAAGTGAGAGAGAGTGAGTTATTAGATATAAATCTGTATTCTAGTCTAACTAGAAGGTATTTGTTGGAATTGTTTTTTTTTGCATCATAATCTTGGTGATGCATTGAGACTGTCATTGTAGTATAAACTGTGCAGTTGTAGTTATTATATCATTATGCAATTGATAGCGGTGAAGTGGCTGACTAGTGTTGGCTTGCAATTATAATGCCTTCTGGTGTATTGATATAATCATTACACATACATATATATATATGCAGTCGAATTTATCTCAATAGATGTACGGTCCTGCAAGCCTGACTTAAATTTATAACTCATCTTTATTTCATTATTCACTGGTGTGGGAGTCCGAGTGTGAGTTAGGATATAGTCAAGAGCTATATCCTCGGAAGTCCTAACTCAGCTCATGACATCATGACATTCCCTTCTCCCTCCTCCACTATGTGAAGGTTCAACTTCTATGATGTTAGTTTTTTTAGCACACCTTTAGCAAGAGATTTGATTTCCAGCTTGTGGAGTACATGACACATGGCTGACATGACATGTACTGAAAAGCGGTTTAATCAAAGCAATATTATATCTCTCTAATTACAGCATCAAATAAAGACAATGACCAACAACGAAGTCGCTCATTTTCTTCCAGTTTACTCTGATGAAATACCTACTGACAGATGCCCTTAAACAGCATTTCCCCTAGTATTACAACGGAGTTCATTATTACAGACATAGAATGGCTTCTCAAGTACACGGATGGCCCGGATGAGTTCTTTTGTTTCTCGGGGGCCTCAGCATAGTGCTGTTGGCCCCCTATTCTTGATTTTGATTTTCTTGATTTTCTCTCTCTTTGGTCTTTCTTGTTGTTGTTCTTTCTTTTTTTCTTTCTTGTTGTCTTCGTTCTTCACTCTTCGTGGTTTCTAGTAGTATTTATTAAGTTTTGGATTACGCCAAGGTAAGGGCAAGGCAGGTCAAGAAAAAAAGGGGAAGGCAGAAAAGCAGTTCTGGGACACTGTCCCTTTCAGGAGTTTGATCCCTTTATTTCCAATGAAACATGTCACTAATTGACTGTTTTCCTCTAGAGCCCCAGTTAAAACAAGTAATAAGATATTAAGACCTAGCAGGGCTCTAGAGTTTTTGAATTTTGATCTTTAGTTCTTCAGACCGTCAGTACCATTACATGAGTGTGATGAATAGTTACCAATAATAGCATTGTAATAAACATAATCGGACCATTACATGAGTGTGATGAATAGTTACCAATAATAGCATTGTAATAAACATAATTGGACGATACCATTTTGTATGACACAGTGGGGATGACAGGATAGATAAACAAAACAAGCACAATTGGCATGAAAAAAAACGTGAAAAAAAAAAATAGGCACAGCAGCCAAACAAACAAAACATGAGGAGCAGCATTGCTATACAATAAATTGGCCTCCCGCAGAACCCAGTTTGCAAAACGTGGGACAAAATAGTGGCCTCACATGTTGCACGAGGAGACCAATATAGTGGCCTCCCATAGGACGAGAGTTAATTAATCCAAGTCTTGGTAATTATGCTCCTGAAATTAATAAAATTACATTCAAATGGAGCAGTATTTATTTATATTTACTGGGTGAAAGCTGCCCAAGTGACTTGTCTTTGGAAATTGACTTTTACTAAGATTTTCTTTATACCCTCAAAATTTACTTTATTGTCATCAAACTAAAGAGCACTGTGAGAGAAGACAGAAGACATTTTTAAATGAACTATGTGGAATATGCGGTGAAAGACTGTTGACAAAATGAGGGAATGGAATGGAATTCTAAGTTCAAAACAGCAGAAAAGAAATAGCTTTCTTGAAATGAGAGGACTTACAGAAAGATGTTGACCAGTCTGCAGCACTCGCTGCAGCATTTTGAATGCACATAAAATTACAACACAATCACATTCAAGCTATACTGGAAATCACTGTCATCAATATTTCACAGAAAAAGTATACAAAAACCTCATACAACAGATCCTAAACAAACACTGGCATGCACTGACAATCAGTCCATTATTGACAAGGCATTCCAACTCAGACATCAGTTCGACAGTATGAGTATCAATACGACCTTCAGTTTTGAACACACACTCATTTCACACAAACATCCATTCAAAGAAGGTGCACTTGACAGCATTAGACAGGCAACAGAAAAGCACATGAAACTCTATCGCAGTAATTTTCCATAAAAATTTCATCCCAAACACCACAACTCAGATAGCCACTGCATCATTGAATAATACAAATTCAGTCCAAGTTTACTGGGAGAACAGGTCAGAGAACAATTCATTTCACTATTAAATCTAAATTACACAGGAGAGGACATGCAATGAGAAATGAAATCACACAGTTACAGTTATGCCATCCAGTCTTTAACAAAAATCTCCAGATTTACAGCCACTGGTGCCAGAAAAGAAAAGAGAACACAGTCTCCAGACAAAAGTTTACGATACTATGTTTTAATGAAGTTATTTGTATTTGTATACTACTTTAATCCCACCTGGGAAATTTGCCTTTGTGTCATTGCAACCAGTTACAACTGGAGCAGGCACATTGTCACCACAGTGCAGCACCAGTCAGCATTTTTTGGGGGGGGAGGGGGGAGTGCTGGGATGGGAAGAATTTTATTTGATTTTGCCCGGGGAGCGGCCTGTTCAGCATGCTCTTTTCGATTTCCAACTGCCATGGTATCTTTAACTTGTGCAACGTGCACACGGGCCCTCCAAATTTTTTCGTCCTTATTCAAGAAGACTAGGTACTCGACCCCCCCCCCCCCCCCCCAATAGGAACAGGGACACGAAAATATGAGAAAAATCCCAAAATTCCAACATGCCTGCACCGGATGGGTTTTGCTCTCGGGAACCCTTTGCATGAGAGGCGAGCATGTTGCCTCTAGACCACCTTGTTATGTAATGTACACAACTGTTTCTTTTTTTTTTTTTCTTCAGATTTTTATTGATAAAAAAAATTAATGAAGGAGAAGAATGTGATTCACCAGAAGTGTAGCTGTATGATTATCTGTCATTATAATGATCAGACTGTGTGTGCATTTATTTCATATCATCAGTGGTGTAATTTAGTTCAGACACAGTCACTGATCCCATAACCCACCGGGGGTCGTAGGGGCGCTGCAGTGATGAACGTTGCACCAGCTGGCTCCATTTGGGGCGGTTGTGGGCGAGTGTCTGGGTTGCAGGAAAGCTCATCTTGGTCCATTCCGCAATGTTATCCGCCCATTTCTTCCTCGGTCTGCATCGTCTTCTCTTCCCCTGCACTGTTCCTTGTAGTATGGTCTTAGAGAGCCCATCTGATCTTGTCACATGCCCATACCATCTGAGCTTCCTTTTCTTGACTGTGGTCAGCAGGTCTTCATAGTGCCTTATTTGTCGGGTGATAGTTTGTCGGACTTCTTCGTTGGTGATGTGGTCCGTGTATGAGATGCCAAGAAGTCTTCTGAGGCATCTCATTTCCTCTGCCTGGATCTTCCTTTGTAGCTCTGCATTCAGTGTCCAGGATTCGCATGCGTACAGGAAGATGGAGGTGACCAGTGCATGCAGGAGGTTGACCTTGGACCTGAGAGAGATGTTTCGGTCTCTCCAGATGGGCTTGAGCTTCGCCAATGCTGCTGTTGTTTGTGCAGCTCTTGCGAGGATTTTGGTCTTTGATCCTTCTTCACTAATAATGGCTCCGAGGTACTTGAAGTGGTCAACAGTCTCAAGTTCTTTTCCACTGACTGTGATTTTTGTAGTGATTGGCTGGGCACTGTTTGTCATGAGCTTTGTCTTCTCGGCACTGATCTCCATGCCGTATCTGGAGGATGTTTTATACAGGTGGTTCACCAGATTGGCTAGCTCCTGTTCGTTTCCTGCCAGTCCATCAATGTCGTCGGCGAACCTGAGATTGGTGATTGTACGGCCTCCAATGCTGACTGTGCCAGTGTGTTCTTCTAAGGCATCAGTCATTATACGCTCTAAGAAGATGTTAAACAGTGTTGGCGACAAAAGACAGCCTTGACGGACTCCCACTGAGGTATGAAACCATTCTCCCACCATGCCTTGGACAAGTACTGCGCTGGTGGTTTTCGCGTATAGCTCCTTGATGATCTGGATGAGCTTTTGTCCCATATTGTAACTCTTCATCGTGGCCCATAGTGCGCCATGCCATACCCGGTCGAACGCCTTCTTGAAGTCAATGAAGACGTGGTATATGTCCCGTTGTTGCTGGCTGTACTTCTCGCACAGAACTCGCAGGTAGAATATCTGTTCTGTGGTGCTTCTGTTTGGGCGAAAACCTGCCTGCTCTTCGGAGATGATCTCCTCCGCCTGTGGTTTCAGCCTGTTCAGGATGACTTTCAACATTACTTTACTGGCATGACTTATCAGGCTGATCGTTCGATAGTTCTGGCATTGATGTAGGTTGCCTTTCTTGGGGAGTTCAGACACAGCGTGTCATAATTCATTTGACTGTGATTATTTATTCCTCTATGGTGTGCTATAATTCATGTTTATAATGCCTCGGATACACAATTATTGGATGTTTACATAAGTTACTGACACTTTCGTTATATTGTATTTGTGTCTTGTGAGTCAGCCCGGATGCATTTGTCCAGTGAATTGCAGCTGAACGGGAGATGGGACTCTTTCCAGATTTATAGAACCAAAGAGGTAATAATCTCCCTTACAAAAATACAAATTTTGTGGCATTCCTGGATGCAATGCAATGAAAAATAATTATTCAATGATCCACATCTGCAGTAAAAACAGTGGATTTTAATGCCACACTTCTCTTTTCTTTTATTCTTTACAGACTAAAATCACTTGTTTAAAAATTATACTGGACAGAAGTTCACAATTTTGAGTTTATAATATTGTTCACTTCATTAGAAGTATGCGCTATATTCTAGATTGTCTGTAACTGTTTAAAACAGAGCCTAATTTACAATAAGCCGACAGAATTGGTGCGTGTGGCCACAGCAGGACATGCGTGATCTTTTGACTGCTTTTGACCCAGTGGCCGGGCAAGAAGCTAAAAGCTCACCAAAGAGCAGCCATGGACCGCATGTCATTCATTACCTAAATTTGGCAAGCTGAGTCCTTGATGGCTCTAATAAAACTTCTGCAGATGAGATTTAGTAAGCTTCCCGACATGATATAGCATGAATTATACAGTGCCATATGTACAGGACTCCATCTGTTATTACTGGTAAGGAAGTTTGATCACCAGAATTTTATATACTATCCACTTTTCATAACGATCTGTTTCTCTTGATGTCATAAATGTTGCACTTCTCAAATTTTTGACACACACTTCCCCCCTTCCCAAAGTGAACTGTGGTAATAATGTTCCAAATTTATATTATTACAAATATTTTTATTGTCTCCAAGGACAAGGACAATCATCCTCAATAATATTACAAAACGATATCATGCTTTTTGAAGAATTAACTCCCCGGCATACAAGAAAAACTTTTTACAAAATGCAGACAGTGGGGTGGTGGTCTCATTTGACCTCATACAGCCTCGGCTTCTCTGATCTTTTAATTTACTTTTAGTCAGAATGACAGCTGAACTTTGCATGATAGACCACATCTCTATATTTGTGTTGTAAATGAAACAAGCCAATAAAAATCCAGAATATGCACTTCATAAGCTAATTGTCAAACACCATCTCCCATCCTGCTTCTTGCCAACGGGAAAGTAATAGTCGTAAATGCATTCTGGTGTGATTAAACTCACCTCATCAAATTCCATGACCACGGCTGTAAGGTTTTTGTTGAGAGATATGCTGGACTCCACCTGTGGACAACTCTGTTGTGCAGGCTGCTTCTCTCCCTTGAGTGCAGATATGACACTTAGCGATGTATTGCTCCTCTTTACAACACAAACCTTCACCAGATTTTGGTTGTCATCTTTCAGAGTTTCTAAATAACAGGGTGACAAAAAACATACAAAATGTAAAGGAAAATAATCTAGTTCAATGAAACAGAGTGAAATATGAAAGGAATGAATCCGACAACAATAAGAAATAAACAAGCTATTCAACTATTTTTTTCTGTCAGTATCATTTGTATTTAATTGCCAGATATGGATATAACAGCTTGATCTCAGTACTGTCTCATTCATGTTATACTGCGATGGGAAAAATTAACTCTTGGTGAAAATAATTAATTTTTTTCTTTTCTTGCAACGCTGCTGTGTTTTTAACTCCTTTGCTTTTTATAGGCCAAATCAGCCTGTGAAAAACATTCAGTGAAATGTTTCAACATGTCTACACTTATAAAAATAAATATGCTTCATTTAATAACATAGATGCAATTCCAATAGAATATGGAAGGGTTCAAAATGCAAGGCAACCGCTGGTACCATGGTCTTCTTCTACAGGTAGGCAATATATGTTTGATTCTGTCAAGCTTCCTGCTCACACCAAATGCTCACACTTGACTGAGGCCTGTGATTTGTTTAAGGATGACTAACAGTAACATGTAAGAGACAGAGTGGTAAGTGTTCCTGGTGATGTCATGTGATGTGGATGTTGTTTTGATGGTCTTTGGAACAAACTCCTCAAGTCTCATAAATCAACTTCATAGGGAAAAAAATAACTCAGTACTTTGCTGAATGAACAAACTGAGACAGATGGTTTGATCACACTGTATATTTCGTGTGCTGTTATTGCACTCTATAGTAAGATAGATTTTTTTACACATGATGTAGAATGAAGTCATCTTCTGTTTCCACAAAAAAATTATGAAATTTTAGAGTTGGGCAGTTTGTACCACAATTCACTGATTTATTCAGTGATGTTTGCTTTCCTGTAAAGGTGAAACAACGATATTCTAATCAACTGCAGAATACATAATGATTTGTTGTGAATAACCCTACGTTCACACACATGCGGTGCATTTCTATCACAAACAATGCTCGGTCCAGATAATCTTAGAACTGCTGACATGAAATAGCACAAATTACTCGAAGAACTACAAAGAAGATGAAGAATTATCCCAAATGTTTGGATTGAATAAGTCTTCATTTGGGATGGGAAGTAAGGATTTACAAATCAGGAATTCACCTTTTGAGAAATTCACATCAGGAGCTAAGGGAAATAGGACAGGACTGCCAGTCATCCTCATACCCTCAGGATTTGCCCAACGTTTGGGCAAGAAATTGACTCTGGTGCTAGTCAGGTCGATGGACACAAGATTGGGACAAAGTTTGCTCAGAGAAATCAGTCCTGCATCTGTGACCTTATTGCATCCAACAAGGCTGAGCTGTGAGTGAGCAGACATAGAAATATATGTATAAATGTTTAGTTTGAAAACGCTGAAAGAAATGCAGAAATTAATTTTGGCTCTCATCAAAGCAGGATTTCATTCATGTCAGTGCCTACAAAAACAGACATGAGATGGTACTGTCTATCACATATGACTCAAACCTCTGCCATCAAACCCACCATCTCTTCCTACCGATACAAAGTAAATATTTACAACAAGTGGATTTTTATATCAAATAGAATTTTGTTTCTAGCTTATCTGCATCTCATGGTACTTGCTTATTCAGCCACAACAAAGTTGGACCTTGTTGAGAAAAGAAAATTAAAATCAAATGAGGACAAATATTTCAATTTCCTTTGTCCTTGGTGACGGGATGAAATCTAAAAATGTCTTACCCACTGAATTTCTGAAAACACCTCACCCATCCAAGAGATGCCTGCATCAGTGAGCAGATGGCAACCATCTAGTACTACCCTCTTGACTGCCTTGAAGCGGGCAAATTCTGTAATCTTCAGATTCAACATGACAGCAAAGACCACGTCTGTCAACTGACCAATCCCTGAGAAGTTCAGAGTCACTTCTGCTCTTGCGGGAATTTGAAGCACAATGAACTGTAAATCATAAAAAGAATTTGGTTCATAATATGCGATTTTCAAGGTATTTGATAAGACTGAAGCATAACGGGGAATCCTTGCAATCTGTTAGCCTTGCCAGAGATGTGTTTCACGATTTTCTGTGATCTTCTGATGCTGACACTGCTACAGATCATACAATGAAACGCTATGTCTCACAAATGGCAAAACTATAAAATGAAAGGACAAAATTTAATGATAGGACATAATATTTTGTATTCCTGCTCACTCGCAAATTGAATCTGATAATTTCAATAAATGAAGGCATCCTTAATTGAACATTGGTCACCACTGAGCTTAGCCACATAGTTTCCATGAGAAAATTTTTACCTCATTTGCAACCACTACATTGTCTGACCTTTTCTAGGCAAACTTACATAACAGAAAGAGACACAATTCACTGATGAAAATCTACAATGTGCACACAGTTGGTATTAAATTCCATACTCCATTAAGGACAGCAGTCAAGCATTACTATATTTTTATGTGTCAATGTAGCTGACTGTTGAACATTCAGTACAAACCTTGATTTTGTGTATAGGATATGACTGCTCATCCCAGAAATTGTAACAAAGTGCAGTTTGGCCTATTGTTTCGGGCTTCGGGGCGGCTTTCAATTCTTCATCTTCCGAAACATAACTCTCATCATCACTGTCATTAACATCATCGTCAATATTCTTTAGCTCAGATTTATTGAACAACTGGATCTCTTCCAGAAGACCCTGGTGTCTTTGGGATGCAAAATGTTGGATGGTTAAGTTGCAGTGGATATAATAATTATTTAAAAGAAATGTGATAATGGATGTTTTATCATAAATTAATAATAAAAGAAAAAGGAAGATGCATTAAAAAATATTGCAATCGTAAATACAGAGTGAATAGAGTGAAGATGGACATAAATCATGAACTATTTATTATTGTAAGTTCCTCAGGTTTGTTGAAAAAGGACTTTTTGGAAAACAAAAACATGAGAATCACATGATGCCTAATATCACTCAAACACTCTGAAAAATTAATTATTCTTTGCACATTTTTTTGGTTTTGTTTGCCTACTTCCCAACACAACCACTAAAACTAAACAATGTGATAATGAAAACTGACAATAATTTAAGTGCTGAAGGTCAGGATCCATTTGACTTTCAGGTATTAACAAGTTCTTCAAACTGAACAAGATTTTCTATTCCATAGCTCCTCAAGATCTTAATAACCTAGTCTGAGGGATGTCTATAGACATTACCTTAACAAATGAAGAGCTGTGGATGGCCTTGAGGTAGCCTCAAGCTGAATTTCACAATGTTTTATGGTTTGTTTTCACAAGTATATGCACCATTTAACGTGTCTTATGACGGATTACAACTGACACTTAAGTGCCTAGCCAAAGGGTCTTCCAATATATTCACTAGATGTTTCATAACCAGAGAACTCCTTAGAGTTAACATTGCTGGATTGCCATAGGCTAAAAAAGGCGACTCGGTTAAGTTGCTTTCCTTTTCAGCTGTGCTACTTTGACAGTAACTATGCATTTCCCCTGGAAAAGGTGTATTTGTATCAAACTGTTATGAGGAGAATGTGGCTTTATGTACTTGTATACAGCATAACATTTATCCACAAGTGACTGAAAAAAGTCCAATATACAGAGTGACAGATCACAGTCCATCAAAGAAACCTGACTCACTGGTGTCTATAATCGCCCTCCAAGTCCTTGGTTGTTTGGAGAGCTTGTTGAAACTGATTCTCCACTGCAGGGGCTTTTGTCTTAGACTTGTCTGCAAACCTGGTAATTAGACAGTTATTTTATATCCAAAATAACATGTTCTCATTATAATATGAGCTTCCAGTCCTAAGGTACAGAATTTTGAATGAAATAAATCCAAATATAGTAAGGACTTGATTCATATTTCATACTAACACTAGAAATATAGCTGCACATTAGAAAGCAGTAGAAAGCGCAGACAATTCATTAATAGAAAAAAAAAACATTGCTCACGGGCCCAGAGTTCATTAATGTTTTGAAGAAGTCTGAGATGTGACCATATTTCAGAATCATCCACATTTCACGGGTATAATACAATTCAGACTTACCCCTTCTTTTTCTTTAGGCCTACTCGCTGCACTGGTGGGGCTTCAAACTCTGCTGCATAGTCTGGCATCTTCGACACCTTTTTTTTCTGGACAATTATACAGATATAGGGTAGAAACATGCAGGAAAAGGTTACCATAAAAAATGATAACAGAAATGAACTTAACTTTTTCATATTAATCTAATTATAGAAGCGAGAAAAGCTAACCACGGTCTTTGTAGGAACAGGAACTACACTGGATGAGTAAACAAGAACTGAAGCACAGACCACATTGCAGAAAAGCCCACTAATTCTAGAGTTCTGCTGCCTTTAACCCTAGTCCTGCGGGAGGCCACTATATTGGCCTCCCCGCGCAACACGCGAGACACGGGAGGCCATTATTTTGTCCGACACGCTTAACCGCGGGTCCTGCGGGAGGCCACATTTTTGTATAGCAACGGTGCGCCTCGCGCTTTGGTTATTCGGTTGCCAAGGCTGTCATTGTTGTTGTTTTTTCACGTTTTTTTTCCACACTATTTTCGCGTGTTTATCTATCTTGTCACCCCTACTATATCTAACAAAATGGTATCGTCCGATTACGTTTATTACGATGCAACTATTCGCAACTATTCATCATACTCATGTAATAGTACTGACGGCCTGAAGTTGGAACTGGGGAAAATCTTGGGGAAACTTTTACTTTGATGCTGGTTGTCGTCTACATGTGAAATGAGAAGAAAGGGGCCATGTGCGTATTTGAGACGCCGTTCTACGTCTGTAAATTTTATGAATTCCGATGTAATGTTAGGGCATGCTGCATAAAGGCGTCTGTCAGTAGGTTTTTCATCAGGGAAAACTGGGAGAAAATGACCGACTACGTTGTTGGTCGTTGTCTTTATTCGATGTGGTAATTAGAGAGATACTGTGTTCCTTTGATTAAACCGCGTTTCAGTACATGTATGTGCTCTACGACCTGGAACTGGAAATCAAATCTCTCACTAAAACTAACCTTATAGTAAGTGGACGCTTTACATAGTAGAGGAGGGAGAAGGCAATGTCACGATACGTCATGTGGTTAGTAAATTAAGCGAATGGCTTAAAAAATAATTTGTTCACCTGAATGGCCCGACATAGGGACAGAAAAAGCGCAGAGGTCTTGGGAAAATGATAAAACATGTGCTAAACGGCATGTAAATGCAGAAAATTCTTGATTTGGGGCCTTCCATTTCACAATAAAACCTACTGCATATCATCACAAGTACTTTATCCAAATATCATACTCATAGGGATCCCTTACGATTTATCCACCACTATTGTTGTTACTGCGTCCTGAAGTATACGCGATACAGGTGTTCACACGGACCCGATTGACCCGACCGCCGAGGTTATCGGCAACACGAGAACGATCGGCTGACTGGCCGCTGGCTATCCCCGCGCGGGGCGTTACGTGGACGAGTTCACTCAACGCAGGACGAGGGTTAAGATACAAAGGCAACAATGTGCATGAGATCTGATGAAGTCATGTTATGAATAATGAATACTGAATGAAAGAAAGAAACACAAATGATAACACAGTGACAAGAAGTTTAAACTACAAATATTTGAAATAGGTTAACTTTGTGACTGTGGAATAGTTCCTGCCCAAATTGTGTCTCATTCAAGTCAACAGAGGAAAAGACTTATGCCATTCACAAACCTTCCCACCAGCCAAATTTTCACTGCCTTGGCCTCAAGGTCAAAACTTACCTGGATGTTTAATTCAGCAGCTGCCTTTCTTGTTTTCTTTGTCCCAGCTGGCTCCGCCCTGTAAATAATGTATAATATTATGGTTTACTCAACAATGTATGTTTCAAATGTGCCTAAGTGCTCAAATTATAAAAAAAACAACATGGGCATATTTCTGTGTCGCATGCATTAAAAATTTTGGAAATCTCATGTGCCATAGGAAGATAATTACTCAATTTACCAAATCTTTTTAAGTGTTTATCAATCTATACATGCAACATTGAACCTACCCCTCTTCTGATCCAGCAACAGAGTGTGGTGGAGATGGTGGTGCTTTCTTTTTGGGAGGCATACTGTTGGACGTGATTGAAGAGCTTTCTCAATTTCGAACGAGGCTGAAAACAAACAGATGTTAATTGATATCACTTCAACTTCTCATTTCAGCTGGCGGCTGAATCTGGAAAGCCATTTATCATGTGCATCTTTTCAGTGACACGACAGATAGTGGGCCTATATTTTTTGTCCCTGTGTTTGTGCTAACCTTCATTTGATCACTGTTCCCTAAGACTGGGGGAGAGGGTGAAGGTTTCATGACAAACCTGAAATTCATCAATCATACTTTCATTGACTATTTAACAAAAAAGGCACAGGCAGAGGATTATGCACCATTTTTCATTCTCATTGTTCCTTTATATTAATGAAAAAGGGCCAGTTGAGGAATAATCTTGATGTTGTTGGTAAAGTCTTGTAACTTTGGGATCAACTGATGACACTAATCAAAATTTTCAACAGTTTCTTAATTATATATTTTTTCGTTCTCAAAGCGCACACTGACTTTCACGTCAATACCTTTATAAATAAATTCAATCTGGTCATAAAACTTTTGTTGATTGGCCAATTTGTAGTGCACAAGAAGACAAAAACCTCATGCTGGAATTTTACCTAAAAAACACCCTGCTCCCAATTTCTTAATTATGACCCAATTCATGTCTAGATTTCAAGTTGGATGCTCAGTAACAATCTAAGTGAAAAAGACTGTTTGAGTTGTGAATTAAATATACATTATATTAAAAAAGCTGGGAAAACCCTCATGAGAGGATCTGGGGGACAGGCAACTCAAAATAAACATGTTTCTACAGTTTTAAACAGCAAAACATTAGGAATTGTACATTATAGATGATTACTAAGAATGGCTAAACTAATCTGACAAATAAATGCATGTTAAAAGTGTCTCATAGATTTATCCTGATGAATCAAATCATTAGCAGATGATCAGTCCTGCTACTGATCAACAGAACCATGTAAAAAATTATGATCATGTCATATATCGCTGGGTCAGTGCCTGTTCCTTTTCAAAATCTGAACAGATAAAACTCTTAAAACAAAAACGCTAGATCTATACAAAAAAGGAAAATGTGGGCCCGAAAATCAAACCATTCTGATCATGTGCCCGATTTCAGCAAGGATTATTCATAAACAACTGTTGGTAGAAGTTGAACAGACTGTGTAGGTAAACCCTAGGCTAGGTGGAAAAATTGGAAGAAGGGCTTCCGGGGAAAAAATGCGGCGACCGTGTTAGTACAAAATTACAAACAAGCCTAAATGCCACCAGATTGAAAAGTATAAATTTATTCAGCTTTCCATTTTCCATCAATTATCTCAATTCAACATGTGGAAAAATAAGTGAGTGCCAATGATTCTTCACAGCGTGTGTTTATCTTGGCCCGAAATCACCCAGTTCAGGCATTGCTTGTGCACTGCTGATTTCTCACATCTAGATCTATTAGAATCTAGCCTTGGATTAGCTTTTATCCATGAACATTAGGAACTATAATTTGGCTCTTTTGTGAATTACTTCCATTTTCAATTATGTCAAACCAAAATAGGCCTACTGGGTGTGACATGGATCATCCATTCCTCTCAACTGGTCATTCAAAGGACCAATGTGATTTTGCCCTATGGTTCTAGTCTAGATCTACAGCTATGTTGGTGATTGAGGTTTGATTCCACGGCAACAAATTTTGCTTCAATTCAATCATAAATCTATCTATTCTTTATAATGCCTTTTATTGGGGCAGAAATTTAAAAAAATGTAGGCATATCGAAACAAAATCAAGATTTTGCTTTTTAAAAAAGATTTGTGTGAAGGAAACGAACAATATGCACACCCAAACTGTTATTGTTTATAGCGTTGTTGGGGCCCAGCGGAAGAGCATGAGTTAATTAACTTCTAAAAAGTAATATTGGCATTTTTTGGAATCGCGAAACTCCCTTTTAAAACTCAAAATATGGATCTATATATTATAATTCTATTCATTTGGCAATGATATATTTATTAGATATCTCAAAAAAGATACCAGTGATATCTAACTGCCATTCTGTAAAAAGTTATAAATTTACTTTCGGCAATTAATTGCAGTGTAAGATTTTAAAATGTTTCATCAAGGGGAACAACTCCGTACGTTTTGATGGTAGGCCAAAGGTTCTTGAGTTAGGCCTAGATCTAGTCTTCTTGCGTACGTATTTGTATCTCCCGTCTGGAAAAAATTTGGACGCGACAGTGGTCTCTCCTCACTACTTTGATTCTGGCCGTCAGCTTGATGCTTGTAAGAGTTGGAGTATTTTGCCAGTCTTATCTCTGTAGTGTATTTGGAAATTTTAGAATCGGGGGAAGGGGGGGGGGGTGAAATTGAGTTTCAGGGGCATATTATATATTTACTATTTACGGAAAGAATCTAGATCTAGATCTAGATTAGATCTAGAGACCTATAGATCTCTAGATTAGATCTAGAGATCTATAGGTTGATAGATCTAGTAATGATAGACCTAGAACATACCTAGACTATAGCAAGTTCGAGACTGGGGATAGGGTTTTCATTTCCAAGGTCATTTTGATATTTTCTCACTCTTGTTCCATATTAACTGATTAACTCTCACCCCGCGCACTACCCGTAAAGCCCGCTGTCCGGTCAGTGACCTCACTCACGGAGAATCTTATCTGGGATCACTGACCCTTGCCGCTATGCGATGACCACACATGCTATCCATGTGGCTGGGTTTTTATTGATCGGTATAAAAACATTCGCTGCTAAAGTGCTATACCTTATCACGCTTGATAATGTATTAACCAGCAAAACTTTAGTCTGTCAGTCTCTAACCAATGATATGACTTATGATTCCAAACTGACAGCTGTAGTTTTGGTGAGAATGAAGCATGGTAACTAGCCACGCCCTCCCAAGCCCTACACAAATGGTTTCATCCTGATTGACACATACTAATAAACCAATGTGGGCATTTGGGGCAAAGATTATTTCAGAGCTTGTTTCTGATTGGTTCTTAGATACAGACAACTCCAGATGGTGGTCAGCTTGTGAGAAAATGAATAATATTGCAAATTTGTTGAGCAACAGTTCGCATGTCAATGTTGCATCTTTTGAAAGTGTGGGGAGAGCCTTTGAAAGCTTAGTCTTTGTGATTCCGACCAGCGGTTCACTGGTTATTATGTCCATGTCACAATGCCTTTGATTTAGAAGAGACACAGTGAACAATAAGACGGCGGTTACGTCTCAAAAAGTCAGTGACCCGATGCGTGAAAATACGGCTTGCGCGTGGCGCGGTCAGTTTGACCTTGCTGACTTTTGCCGCCTGTGCGGCGTGAGCGCTTGGGAAACATGGGCAGCATATTTTGGGTTAAAATACTTTTTGGCCACGCTTATTCGCGGACGTCTGCGAATAAGATCAGAATCTTATTCACAGAAGGATTTTTGGTTTTGTGATTTTTATTTAGGAAGAGCTCATTATGCGTCACGTGACGTACTCCTTGGTATAAAATGATGTTCGGTCGAGCTGTCGATGAAACTTTCACCAAAACATTTTTGGTGGCGAGAGCTGTCTAAGGGATACAAAATCGCCCAAGAACCAAAGCCCTCTGAATTTTAGCGACTGATAAAAGCCTAGAAAGATCAGATTAACTTTACATATAGATACATTGAAAAGCTGAAACGAACAATTCCTTCACTCGACGATTGAGAGGCCAGCGGCGGCCACCCAAGCGTCCATCTCAATCATATGACCAAAACAAACGATGCGCATCACTTCTCATTCAGAAAACGGACCAGAGGTAAAAAAAAAACCATGTCGAGGGGGAAAGCCAGAAGAGTTTGTCCTCCACTGCCGTTCATTCCTTTTTTCTATTCCAAAAACTCGCCTGCCTAGTTGGGAGGGGGGGAGGGGTTCGAGGCTCCGCAAGATCTGACTTTTTGTTTTAGTCATTTTTTTTTTGCGTTCCCCCCCCGATCATCGTTGCTTTGCTCCAGAGTATAAAATTGTGACTAGGATTTTAAAAATATTTTTTACAAATTTTTTTTTTTAGATGAATTATTATTATTAGCCAATTTCATCAGGTGTGAAATCACAGAGAAAGTCAGACAGAGCAAATGAAAATGAATTATGAAAACTTCTGTGGAATAAAAAAAAGTAATAAAACAAAACATGACAAATAGATCCAGGTTACTGTGGATAGAGATGAGCTGTTCAGTTCTCGCTGACCAAAAGATATCATTTACATGTTTTAAAATTTGATTTACATTTCTATTTCTGTCCCGTTCTGTGAACAGGAATAAATAAAATGAACAGGAATAAAGTAATCTGGAGCACACTAGTAACATTGATCAATTTCCCCACGACATCAATTTTGCAAAATCCTTTAAAAAATTTCTTTTTTCCTAAAAATGAGCAGTCCTAGGTTTAAAAAAAAATGCTCTGGCGTGGGATTAAACCCAAGACAGACCAGACCCATAGTCTGTGACTGATAACCGCAGATGCTAGCCATTGCGCCATCGCAGACTGCGGAATACGGACAAACTTTTCCATAGTAGACATCACAAAATTAAGAAACCCCTCATCTGCGAATAAGATCAGGAGAGGGGGGAGAGGAGAAGGAAGGATTGCATGGCCGCTCTGGTATTCATGTCCTTGTGGGAATCCAATAACCCTGCAGTTTGGATTATATTTTCATTTTATTATAAGAAAATCTGATTGTGGGACACATTTGGAAGTCTTCCCTGTGCTTATCAGTAAGTATTCATCAAAATATGGCGAAAAGAAAAGGTTGTATATAGCAAAGCCTCGCATTTCCAGTATTACCGCAGCTGGTTGTTTCGGTGTATTCCAATGGTTGCTCGAGGACACTCCTAGTCCATTGGGGGGGGGGGGGGGGGGGCTCACTCGGGAATTAGCCGCCTTGATGTAACTGTAAGTTTTCCGACGATTGTCAGAATTCCGCCAGGGAATCAGGTTTCCAACTCGGCAGCAGTAATAAGTTTCTGAAATAGAATAAAAGGATTTGAAAGGCCGAGGTCAGAACCTAAGTGAAGATGCTAAAATTGGGAATACTGGAAACCACAACTTGACTACAGGCAAGGGGGCATGCATGAAACACTCTTAGCTGGATTTAGACTAGGCCTTTCGCCAGAGTATGTCAATAGAAACTCAGACCTAAAGAAAATCATGGATAGTGTGATGAATAAGTTTAGATGAAACTTGCTTGAGGGGAAGAATAGTGATGGAGATTTTATTAGGCTAGATCTAATATAATATATAGATGGATCTAACTTACATTGAATACGTAGACATTAAATTTTCATTGTAATGGAAGTTTCTGCTTCGTTCAGGTGGAATTTACTTGCTCTCCCAGTCCTCTATGGTAAGCCTGGTCAGTAGACATCATTTCAAGATTTAAATTGGCAAGACCCCACAGCATATATTTGCCAAATTATCTGGATTTAGATCTAGTTTCAATGCATGTTTTTAGGATTATACTTTTATAATTTAGATATTTTGATGTTTTAAATAAATATTTAGTATTTTATTCCTTTCTTTAAGTTTAAAGAGGCAGAGACTAAACATTCCTGCCCACCCATACATGTGGGGGAGGGAGGTGGGGGGAGGAACACCAGTACCACAATTGGCAAAAAAAAGTTCAGGCAATTTTGTCAGGGGGTCACTTACACTACAGGTAAATACTAAATTTATGTGTTAATCTGCAGCCTCAGAACATAAGATGAACCTCCCCTAATGGAATGGAGAAGTCTGGATTCAGTAATCTTTCACACTTATTTGATTCGAAGTGTTTTCTCTATTATATTTTATAAAGTTGTCATCTTCTTTTAAAGTTGGACATAGTGCATGTTTGCCAGGTTATGGGAAGAGATCTATTTGAGGAACTTTGCATGGATGTTATAAGAATGCAGCTTTAGGAGCATCTGTGCGCAGAGGGTCGGGGGGGGGGGGTCGGGACTCTGCCACCTGGGCGAGTTAGATCTCTAGATAGATTTTTGTTGTTGTTAATGTGATTGACACTCAGAACATGAAATAGTGCTTTGATGAAGTTGTGTCCCTCATATGGTGCGCCTTCCCAAGTTACCCAGATTTATGGCTCATCAGATTGAAATTTTATAGAATTTTGTTCTATACATATATAACAGAATATGTGCAAAAATAGAATGTGTCAATGTCATAGCTGAAAATTATACACTCAGCCTAATAATTTAAATCCTAAAAGGAAACTTCGGGGCCTCGTTAAAACTAGTATTTATTTCTAATATACCAGTGTTGGCAGTTTTCAAGTATGGGTCCTGCCATGTATTTGAAGTTGTTTGATTAGCGAAATTGTTTCTGGCAAGATGTAGCAACTCAGACACCCAATCATGTTCAATACATGATTCAAATCCATTCAAAGGCTGATATGTGGAAAGTTTCCAAAAAAAATACATGTATGCATCAGTTAACGAACATGGTAATTTTGAATATTTTTTTTTTTTAAATTGCACATTCCTTTTGCTCATACACATAGAACACAGTTTTCGTTCTCCATCAGATTTCAGACTGATGGGTCCTAATTCTTTGAATAACAGATATAAATAAACATAGCCACAATACAGACTCAAAAACTGAAACAAACAAAAGCAGACCAATTCAGGCATCAGTATTTGCAATAATCATGCATTGTTTGAGAACGCCCACTTTGAAAGTTTATTGAACATTTTTAGTGGATTTTGTGGCACTTCAGTTTTATTCTATGTTGTTTACCTTGGCAGTAGTTTCTAATGATGGTTCCTACTCATTGCTCAAGGTTAGAATTTAGGAATGTGGGTCAGGGCATATATAGTGCTTAAATTATTATGTTGGCACAAATTCAGTCTTTTCCACCAATTTGTCTACATCCAGATAAATCAAAATGGACCAGGAAAGTTCAGAGTCTGAGGCAGACGAGAGACTCAATGGAGATGGAAACAAACAGATATTGGCCCCTGCAGAAGGTCCGAGAGAAAATCTGGTAAACATCTTTTTACTACGTGTTGTCTATATATATTTGTGGACTTGAGATTTTTCGTTGCAAAAAGCTTCTGAACCACTCAACACTCAGACTTTAAATTTTATATGGTGCATCAGAATGGATGTAAGGGTGCACAGTTTTTAATAGAAGTCTCAAATCGGTGTAGTTTTTTTTATTGGAAATTTATTGTTTCGCCATAATTTAGATCTATTTCGAGTCATGGTTCGCCATATTAAGGTTTCGTTATCACTTCCTGCGATGTGTTCACTATCAAACACACGAACCCGTGCGCAAATCATGCTGTTGTACGGGATGCGCAGGGTGTCAACTCACAAAGGCAGAGCAGTAAGGCTTATTTAAAAACAAAAAAACAAAAATAAAATAAACAAATAGGAACAGGCCAGATGAAGCAGGTCCATAATAACCACCCAGAACTGAAACCAATATTCAAACCGATTTATCCCGCGCAGGGCCGGAGACTTCAGCTAGTTTTGTTATAATTCAGGTTCGGGTGATACTTCATTTTCTTGGATTATTTAAGGTATTTTGACTTCCCTGTTATGTACACCTAACACTTGAATGAAAGACAATTGTCAATCACCAAGTTGAGTCTGTGTGATTTTGCAAAGTTGAGCTGATGTGACTGTCATCCTACCTACATTGTCTAATTTTTTAATTTTTATTTGATATGGAATTTGCTGAATTTATGTCTTCACTTTGCCTGCAGATAAGCACTGCTGTAAAGTTTTTACAAAATCCCAAGGTCATGTCCAGTCCTCTTTACCAGAAGAAAGCTTTCTTGGAGAAAAAAGGTTTGGCTCATTTAATTTTAAAAATTACATGTATCATCAGCCACCAACACAATAGAAAAAGAACATACAATCAAAGTTTAAAGCACCACCAGTCAATAGCACAAACCCATTCATGTCCAGGAGAAAAAGACCCAAGTCTTTCTGCAGTTCATGTGTAACTGAATTTTTTTTGTAACAGATCATGATCCCAGTGATTTGTGTGTTGTGAACGAGACTTTAAAGTGTCCTCTGTCGCATGTCCTTAGAGTTTCTAGTTTCAGGATGGCATTGGTGTATTTTTTAGGAACAATTTGATGACAGTTATACGGCAGGCTTCATGCTTCTGGTTTGTGCAAATCCCAAAAATGTTTGAAAATAATATAGAACAAATCATGGAATATTTTTTTAACCTGTAGGAAGGGAATCATTTGGGGATCCCAAAATTGATAAAAATCCCATAAGATTTTAGAAATTTTATAGACGTGAGTGCAAAACCACCAGTAATGCACAGGAACACAACAGCAACACATAGGACCATGGTACCCAGTACAGTTCATGTATATTATAAAAGAAGAAAAGACAAGAGCAGATGAAAAATCCTCTCAAGAAAGAGAAAGAATATTTAATGTTGAAAATAGTGCTTACGAGCCAATATGTCAGATAATTGCAGGGAAGTTAGTTTCCAGCATCACTTTATAGGAATAGAACTGTTATCACTGGATAAATGTTAAATACACATTTTGCGTTAATAAATTAGCGCATAGTTTTACTAAGGAAAAAAGTTGTTGGAATTGGAAGTGCAATGGTTTTAATGTAGGACAAGATCAACTTATGTTCCCTTAAAATCATCAACAAGTAAATTTTAATTCATATTATGTCTAAAGTCTTCTCCATCTGTGCGATATGTGTTTAGAAAAAACAAAAAAGGCAAAAATGAAAAACTACACCTAGATCTATTCTAAATGAAAGAAAAAAAGGAGTCAGGAGCTTCTTTATTCACACCAGAATTTTCTATCCAAAAAAAAAAGCCAAAAAGTAATCTAAAATGAGATCTGCATCTAATTTACAAAGCTAGAACTATTATCAGGGCAGAACATATATAATTTTACTATGATTATGATGTACAGATTAGACATATAAACTGCTGAATTTGTGATTTTTTTTCTGCACTCAAAATTTCACTACCTGTGAGCTTAATAAGGTATTTCTGATATTGTTGCCTGTGCAGTGTGTAGGCCACAGTCATGATTGATGGAAAATGCTTATTTCAGAGGACACCTTGTTAGTTACTGCCTCACTTCTTAAGAGTTGACTTTTTTCTTGTACACAGTTCGTTTTCTTACGAGATACCTGCAAGAGAAAACAGAACGATGTCCTATAAGTTTTCATGGGTCTGAATCGATCATGGTGATCGATCGAGTTCGGATGCACAGATTTATGACAATTGGCCCAATTGTAAATTTATACAAATTGGCCAAAGAGCAATTGAATCGAAACTTAAGATACAAGAGGTTATACTGAAAGTTTTTTGTCAGGACACAAATAATTTTGGGGGGAAAATGCCCAATTCATTTTTGAGTTGCAAGTACATGCCTTTCTTTTCAGTGCCTAGAAGACAACTTTGGTAGAAAAATTGCAAAAGTGAAAATTCGTGTATGTCAATTGATTATTGTACATATGAAGTAAACAAAGGCAGATTTCATGTATTTTCTGTAACTACTGCTTGTTTGACATCATTATGTGATTTTCTTTTTTGCCCAACATTTTTCTTGTAAAGGAACCCATTTATGAACATTTGCAAACGATTTTGAATAAGCTACATGACTTTTCTTCGGCATTCTGTAAAACAGGGATATTGTGTACTGTCACGAGTGGAGTGAGTGGAATTCAGAGATTACGGGGGCATGGAAGTGAGGGAATGACTCACGGGATAGTGAGGCTGCTCACCTATATTGACTTCTGTTAGTTAACGTTAAAGCGTGCATGTTGTGAGTTGGGGGGGGGTCTGAATGAGGCGAGAGCGGTGTATTACTATCACTGCACACTAAGACGTCCTTAGACCTCTCACACAGTGAACACAGCACCAGCACAGCAACAGCACAGTGGCAGCAAAACGCTGGGTCAAATTTTTAGGTAATATAGATTGCACTACGCGTGACGGAGTGGCGCCGTTTTGCCGACCAGCGTAACCCCTGCATGAACCCAGCGTTCACCCGTCGTTTTGCTGAAAATTTGATTTTAGTGTTACACTAAAATTCGGCCAGCACTGGCCCGTCATCAGCAAGATGGAGATAGACGTAGAAGCATTAATTGAAGCAGTGAGAAAAAGACAAGTCCTTTATGACAAAAGTGATGAGGATTATTCCAATAGAGTTTTAATAAATCAACGATGGATTGAAGTCGCCGAGGAAGTCGGAATTGATGGTGAGTAGTAATGTTTATTAAAATCTTATCTAATCCAGTTATCAAGTTTTTAGTCCCCCCCCCCCCTCTCTCTCTCTCTCTCTCTCTTTCTCTCTCTCTCTCTCTCTCTCTCTCTCTCCCTCTCTGAGACCTGAGACATCCCTTATCTCCCCTCCCCCCATTCTATTTTTGTTTATTTTACTGCACTTTTATCAAATGATATAATAATGTGTTTGTCAGGTCCTGTCATGTTTCTCTATGACTGTATTGTTACTCCCTGTTGTTTGGCTCAACATCATGATAATTGCAGTCGAATCCAAGTCGTGAAACTAGGTGAACAATAAAAAAAGGAATAGAAGTGTTTTCTGTATATTTCATCATGACATTAGTCGTTTTGCCATGGAAGAGTTCCAGCAGGGGATGTGAAATAGTTCATCAATGTTTCTCGCACTCTCAAGGCATTTTTTGTAGATCGAATGCTACCATTGATATTGGATCCTTGAAAGCTTATAAGAGTATTTGGGGTTTGAATCTGCTCACCCATTGAATCACACGGTGATACACGACAGGGTTCTTGTATGAGAACAAAGTTATGAAGCACTGTTATTGCCTTGACAATATCGGTGGCAATGTTTGGTTGGACATCCATTGGCCTTTGCAAAAGTCTCCACATCATAGCTATTCTGCCAAAATATCCTTCAACAACATTTCTTGCTCGCGACAAGCGATTATTGAAAACCTCTTTGTCATGTGTAAGTTGCCGATGAGAGAAAGGCTTCATGATATTATCCTTTAATGGGAAAGCATCATCGGCAACAAACATGAATGGCAATTTGATGTCCGTTTGTGGTATGGTGCCCTCAGTGGGAATACCGAGGGTTTCCGATGCAAGTTGTCTACCAAATACTGATTTATGAAAAATTCCCCCATCGTTGTTACTTCCACGCGAACCAACGTCAACTACCACAAATTTCCCCTCTGAGTCGGTGACAGCTAGGAGAATTATTGAGAAGAAGCCCTTATAATTATAGTAAAGAGAACCTGATTTATTTGGCTTTTTGATTCGAATGTGTTTGCCATCAATTGCTCCAAGGCAAAGAGGAAAGTTGTATCTTGTATAGAAATCGTTTGCTATGTTAATCCATTTTTCTCTATCTGGAGCAGGCATGACTCGTGGATGTAAAACGTCCCACAAAACTGCACACGTCTCTGTTGCGATTTCTCTTACTGTAGATACACCAGCACGGAAGTGAAATGACAGAGAAACATGAGTTTCTCCCGAAGCTAGATACCTGAAATTACAAATATTGAATACTTTTGTATAGTTCAATAATCGATTGTTGCACAAATAATGACGGAGCACATTTATTTATTTTTTCTCATTCTGTTTTTCCGTTGATTTGCACTACTAGTACTGGATATAAACCTGTTCCAAATGTCTATATAAAACACTTCCCCTCACACATGCACCCCCCCCTCCTTTTGCATAACAATACCCGTCAATCCAATCATATATATCTGTTGACCACTTTACCATTTTCTTTCCCACCCGTCATCAATATGTTGTCTACCGGTATATAATAATTTTCATCCCAACAGATGCAACTGCAAGAAAGAAATGGTCAGTGCTGAGGGATTCTTTCCGGAGGTATCATAAGAAGGATACAACCTTTAAATCTGGATCAGGGGGCAAATGCCACAGACCGTGGTACCTGTACAAAAACATGCTCTTTCTACTTCCTTTTGTTGAGGATGGAAAGGCCTCAACAACAACCAATTTGATTGAGGGACCGGAGGCTGAGCAGGAGCCCCAACAAGCATCCCAGCTTCTGGGGGACAACATGGACACAATGGTCGACAATGATGCGTCTTCACAGGGTGGAAGTTCATTGACAAATCCACGACCTGGTCCAAGCCATACTCCAGACATTCCCACGTCAACCGCTTCCAAACAACATACCAGGAAAAGGCCATATCCCCCGTATCCCCAAGACCGAGGATCTACTATATCCCCTTTTGATGCCGCAATGTTAGAAGCCCTAAAAGGGTTGCAACAACAACAGCAACAAAAACCGCCTCAGGACGACGACGCACAGTTCCTGTTAAGTTTATTACCGGTAATGAAAGGGTTGGACCCAATAACAAAATTTGAGTTCCGTGGAGAGCTCAACAACACAGCTTTAAGATATCTGCGGCGTTCTAAGCAGCCATCACCACAGTATGAAAACAATGACTATATATCTCGCACATCAACCCCATCATCCACATCTTCTACAGCTATTGCTGACAACGCATATCAATACAGCCAGTATGTCCCAACAACATCAGGTTCACAAGTTGATCCAACATCTCCCCCACCAGGCGACCCCTACCAGTATCACATGTACCACCAATACAAATGAATAAACAATGTACCTCAAGCTTTTCCATGGTCAGAAATGGTGCTGAAGTCGATGTGTGTAAACCATTCAATTCATTATGATGATTAAGGACACGTTGTCGTAGTTTCAGTGAACAAGTGTGTGTATGTGTTTAAAAAAAGTAAATAAAATAAATAAATAAAAAGATAAAAATTAAAAGCTTTGTGGGATCAATTAAATTCATGTAATATGTCTACATTGTGTCTTTTTCTTCATTATAACGAAATACCCAAAACAAATGTCCTTAATTGGCTAAATGAAGCCAATCATGCTCACTGAAATCCTAGCATTCACAAAGTGCCCTTGTTGACATTAATTAAAGACTTTTAAATCATCTGGCAAGCCGCAATTAGTAATAATGAAGAGCGTAAGTTATGAACTGTTCTTACCTCAAAGTTATCACAAGTCGTTTTTTAGCAGGGATCGATTTTCGAAAATTTGTTTCCCTCTTTGCAATATGGGGTCCAATCAATTCTAGAAGCATATAAAAAGTACTTGGTTTCATCCGAATGTATGATAGGCATTTCTCCTCATCATTTAAAACTTCATCCATAAGGTGGTGAAATTCCCCATAAGTTCCTCGTCGTTGGTGGATTCTATGAACCCAAAATCTTCTTCTATTAGGCCTGTGACAACGTCTTTTTTTCAAACAATATAAAATTGTTAATATTTCAGCTGCCATGTTTCAATTCTGACTCCGTACTACACACTGCTGGCACTGGAACGGTGACGGACACACTACATTGTGTCATACAGCACGTCACCAGCACAGCAAAGGTCCAGCAACAGGCTGGACAGACGCTGTGCTGTTGCTGTGCTGGTGCTGTGCTCACTGTGTGAAAGGTCTTAGAAAGCGGACGCAAGAGAAAGCCCCAGAGGGCGAACATAAGGGGAGCAGTCGGAAGACTAGTGAGAGAGTTTTTTCCAGTGATGACTGGTGTCGGGGACGGGCCGAAGAGCCGCGTCGGTGAGCACAGGGGATAGGCCAGCATAGGGCCGAAGGCCACACATAGGCCAGGAGTGACGCTGTCGTGTAGGACAGTCGCAGCACATGAGTCGTGGCAGTCTGGCCACCGACAGGGATGTATATATGCTTGTAATGTGCTATTAAGATGTACTACTGTGACATGGATGTATTACTGTGTGAATTGAAGTATTAACGTGTTATGGCCACGTGAAGTGTATAGGAGGCTAAGGTGTATTGCCATAGGGAGGCGCTATTGAGAGACTGGAGTGAAAGAATATTAGTGTGTCATTAAGACCCTGAGTGGAGAGGCTGAGGCCGAGGTGTCTTTAGAGTAATTACCGGGTTGTGGACCCGAGGAAGTGTGCTTACGGGAGAAGGCCGTGGACGGCAGTTTACTTAAGTAATATAATGTGTGTCATTGCAATTCTATTTTTATCTTATGTTAATAAATGTGTGAGTCTGATGGGTTGTTCTGTTAAATGTTATACTTGTTTGTTCGTGGTTGTTGTCTTGTTATAATTATTACATCTCCCAGTCTGGGATTTGTGACATGTACATCCAAAAAGTCACGATCGATGTCTATATATATATATATGTCTATAAATAAAATAAAATCAGTAACTCAGGCAACAACAGCTTTAAATGGGTTACATGTTTATTTGGAACCAACACAAAACAAAGACAACACAGAAACAACTAGTACAAAATTTGTTCACATTTCTTTTCATTTATAGCAACCAAACTTCAGGTGACCTATTAGGGCCACAAGTGTGAAATCTGCCATTATAATCTCACACATTTTTTCCAATCCAAATGGCCTTGAATCTTCCATTCCATCACCCCACACCTTGAATGCATCTTGAAATCAGATTACAATCCCCTCCTGACTCTCCAGGCTATGTGATTTGTCAGTTGATATTATAAAAAAAAATTATTTTCAAGTATGTTGATATATCATTATAGCTGGCTTTATGCATCATGTGAGATTCACTATCTCAGGACGATCAGGCCACAGTAAAAAAATATGGAACATATTGAAATGCAAGACTTAGACATTTATATTTATTGGCACAGTTGAACTTGACCTGAATAGAAATTATGTCACACATTCATATTAATTTCTTTCACATGAGCTGCAATTTTTTCACGGCTATGATTGTCCTATAGGCCTTACACAAGAAGAAATCAATATAGCTGTACAAAGATCCGGAGTGAAAGAGACCACAAGCACTGATGTAGTGCCAAGACAGGCAGGTCCACCTCCCGGATATCAGCCTGGTGCAGTAGTAGCTGGTCCCCAAACCCAGTTTGTTCCAAGTATGCTTTTACTGCAATTCCTTTGTATGAGGGGCATTTCTTATTAATTATCTGATGATAAGCCATTGGAGCTATTAGCCTCCAGCATGGTGTCTTTGTTCGTCTCAACTGCAAAATATTGTTCAGTGCATTATATAAAAATCAGAGTCAAGAAATTGCCTGTAAATTATTTGTCTGTTATGTGCAGTAGTATATAAGTGCCAGCATCAAATTCGATTGCCTGTTTGCTATTGTTTGTTTCAGTTTTTGAGTCTTGTTTTGTGGTATTGCATTTGTTTATATATATCCGTTTTCACATGCAATTTTTTTTTCACTCTAGACTACTGATGTATGTGTAAGAAATTGATCAGTGATCCCCAGACAGCCCATCTTAAACTAAACTACCAGCGGATATTGTTTCGAGTGGTAACAGGATTTCACATTGTTTTTTTTAAAATGTGTTTCCTTGTGGCTTCACTTCCAGTGTGTGTAAATAGAACTTGTCAAATTATTGTGTTCTTACATGATAAAAATTATGCTCATTTGTCCGACGTGATGGCACGGAGAGCTGAGCATGTATGGGTGTGTCCCGAGTGCGAGGAGGCTGGTTCTACACCAAAGTAACCAAAGTAAAGTAGCTTATTTATGGTTTCAATACCTCTAATTTGTATGTTTTTGTTTGCAATGATGCAAATGTTGTAAAGGAATTGTTTTAGACAATTAATTGTCTTTAATAAAACATGCCTATTGTCAAATTTTAACACTCTTTTCATGTAGTGCCTCCACAATCAGGCTGGGCACGTGCTAGAGACTTAACTATGACTACAGTGATTGTTGCCAGTGTGTCTTATGCTGTTTACCAGTTATTTCAGGTAATCTTTGTATAGTTTCCCTCCAGTATCTAGAATTCATGCAATTTAAGGAAAAAAAGTACAAAATAATATTACTGTCAAACTGGCAGACTGAAGATATTTTATCTAGACTGCAGTTGCTTTATTCATGTATTTCACTTGCGGTAACAGTTAAATTGGTCCTAATTGGTTTTGTAAAGTCAATTAAGGTTGAGATGTTTTTTTGCCATGTGCAACTTGTCAAAATTAGTAAAATTATTTTCATAGTTATGGAAATGGAATTGTAAAGAAAACGAATTCAAGAAAAGAAACTACTTGTAGACAATTTGTATATATTTCTATGTTATATATGTCAAGGTCTCTTGATATGCTGTGAATGATATTCTTTCGCTTGTATTTGTCACAAAGAGCAATGTAGGCCAGAGTTATGTAATATAATTCATCGTGTACTTATACGCACATTTTTTATTATCACAAAACTACCTGCCTTGAGTTTTCATTGCGTCCCTGTTGTTTTTAACCAGAAATACCTGCGACCTTTTTTATTTGGAAAATCACTGCAAGAGAAGCGCCTGGAGAGGCTGGAACAGCAGATTGCAGAGATCCAAAAATCGGTGACAGAATCACTGTCAGAGATGACAAGGACATTGGCAACTATACAGACATCCCTCAATAACCAGCAGTCTCAGGTGCATTCTTAGATAACATCATAACCCAGGATCATCATCTTGATTCTAGTGACATCTCATATTTATAACAGGAATGACTATAAAACCCTGGTTGGAATTACAGTATTATTGATTGTCATTCCATTCATGAACGCAACTAATTCGCTTTAACCATTATTAAAGCTGAAGACTGAGGCCTCTCTCCAAACCCAATTGCCTAAATCTAAGCAATGGGAGATAAATCTGTCAAATTAAGAGTGCACATATTTAAGAAATGACAAAAAATATAACGATTCATTATATAAATTTCAAATTTAGCACTCCAAAAGAAAACTGGACAAAGGGTTTTTTTTTAATAGACCCCACATTTTTTTTAATACAGTAGATCTCAAATAATAATGGCCTTGGATTGAACTGAACCTCTAGTACAACATCATAATTTAAAATCCTCATTTCCTACACTCTTCCTACAAGTAAAAAAAACTTGTTTACAATGGTGGCAAATAAAGTACACCTCTGATACAAAGGCATTTTCCATTTAACATCATGGAATACATTGGAATATTGCGCGGCTGAGATATCAATCAGGAGATGGGCGGAGAGGGTATCTGCAAGGGGAGGGGGTGATAGTGTTATGACCAGTTGCCAGTCCTTTGTGTGTATTCTTGTGACTTGGTGTAACTGTGGGAGATGGAGGGAGGGTGGTGGGATGGCCACGCACTGCGTGGGTGGGAGATGATGCAAGACTGGTCGCGCATGGTCAGTCCTTTGTGTGAACGTGTAACCAATCAGGTAAACAGGGCGCACGAGGTTGGCATGTGTAAACCTACAAGCAAGGGAGTCGTCATCCTGCATGCGTCTCGTGGAATGTAAATGCCTAGAGCAGAGATCCTCCTTAAACAAAGACCCACAGTCCACCTGTTTGCGCCTCATGTGTCGATCTAAGCCTGACCAAAACAGTGGTCATTTGCTATGCTACCTTTCGAGTGAAATTATCACCATTCACTTTTACTAATTTAGGAAAGAGAAACTGCACTGCGATATAATGATGGCAACAAAGATGAGAAAATATGTTTCTCTTGAAATGAAGACAAAATTAATTGAAGAAGTGGACAGGTGTGTAAAAAAACAAGGCTCAAATCTGTAGGGACAATGAAATTTCTTTCGGGGCAAGCCCTCTATTTACATGAGTGGTTTTCCTTTGACCTTTGCCTATAATGGGATTTTACTTAGAAGGAGAGTTTTGCAATGGTCCTGTGAATGCTGTTTATGTCTGAGTTCCTCTGTACTAGCAAAATCATGTAAATAAAGAAGAAACACAAGCAAAAGAAGACAAGAACTGTGGACAACAAAACATCTGTGTACTCATGGGCTAGTAAGCTACTTCTTTAGACTCGCATGATATCCTAAAATGGCAATGTCCTATACAGAATTGTATCTGTCACAAGCTATGGTCCACAATCTTCATCTAAACAATCCACTTTTACATCATTAGTCCCCTCAGTCCAGCTATCTTTCCTGCTAGATTTACCTCCTCAAAGCTGTGTTGTCATATTCACTATTGCCAACACCATCAGAATCATCTTCTGGATCACTTCAGACTCTTTTGACAGTACTAGATCTACGGCTGTATCACTCGCAAAATACTTATCAGCTTCTAAATTGTTTAAAATGGACACACAATTGTCATATAATGTCCGGTGACATCATTATGTAAAACTTATCTGTCACACCCGATCATGCTAAAAATCTTTGATGTCTTCAAAAATTCAAAGAAAATCAACAACGGTCCAATTTTTATCATCCAGTGACTGGCAGGAAGTTCGTTTTTCTTTATTTCCGATCCCTCAGTTTGCATTCACAATAGTGTTTTTAATTACATGACAATCAGCCAGCAACGAAACAAGTATAATTTGGCAACCCTCAGGGATTGCAAACGGTAATGCACAGAAGCAACACGCAGTGAATTTAATCAGTAAATGGTTAATGTCGAGGAAATGGCGAAGTAATCAACTGATCACTGTTTTTGGTTCAAGTATATTGAATCAGAGTTAAAAAATCTTGTTGAAAGACAAATTAAATGCTTTATGTTTTTACATGTGCACGTGGCTTAAAATATAGAATCATTATTTTTGTGAGGTTGTGTGAACCCTTGAAGAATCTAGAGCCCATTGTTTAGCCAACATCTATCATGATTTTCAGGGATTGGTGGTTAACGGGATTTAACAATTTTTGACTGTGGAAAGTTTTGGCATTCAGTATCTGCACATGGAAAACTGAATCAAACTGTCAGTGAGGCAACAATTTACTTCTTTCTCAACAGGTATTGCTCGGCCAGGGAGAAAGCAGGGGCATTACTGATCTGAAGGCTGATATTGCATCCTTGAAAGGTCTCCTGCTGAACAGGTGAGGAGTTTGAATAGGAGTTGTGTGTGATTAGTAAGCAGTAACTGAGAACCCCTCTCTCCTAAAATGGGAAGTGGTATGTCCATCAGCATCATGGCTGTGCACTTACCTTGGTTTTTGTTCACCGTAGCTGATAGCGGATCCTATTCTTTGATTTCTGTCCCTAATATGAAGACAGTATGGATTACGGTCATGGGCAAAACACTCATATCAGACACAAATTCGGCGATGTAGCATACTGAAGAAAAGTCCTCCAAAGCATTGCTTTCGATCAAATGACTGTATTAAAGCTACAAAACTTTTAGTTACCCAACCACCTTATACGGTTGACATTGCTTAACTCTTTCCGTACTTTTCACCGATATATCGGTTCCTCCGACTGACGCATTGGGACTAATTTCTGCTGAAGTGCAGTAATAGTGGCATCGGTTGTACCACAAACAACAAAAACACTGGGAAGCTAGATGGACACAGTATCGTTGAAATGCCCAGGGGTAACAAGGAGAGTACTTTTTGCCGATGTATTGGTCCCCCCGACTGACGCATTTGGACTAATTTGGGCTGAATTGCAGTATGGAAAGAGTTAAGTCCATATCCATGTGACATAGTAGCCAACATCGACTGATCTGTCAAATCGACTTAAACATTTTTGAGTTACCACCTTAAAAAAAAACGTTTCAGCATGCATTTAATGGTGCCTGGGAGGGTGTGGCATCATGGATATCACGTGTTCGAGGGCTTGTTATTAATGTTATACATTTCATGTCTTGTTGTCTCTGTTTGGATGTGTCAGTTTTCCCAGAGAAACAGAGTTATTGGTAGTGTTCTTCCTTCTTTAGAATAGTGCACACAGTGTTTGCCTGCACCTCAAATTCTTTAGTAACAATTTTGCTTTGTTTTGAGCTGCATCAGTAGGCCCAAATTTTTGTTTTAATGTCAGCTTTGTCAGTTTTTTCATTATCATCCTTGCACAATGAATGCTTAATACAAATGAATGGCTTAAAATAAAATAAACGTCTTTGTGGCAGAAACTCTGGAAAGTTATGGGGAACAAAGAGTAGAATTGAATATCGTCATAGTGCCGCGTATATGTATATATATACTATTCTGTGTGTATAACTGTGACTCTACCTTATGGACACCACAGACTACCAATGTGGTTTGAGGTCTTTTTACAGTGCTTTACCGTGTCTGATTTTAAGTACTGTACAACAGCCTGTTTAAGGAAATGGATTTGTTTTCAATTTACCAGAGTTCAAAAGACCTCTGCGGTGCTGTTTGTACAATGAATTCATCCTTTGTAAAACACTGCAGACCCAAACACATGCGTGCAAGCATGCACACACATACTGGCACTCGTGTATCCTCTGATTGAAGTGGATTTTTTAAAGAATTGACAGCACAGTAGGGGTAATACCAGAAAGAGGCACTCAAAGGCTTAGGCGTGGCTGTGGCTAGTGTTTTCTGTTGTGCATTTTGTCTTGCCGCATGCATATTAAGTAAGAAAAATTCAAGGCCTAGTAGAAGTGTATGATGATGTCATCAATCAGTAAATTATACATTCCCTCATATTGGATGAGATTGATTCCCTCACAGTGTGTGTAGGCCTGCTACCTCACACATTATTTCATCTGTTGGCTGACATCACCATCAGCAGCATGCTGGGAGGTCCTATTTGTGATGCATTTCTTACCCCTTGCATTATGTTATCCCAATCCCTCTCCTTCTTCCTCTGGATCTGTGCAGCTCCTAAGAAGTGTTAAATAGGGCTTTGTTTGTGGTTACTGGGATTTTCGGCAGGTGGGAAGACCATTTTCATTGGGAATGAATGAGCTTGATGACTTTGAATTATCAGAAATTGGGCTGTTGAAATTTAAATTGTCAAAAAATTTTAAACAGATAAAAGGAAGAGAAAAAACCAGACAGTGAGATTACTTCGATTTGAAAGAAATTTGAATTATCAAAGTTCGAATCCTGTTGATGTCATTGCTGCATCCTGTTTTACATTCAAACCGCTCTAGAAAAAGTTCGTTTTCTTTTTTTTTTCTAAAGGTCTGTGACATGTCTCCAAAGATACTGTGTCACCTTCCAGCTTTTCCCTCTCTTACTATCCATTGCTTGCAGACATCATATTGACCAAAATACAGAAGTTAATTTCACGGAAATGAGCCCAAGCAAGGACAGTATGAATTCTGGGCTTTCTCAAAAAACCCTTCCTGCAGACATAAGAAACACGCTTCAAAATAGGTGTCCTATCTGTCCATATTTAACACACTCACTGGTATGAACTCTTCCCCAAAACCAAAATGACACTAGTGGTCTGAATTATCCCTAAACGGGGGATCAGATGCTGCCTTATTGGGCTACATTCCTTCACCAGTTAAGGAAAATGTTAGAAAAGTTATTTTATGAAAGGCTGAGGTTCATTGAAACAAGCAAGTTCTTTTAGTTTTGTGAACAGTCTGTTAACTCTTCAAGATCAGAGTTTTTTGTGTTTGGACGGACATTTTTCATAGACCGTATTTACAAAGCAGTGTGCATTGGTCCGTCATTTTGGGCTAGACCTAGTGACGCAGTGTGCGTTGCTCTGATGTTATACTTTTATAGAGTTAAAACTAATTGCTGCTCTTTTGTCAGATAAAGTTAAACAAGGATTCAAAGCCAGCCAAAAGCTTGTCTTTATCTTCTCAGATATTACTTATTAGATATAGTTTGAGCATGTAGTGCAGGAATTGACCCAGTCCACTAATAGTTGTGTCCACATATATCTGTCTTGTCTCTAGAAGCCAGTTCCCTCCAGCACCTGCCACATCACCAATTCTTCCCTCTTGGCAGAGGACACCAGCATCCACTTCAGGTCCAGCGCTAACTACAGCTGCAGCAACATCATCATCATATGCAGACGTTTTGAAGACAAGTGTGGCCAGCAGCCACACAGACAGCCATCCGTCCACGCAACACCAAGCTATAGACGGTGACCTCCCAAATCATGCAGATGTAAGTGTGGTCACCAGTTTCTATTCAAGAGTTTTTAACTCAAACGTGCAGTTCTATTGCTTTAATTCAACCCTCAAAATATGAGTTTATTTATTCTCTGCCTGAGTCTGTGCACATATTTTTAAGTGTGTGGTGTGTTTACTTTGGTACGGTACGTGTTGAGCTTCAAAGTTGGCTGCTTGTCTAAGTGCAAAAATTCAAAAATTTATGTTTATTTTTCAGGAACTTCACAATCATATTACTCGCTTAAAATTATCTTACACACATAAATTTGGTATTATATACTGGTATTTGAAAATACTCAGAATAAAAGATGCTCTATAAATTGGTGGAAAAAAGTTTTAAGAAAAACTACTTTTCAAAATTCAATATTGGGTACCCAGTTGAATGAAAACAGGTTGGCATGGTGGCAAAGTTGTTTGTAGTCAGCAGAGAGCAATAATTTCTTGTATTTTGGGTAGCCTAACTCAGACTGAACAGTTAGGTTTTGCTCATAGAGACTGTATGGTTTTTCCTTTTATTTCAAGGAATGGTTAGTTAGGAAATGCAGCTGTAAGTGTCTCAGTAAAAGAAGTTATTACAGTGGAAAATGGTTAAATAAAAAATGGCTAATCCGAAGAAAACAGGAGCCCTGGAATTTTTTTCCTCTTTATCTTTGTTAAAAAATGAGCACTAAACCGAAATAGCCCTGCTGTTAAACCGAAAAGAAAATTGCTGGATTCAGTGGCCAGTCCTTTGTGATTGGCCAGAGGCCAAGTCAAGTTACTGTACCATCCCTCCACCCCTTCCCCCTCAAAAATAATTTTTAAAAACCTGAGCAGAGCATGCTTTGTTCTGAACGATCATACATGCCTACATAGGAGTGGCAGCACTGCAGGGGTAGAAGAGAGGAAGGGAAGCCTATAATCTCCATGGTGCGAAATCAGACGGCAGCAGACAAGACTTTTTTTTCAAAATGGCAAACAAGTTGATTCCAACCACCTAATGGGTGAAGAATTCAGAAATAATAGTGGCAAATCCCCCGCAGGGAGGGGGAGGGTTTCGCCCACTGGCCCACAGACTATTTGGGGCATTGCGGGTGACCTTTCGTGTAAAATGTACGGTATGACATCGGAGACACAACGCGGTCTACTAGTGACCGTGGACAGCATATTTCATGGCATCGTGTACGGTAACGGTAAAAAGATCAGCAGGACGGTGGTTCTGTACTGTCTGTCCACACTCATGTCTCTCTACTCTGAGTGTTAGTGCACATTCTCGTGTCTGCAATGACTAAGGCAAATTTCCCAAATGGGATTAAAGAAGTACCGTATACAAAATATCGGTACAAAAAAAAAAGAAAATCCATTCTCTATGCGTGCCTAGGCCGGGCAATCGCCTGACCTCATTATCACTATCAGTCAAAAACACACAGCAACGGAGGACGTTTTGAGTCTTTTTTGCTTATGCACTTACTTGATTTGTCCTTTTTGATAGTGATTTGGGCTGCCTCTCTTGAAACTGGCATTTGTCAAGCCGCCTATCGGTAAACTGAAACTCTTTCTAAACCGAAACAAACCCGTGGTCCAGCCGATTTCGGTTTAAATGTTTAACCGTTGTCTACTGTATTATGTATTGTGAAGTTTTCTCTAAAATTATGTTGTAATTATATTCTAATAGCAGATATGACAGTTAGTTAATGTGGTATTTATTGCATTTTTACCAGTTCATTAGTAATGATGAGTTTATTTATTACTGCTTCAGAACTTGGATCCGGGCTCTGATAACAGCGCCGATTTTGAGCCAGAAGTTCAGGATGCAGCAGAGAATGGAATGAAAGATGATCAAGGTCTTTCACTGAATGATAAAATTGATTTGGAATCAGCATTTGTGGGTGGCACAACATGATGAAAATATGTATTACTGGATTGTAACAGCCAAGAAAAGTTATGAGAGGTGTATTTTATGGCTTTTTTTTTTCCAGAAAATTTGTCAAAGATGGTGCATTTTTTTTCTTATGGGTTGATTTGTTCTTTACATATAATTGTGTATGACAGATAGTGCAGTGCTGTGTCATTATAAAAATGCAAGGGTGAGAAAATTTACTTTAAATGTCAAAATTTTGTTGACTTTACTACGACTGATTAAGAAATATTTATCTATTTATGACCAAAGGCATATTATATGGGGTAATAAGTGACATAGATACTGTTAGCTGTTAAAACCTGAGAAATCCTCTAATTGTTGGTTTTTGCCCTATACCAAGATTGAGAAAAAAGGCCCATTTTGGGGTCATAAATGCTTTTTCAGTCTTTGGCTGCCACAGTTTTGCAACTGGTTCTTCGGGAGTAAAATTATGGTTCATTCTCATACAGGACATTCATTAATAATATGGAAATGTTTTTTGCAGTCCCCAAGGTCAAGAACTTCTGACTGTCAATGAGATTTAGGGCTCAATCTGACAGTGGTAATTTATGTAATGTGACACTGACAACATTTCCTTTTAGTAACTCTACTACTTTTAGTAGTTAAAATATAGTGTAGTTGCATTTTTACTTTTTCAAGTGGCAGATTCCCTGATTTGATCATTTTTCACCAGAACACTTTGTGTCTTTGGTATCATCCTCACATATTTCTATTGCAGTTAATGCAATGTAAAGTTGAATCTGAAATACCAACCCTAAACAATTTGAAAGTCATGAAAGACAATTCACGTTTAATTCGGGGGACATTTTTGTGCCAGGGCTATTCTATGTCATATGAATTACACACTAAGTTGAATGTGGTTCAGGAAACCACATTTCTTGGAGATATTTTGTACCGGTACCATCACAATTTTGGAGCCCAAGTTCATTAAGGGGTTGTTTTCTTTATTGTCGACACTGGACAAAATAATTTTACCTGCATGAATGACATGTACATGTACCAGTATGTGAACATAAAGTTTGAATGCATTTTAGTGGACCATGTATGATTGTGGTGTCAGGTGTGTGCTATTTCATTATGGTTTTGGTGTTTCACAATTGCAAGTAGCTAGTGAATAATGTACATAATCAGTATGTTTACAATACCACATCTGCATGCATACATATGACAATGTCAAAAACCTGTGGTTTCTGGTTGTTGTGTCCTTTACGATACCGTACTGGACCATGGTTCAAGTGAGGTAAATTGTATTTGTTTATTTGGTTAATGAGAGCATCGAATAAAGAAATTGTGATAATTACATATCATGGCATTGTGTGGTATTTGAGTGTTCATGTGTTGCATAATGAAACTCCCGAGATAATGTGGACTAACACTGTAATTATCATAAATTCAGTTTGAATAAAAAATTCACTTTATTCTGTGGATAATTCGTAAACTAGCACCAGCAACAGCTTTTAAATCTTGTCACCTACTGTGGAAGACAGTTTTAATGTGTCATGCTCCATGTTTATGAGTGACTGTGATCAGCTTTGATGGCACATTTCTGGCCAGAAGTTATGGACTGAGTTTAATGTATCCAAGTAGCCTACCGTCTCTTTTGGAGCCTACATTAAAATACTGTAGATTAGATTCTCTTGAGATTGAATGGGTGAAGAAAATGGCACACCAATATAAGCGAGTTGCAAAAATTTACTCAGACAACACTGGGATAAGTACAAAACCTAGAAACATGGTTTACGCACTAATTCCTTAAAAATAATGTAGCTTGCAATAGGCGAATAAAATTGTGGATATATGTACATTGTGTATTTCTACTGTGATCATGGAGAACAATTTTCAAAGCTGAGCTCTACGTTGGCCATGCTGCCTTTTTATTGAACATTTCTACATTTTCCTGTTTGTGTTTTTGCTTTGAATGACGTTCAAAACTGCTTGTTCAACAAGCGAACTGCCCAATGTGCACTCAGTTCTAAAAATTACAGAAGTGCACTGCCTTCAGTGATGGGAGTAAATGTGACAAAGCTTTGTCATTGTAATTTAAAACATGCCAGTAGGCCTACACATCCACCGAAACAGGCATGGTTTGGACAAAACTGGTAAATTAGCAAAATCATAATCCAGGTTTATCCTGAGCAATGCCACGCACCCCAGCTAGTATGTCTGAATTTAGTAGTCTTAAAAATTCAATTTGAACTAACTAAAGCAGAGCAAATTTGCCTAGTAGCAATAAAATCACCTAATCTTACTGTACCATATGTGAGTGTGCATGAGAAAACTCACAATATGTCGCAAACATGACATTTTGAGTTCTGTGCACATAATAAAAGACAAGACATTTCTGATAAATTGAAGTCAGTGACCCCCCTAAAACAAGATTTTGAGAAAACAGCATTTAATCCTAAAAGTGGCAATAGCTAATTGACCCATTAATATTGGAGTGATTGCTGTTAGGAGACCGTAGTCTAATAACTAAGCCGTTATAGAGATCATACTGAGTAGTGTTCACTGCTCATCTACAGTTTACTCTGTAACATGCCACGGTCCCCAAAACAACAGCCAAGTTGGAAGTTTGTGTCGGACCCATATTTTCACTTCAAAGCCGTTTTTTCTCAAAATTAGCTCTGTCAACATATTGTGGGTTTTCTCATGCACACTCACATATGCTGTGAATGCCGAGGTGAGGACTGCAGAATGGAGGCTATGCAGGTATTTAATGTATTTAATGTTTAAAATTATCATTACAAATGCACAGCAGTACTGAGAGCTATGAAAATTACCCTTTTGCCATGAGCACTGATGTGAGGAAGGCAGAAGGTAGGCCATACATTAATGTACAGTATTTATATTATTATAGGCAAACTGTTTGTTATGAATGCACAGCAATATTGACAGCTGTGACAACTGAATAAAAATTTGAATCATGTTCACATAACATTACCCAATAATCAGGAATTTTAGCAGAGGACAGATTGAACACCTTCCCTCCCTCCCCAAACAAACATAAGACTGGAACAACTGAGCATTCCAATTCCTTCACCCTGTGTGAATTTTTTGTTTGTCTAGATGTCTTCAGCAGTTCCACTAACGTAAACATTCACATCTGCCTTAATTATGAATAGTACCAAGATTTGTTGCTCAAACAATTTTAATGTCTTCTAATAGAACGGCAAACAAATGAAAATTACCATAAAAATTAAAATACCACCAACTGTTAACAATTTATGAAAATTTGCAAAAAAATGCAAGAAACTACATGTAAGTGCAAAAATCATAGTCACATCATGGCAAATAGTGAAAATCATGGCCACAGAATATGAAATTTCCAAGGGGGTCAGACTTATGATTTCAGACTGAGATGGCAGTCCATGCTTGTTCAGCTGATGACAACTACATGAAAGTGAACTCTGGTCAAGTCAACATTCAAAGACCTCATGCTAATTTGCCTCGAATACAGTGGAACCTGCTTAAAGCGAGAGTGGATCATGAAAAATTTCCATCTAGTCAAAAATTTCCATGGGTTCTGCCATCGTAAACCTTATGTATTCCTTATTTTACACCTCTTCACATATAAAGAAAATTATGTAATTCTCATTTAACCGAAAGATTCTCTTTCGCTTACTCGGTTGAGTGATAGTGCTGTCTTGAAAGTTTAATGTCTTTGATATGAAATAAAACAATCCCACCTGGTTAATTTCATGCACGAGATACAGGTCTGCATGATGGAGGAGGAGGGGAGACGACAAACTTGTGGTGTCCAGTCATGGAACTGGCTGACAAAGATACCAGACAGAAAGGTGCCCCTGCTGCGTTTTTTTTCTTCTTTTTTTTAAAAACCAGCCACCCTCGTTTTCTCACCATTCCTTGGGCCATCACATCGACTACAATATTTTCACTAACAGTATTTGTCCAACAATTCAAATAAACTGCACTTGATACAACCCCACTTTTGGCAGCTGTATGTAAAAAGGCATCTCATGTACACATGCACAAAATGGAGTTTGGTTGTTAGATACATGCATCAAGGAGGGTAGACGAGCAAAATTACCAAATGTTTAAAATGGCTTCCCTTGAACTCTTTCCATGCCAATCCCCGATATATGTCGATATGTCCGACCGCGTTTGAACCAACCCAAGATCTATCGTCGATATCAATTCCGGGGTTTGTTTCATTTCGCACGTCTCTGTTCTTCCTTTTGCTTGTACTTCACATTCCTATCTATCATACACTTCTTTGTGTTTTTCAGCTTCTACATCCGTTTTTCTTCAATTTGATATATAATATGCTTAGGTTTCAATGATTTGAGGTAGTAAAATTCTCAATTTTCTGATTCACCCTTGCTTTGATTTTTTGCGAGCAAAAAACCCTTGGCACAAATGTGGAAATGGCCTTAGCCTGGAAAGAGTTAAGAGATTAAAAATGGTGATTTTAAAACAATTATCCAACATCCTGTTATTGTTGGTTCCCTGAATTTCATTTTAAGTGGGTTCCACTGAATGTTTCCTTTCCTTCGTGACAAATAGCCACCACCGAGGATATTCCGTCAGTATACTGACGCAGTAAAAAAAAAAAAAACAACCTGAAAAGGTCAAAGAGATACCCATACATAAATGTTTGATTCTTGACTTTATGGAGATATAACTTTAATGACAATTGTCTTCATGAATCAGTGATACACTGTGGCAATGACGTGCCTGCTCCAGTTGTAACTGGGCTGCAATGACGCTAAGGCAAATTTCCCAAATGCAATTAAAGAAGTATACAAAATACAAAAAAATACAAAAAAAAGGTCAAAAAAGCGTGTTAAACTATCATACAATTAACTGACAACTTCCTGCACTTCACTTGCACCAGTGATGCAGAGTTGTGTTCTGACAACATAGTGAAAAATGTGGTATCTTTTTCTTTCACACAGACAAAACTCCTCAATGCGGTTCCAAATTCTAATCTTCAATTAACTCTAGAGGATCAGAATCAGAGCCATGTTCACAGCACCTGCCACCAAATCTACCAATAATAGAATGACTTCCTTTGAATTCCTCTGCAACAACTGGCTCTCTATACTCTTCCATATCTAAATCCAATGAACTGACATCAGCTTCTTCATTGTTGACTCTCTTGGTATTCAAAGTCAGTTGATTAATTTTGCTGATGTCAAGGTTCAAATCTAATTCATCTTCATCATCTCCATCTGCATCCGATTGAACATTGTCATCAGGATCATGTGTATCTGCCCCTCCCTGAAGTAACTTTACATCTAAATAATTCTCAGCATGAAAGTGTGTGCTCTTCTCCATATCTGGCACAACATGTGGGTCATCATCCATGAGCGACTCAATAGTGTTTGAGACAGGAATGGATCCAGAAGGTACTTCTCTGTCTTTACTCACTCTCCTCTGCAGTGTAACTGATCTAACAACAGCGGGAGCACAAAAGTTTTTGGGTTTTCTCAACTTTTTCACATCTTTCATATCACTCCCCTCATATTTGCCTTCCCAATTTCTTCTCTTCTTACTGCATTTCTGGTCAGTGCTGATATCATCAGTAGTATGAGGATGCCCATATTTTTTATGAGTTATCTCTTGACTGACCTCCTGTAAAATGTCTGTTTTATGCCTATCAATTATGTTCCTAAATGATTTATGGTGTTTACTGACCTCTTTCTGATTCCTTAGGTTGTTTGAAATCTCCTTGTCCCCATCTGATGCATTACCGGGTACAGATATATCATGATTATTACTGTTGCAATTCTCCTCATAAAAATTTATACTAATTGAGGTGATCTGTTTACTAAGCGTGGCTGGGTCTACATTCTCCTTATCAGAATCATTTTCCAAATGTTTATTACTATTACATTTCTTCAAAAATATTTCAGCATTAGTGTCCTCATTTTCATGTGATTTAACACTCTTCTGTTTGACGCGAGATAGAGCTCCCTTTTTTCTTTTCAGTGTGTTCTCAACTAGACATGAATTTGTAATTTCTGAGGATCTTTCAGCTACAAAAGGTCCACACACCTGATTACTTTTAGATCTAGCCTTCACACCCATATCATATTTAATATCCTTTGAGTGACAAACACTGAACTGGTCTTGCTCAGCAGATCTGCTGTGTCTCTCAATTACTCCAAAATCCCCTGGATCATTATTTTCCATGTCAAGCTCTAAGTTACTTACAACTCCACTCCCAGTCAGTACTTGATCAGCAAGCTCTGATTCTACAATGTCCTCTGCTTTAATATGATTATTTTTTTGTCTTCCTTGTCTCTTCTTTTGAACTTGACCACCTTCTGGTTTCAAAGATTGCTGTTTTCTTGCATTTCTGATTCTGTCTTGATTTCTGCTTGTCTCACAGTTTTCAGTATCCTCCACATTCAGAGTTTCACTGCTCTTGCTTTCTTTTCTTATCATATCACAGGCTACATGTTCACACTTGTCTGTGGCTTTTTTCTCAATTTTTCTGTATTTCCCCCTCTTGTCCTTCTTTTGAATTTGCTTGCTTTGCCTTTTCTTATTTACATGATAATTTCCTTCAGCAATATTACCATGTACACTGACATTCTTACTGTTATGCTCACTACCTCCATCTTCAGTAATATCATTTCCCTCATAATAATTGTCCAAATTTTTATGAAGGGTGACATTTGGCTCAGTAAGTGTTTTCTGCGGTAGACTAGCTTCCTCTTTCCTTGTGCTTGCTTCCATGGTAAATGTTTCTGAGTCAAAGTTCATGGCTCCTGTAACTGAAGACTGCCTTCCTGATGAAATTTCAATTCTACTGGCTGCAGTGTTTGAAATGGCTGCAATAAAACATTTAGCATGAAATGGATGTAAATTAATTATTCTAAGCAATACTTTTACAATATTTTCACTACTTTCTCCGATTTTAAGACAAATTAATGAGGACCCAAATTTAAGTATGTATTTGAAAACTGATTTTTTGTATCATACTATACCACCTATATAGCCACCTATACAGCTATCTCATTCAAAATCATGGTGGAATTCTTTAACTTTTTTTGTGGTCCAGTGTCGGATTTACTTTCCTACAATGTGTAAACAAAGGAAGTGATGTGATTCATTTGAAAAGGAAAACATAAGCCATGGAACATTTGATCGGTTTTACAATGATTATATGTTGTTTCTGAAAACAACTTCAAATTGGTTTTATCAAACCATCACTGTTAAATAAATATGTGTTTATTACATTCTGGCCTAAAACAATTTCACTACCATACATGGATGTTTACAACATGCCTTTACCTTGTCTTGGACCAGTACAAAGAGTGTCATTTGGTTGGTAATTCTCATCCAATCTGCCTCTTTGAGTTCTGTGTTTTGGGGGTTTCACTTCCCTTTCTGTTTTGCTTTTCTGCAACTGTCCTCTGATATGAGTTTTGTACCGTCCTCCCTTCGATGTCCTACTTTTTGACCTTGAATTCTCATTTTCTTTATCACTGTGACCTATTTCTGGAAAAAGGAACACTACATGTTTAATAAAAACATGTCAGGTCGTTTCCAGCCTCCCCCCCTCCACAATGATTATATTCATCCATTTAACTTTTTCCCCCTGAGGAAATGCTTTTGAATTAATACAGTCGACTCCACTTAAAATGAAGTCGCTTAAAATGATCTTCTTTTTGTATGATGTTTTTCTTTTATCCCTTCCCCAAATCCTCATTTCCGTGGGAAAAAATGCATAGTATGACATTTTTCTATCCGTTTTTACTCTTTGCGTGATCTCATTTTGAAGTCCCAAAGAGGAAAACAAAATGCTTAGTATGATTTTCCTAAACCGTGTCATGGTCAAAATACACGCCGCCATCTTTCGTAATCGTCGTTTCGCTACAGCTCGTACCTACCTGCCATTGCTCTTTGTCAGCCCCACCTTGTTTACACCTGTTATGTCACGTACCCGGCGTGCGCCCGAGGCGCCATGCGTACTATTGGATGTGGTCATTTTGTCCATGACCGGCATGAGTGTAGGATTTTAATTTTATTCTGCTGGCATCACCGATCCCTCGCACTCATGCGATCTCAAATATGTTGCCATGTGTTATCCATCAGGTGGATCAATAATGCAGTATAATAGTAAATGATGCATCAGATATCGTAAAAGCCACTGATTTACTCAGGTCGGGCATTGAGAGCGGAGGTTACGATAGAGAGAAAAAGCAAAGGTTTACCCACGTGGATGTACCGTAACACGCGTGGCCACAATTTTTGAACTTTTTTTTTTTTTTTAACTACGCAGTAGAGATTCAATCGTTTTCACGGACGGGACACGGAGCAAAGACAGTCGGCGCCAGCAAGTCCACGAAGGTGTCAAATACCATGCTCACTCGGTCACCGCAGATGGGCAATGTTTATTGTGTTAGTTTAGGCTCAGTGCTACATGCTGCGAGTGTGAACAGCGGGAGGGTCTTGTATGATATTCACATTTAATATAAATAATACAGGAAAATGCAAGCCATGTTTGTTTGGTTGGCGTATCTTGCATGCTGAGTCATATAACAACATAATGTTAAGTCGACTGACAGGTAATATTGTGTGCTAATTTTTGCCCTTTGGTTTTAATGGCAACAGAACATTTTCCTTAGAAATGTTCAGACACCATCGCTTTGGGTGAATATTTTTTTTTAAAAAATCAATATCCCCTCACACACCCTATTACACATTGGCCTACACACAAAAAATAACCCCTCCTTAAAAAAACAACAACCAAAGGTCACCTACATAACAATACTGCTTCCATCATTTATCAACATAGTTTATCCAAGGTAGATAACTTAATAATGCTTAAGATGATTTAACGGATAGTAAGATGTTAAATTTTATGTCCCCTGGACATCATCTTAAGCAATGTCGACTGTAGTACCAAAACAGCTTTTCCGGTGTTTATAGATAAAAGAAGAATAGGTAGGTTAATACTTTGAGTAGTTTCAGTCACATTCACAAGCAAAAATTCCAATTTGGCATAGGAATCAGCTTCTGTCAGGCTAAATTAACACCTTCCATGATCCTTCTTTAATCTTGATGGTTATGTTAAACTGATAAACTATCACTGAGTATCAGTGAAATCCTTTGTTACATTTGTGTTATTCTCCAAGTAACCAAAATTTGTTTGACATGTTTTTGACCTACTGGACTGATAATACAGTGTGATAAATGTTTACAACAGTGTAAGAGTGTTCATACCATATTTGCTGAATCTTGATTTATTAGAATGACGTTTTTCAAATCCAAAGACACTAAGGCGTTCCTGAAAAAGAAACAAAAACAGTCTGAGTATGCCTTTTAGAAGACTTATTATTACAACAGTGAACTAATAATGCCTTGTATCAGCTAATGTGTGACATGAAATAACGTTAACCCACCCATCCTGAAACTTTCCCATCACCTTTGGTTTAAAATAATAGCTTAAAAAACATCAACAAAAATATAATGCGGTCTTACTCTTAACTCTCACCCATCGGCATGAAGATTTTAAGCCATTTGTGGTGGTCTATTTCTTTTGAATTAAAGTTCACTATACATGATTGGAAAGTGAATCAAATCAGCTCTCAAGTCGTGTACTTTTTTAACATCCATGTGATGTGACATACGATACTTGTGACTTAATTTCTTCATTACTATTTATTTACACCTAAAAAGTGGCCCAAGCAAAAATCACTAAGAAGGAAAAAAAAAAAAGTATGACACACAATTTGAAAATGTTACCACAGGTGTTTAGCATGAATATTCATTCTTATATTACTCTCATTTAGGGAAGAAAATTGACAAGAGCAATCAGTTGGAGTGAAAATTATGCAGGTTGATGAGCAGTAGAGAGATCAACTTTTGCTGTAACCCTTAGAAAATTGATCTTGGACATTATGCAGGGTTTGTGTGACTAAAAGGAAAAATTTTTTTTTGAAAATTGCAGGAGTCGCGAGGTTATGAAAACATACTGACTGCTAGCTGTGATTTTTGACTAAATATGAGTTCTATTTACTCTGCTGTCTTTAGATATTCAACAGATACCTGCATCAAGATCTGAGTCCTCAAAGCATACAATTTGAAGAAAAACAAAGGTGTATTTACTTTACAGCACCATTGTTGACATGAACAAGCTGCAAAAACACCTAAGATGGTGGATGGACTGACAGATAATAATTCCTTCAGATCTAGCTTCAGTAAAATCTGTGAAAAAAGTCATGGTTTTTTTTTCTTTTATGCAAATTCCATCATTTCTCATGGTTTCTGTCCATTAAAGGTCATAAAGCAAAGCCTGGCCAGGCCTACTTTCAATGTAACTGATCCATAGGAAAATTTTTTTTCTGAAATCCTAATGGGCAGATGGTTAAGAGTTAAATCTACTTTAAAATTACCTGTAAACTTAATTCAAGAGCTGTGTCAGCATTTGTCATAGCGGCTCGAATCTCTTTCTCATATGAATGATTTCCAGAAGTCAACTGTAAGGGGAAAATATGACAACAGTAAACATGATTTTAGAAGTCTGACACTCACAAATGAATATTTAATTCAAGATCAGTGATGGCGAAGTGCAAAGAGTTAAAAGCTACAGATGAAGCACAGCACTTCATAGCATCAACTGGCCCTACAAATCAAGACAGAGCACCCAAAATCAGACTCTTAAGAAAGAGAAACATAATTTTAGTTTCTCCTAAAATTGCTCAACTTGATCCCCTGACCACAGAAATAAATTTATGCTTGCTACAAGAAACACTGAACTATTATTTGGTGGCCAAGTGCAAATACAAATTACCACTATTGGTTTTCTCACCTTTGTTATAAAAACTGCATGTAAACCATTTGTCAAGAAAAGTCAATTTTTCTGTGAGAGGCATGTAGACTTGCCAACAGTCCTGGATTTCACAGGACTGTCTTGTATTTAGCTGTCTGAGTGACGTGAGGAACATATATTATATATATGAAGATACTGTATATGTGTAACTGCCCGACAAAATTAGGCACATTTCGGCACTACCTGATTTGAGAAAATTGTTAAAAGGCATCATTTTATTGTTTTTATGCTATCTGTATTTTTGAAAAGTTTAACCTCTTCACTATTTCCTATCCAAATGATGACCCTGTTTGAGAAGGGTAAATGCCTCAAAATTGACGTTGAATCAAGTCATCATCAATAATTTTGACTAAAAGCTGAAACTTTAAAAGCGTTTGACAGAACTGTGGTTGTGTCACTTCCTGTCTTTGAAAGGCCATATCTTCCCTGCCAATTAGATTGCAGCAATATTTTTTTTTACTAAATGAAAGGACTTTGAATAACCTACTTGGTGATACCAATATCTCCATACCTCCAAAATGCATGAAGTGCCTCATTTTGTCAGGTGACTACACATACATATTTTTTAAAATACAAAATGGGAATCCCTGCCAAGTTTGAAGATAAAGACCAGTCCAGTATGAGTGCAAGACAGTGCTGAGAGCAAACACACTATTCATTAATGTACATAGAGTAAATTACAGTGTTATAATCTGTGCTTTCCTTTCTTTGGAAATCATAACTAACTGATCGTTTCAGTTGTCTTTGGAAGGCATGGGTCTCTATGCCCTTTGAGGTGTCCCTTAGTTCACAGGTCTGGGCCTGCCTACATGAAGGCAAACAAGGCTGTTTGATTCTTCTGTGGCTTGCTGTTGCTTATAGTATAATGGGCACATATCTATACCTTAATATAAAGAAAGTGAAAGCCAAAGCAATGGCTGATAGGGGTGGGGTGTATGTGTGTGTATGGTGGTGGTGTGGGTGCGTGTGTGTCAATTTCTAAACTATTTAATACCTTTCATCCCTGCAGGGGTGAAATGTAGGCTGTAGACACATATGGCATTAAGGAAAGGGGGTTGGAATTTAACTGAGTATAACTGTTTAACACACATTCACACTGTCTTGGAGTAGTTTTGAGTGGGTATGACCACTGCAAGCCTTTATTAGGTCTTGGCACTAACATCTCAAGGACAGATTTCAAGTGATGGACTGGCCATCCTGTTCACTGGATTTGAAACCTTTCAGCATGTGTGGGATGGGCTAGACAAGTTTGCTCAGCGAGTATTCAACAATATGCTGGATTTGGAGAGGGGAATTATTGCAGAGTGAAATGCTAAACAGCAATGGTACTTCCAGAGGCTGTGCAGTGGCATGAGGCAATGGTGCCAAGCCCTCATAAATGCTCATGGTGGTCATACCTGCTATTAATAACAAAACAATTTCCAGACTGTGTAATCATTTGATACTGAATGTTTGTGATCTATATGTGAGTGAAACTCAGTTTGACCTGTTTGTTTGGATTTATGACTGAACGAAAAACAATATTATGATAATTTACTTTCACTTTTTCTTTTCTGTGACGAGAGTATTGTGGATTTAAATTAGCGGTGTGGAATTGAAGTTGGTCTCTGTATAAATACATGTATACAAAACAAACTTACTGTACAACTATGAAAAGTTCATGATGGCTTGAACAGTGTTTAATAATAGAAAATCTGAAAACAGCTTTGAATATTTAAGGGGCAGTAAATTCCAGTGTGGCTAAATACAGTCTACATGCTAATCCGTACTATAATTTCAGGACATGCCGATGCTTGTCACTGCTTACTGTCCAAAAGCTAAAGCATCTGCTTCAAAATTTTTATACACGTCACAGATACCCAGATCATGACGTGACTACTGATAAATACTGAGACTAAGACTTCTGTTTTTCAAAAAATATATTTTTTAGATTACTTTCGTCCTCACCTGCTGCCCACTTTCGGCTTTCAGTTTTTATTTGACTGCCTTTCACAAGGTGTGTGCACCTTGAACTCATAAACGAGGGATGGGGGAGACGGAAAGAAGTAGGGATAAGAAGTGGGGTGGGGGTGGGGGCCGCATTACATTAAATGAGCTACAAGGTTTTGAATTAACCACAGCTTGATGAGCAGACTATTGTCACATTATAAATAATTTTCACACGTAAACTCACCTTTACTTTTGGGGGTCTGTCCTTAGCATACTGAATAACATGACTGGCCTTGATCCATGCACGGGTTACACGATCATCAAGGAAAGATACATGAAACTGTGTCTGAAGACAAGTGGTGGAATTACTGCCATGGCATTTCAACTTTCATCATCCATACGATAAATGATTCTATTAATATGTTGAAAACATTTCTTAACATCTCTCATTACTAAAAATGTCAAGAAAGTATGAAAAGTACTGTTTGAGTCTCAAGTAAATTTCAATTTTATATAAGAAAAAACATTGGTGATCAGTAAGACTGATACTCTCTGGTTATCTGAAATGTTTTGTTAACTTGCAATAACCTTAAAAATCCTTTAAGATGTTCATCACAATAGTCGACACTAATCTATTCTGAAATATTATTTCAAATGCAGACTCCTGTTAAACAGAAAACCATGAAATATTAAGTGTGAGAGACATCTGATGGACGTAACTCTATAGAGTTTTGAGATTGAGTTTGAGTCTGTTGTCACAATAATGACTACTCTGCACCTTCACAGTTTAACTCTATCGGGTTTTGAGATTGAGTTTGAGTTTGTTGTCACAATAATGGCTACTTTGCACCTTCACAGTTTAACTCTATAGAGTTTTGAGATTGAGTTTGAGTCTGTTGACACAATAATGACTACTCTGCACCTTCACAGTTTAACTCTATAGAGTTTTGAGATTGAGTTTGAGTCTGTTGTCACAATTATGACTACTCTGCACCTTCACAGTTTAACTCTATAGAGTTTTGAGATTGAGTTTGAGTTTGTGTCTGTTGTCACAATAATGGCTACTTTGCACCTTCACAGTTTCTCCTTTCTCTTATTTTGAACTTTTACAAATAAAACAAAAGTGAAATTAAAATCTAATGGGAAAAGGTCTCTTTAAAGACGGACAGTCTATCAGTTTTTAAAATGTATACATTGTACTACTTTCTGCAAGAGTCACCAAGTAACATAACCAATCCATCACACTATCAAATTCACAAAAATAAGATAAAAATATGTTTAACGCAGCCCTACACCTACACATCAGGCTACTTGAAGCTGAACTTTCAGCTGTGATGTAAAAACTCTGTGAAATAGTGCCAGCCAGTGTGGAAATCCTTATCTCTATTCAACTGATTATAGCAAGCTAACAGCATAGTATATTTGACAAGATCTATTAATATTACAAAGTGCACATTTCTTGGAAAACATCTTTTTTGTTACAGAAAAAAACTCCAGAAATGTAATCAAGCCATTATATAATAAATATACTTTTTCTGATGTGTTAGTTTATCCTGTCTCACTTCCCATCTTTCATTTATGTAAGTGTCGCTCTCTGCCTTTTGTTTTCATTATCTAGCTGGTGGCTTTACCATTGCATGAACATTATCTTCAATCTGTCAATAATTATGATTTCCCTTACATTACCTTCATGCCATTAGGAGTCAAAATTCACTGGTATAAGCAGTTTGGAATTGTCTAAAGAAGCATGCAAGATAATTATAGCAAGCAGAGTGTTCACGGTAAGTAATGAAAGATAATTCAGGAAACAACAGTGACAGGATGGTATTATCAAAGTCAGCTGGTCCAACAAAATGTATTTGGTGTCAGTTTAAAATATACAGTATGGCAAGATAAAGGTTTCGAAAACAAAAATTTACAAAATCAGCAGAACTTGGATAACATTTTCCCGTTCACAACCCACTGATACACCGGTTGCCAACGAGGTGTGGTCACTCTAACATGCTGTTTGTAAAAATACAACTGTCATTATTCTTCTCCGAATAAGCTTTTGAATGATACCAAATACAAATCTAGCTTTATCTGAAGATGTTATATAAATTTTCAAAAACATCACCAACTAGTGCGTACACAGGTAACAGCCACTGTAAAGAAGGAATGTACAGTGGGCTTGTGAGAGCCATGATGCCCACGATGCAAAGAGGTTAAAATTCTTTATTTTACACACCTACTAAAGTCAATAGGCAAAGGCAAGAGACCTGGAAATTTAAATTTTGAGTCAATTTAAATTTTGAGACAGACACAATGGGTCTGGGTTAAGAATACATTGTATATCTAAAAACAAATAACATGAACAGAGAAACATCTCCTGCTAAATGTTTGATTTTTATTTATGTTACATTTTGATAACCTCAATCTCTAAATATAGAAAAACATTTTCAAACTAAACATAAAAAAACTGGACATCAAAGCAAAATTTTAAAAAAAGTAACTTGAAAGAAACAACGCATTTGAATGGAGATTATCTTCACACTCCAAAACTCCAATCTCCACTACCTACTGGTAACATACTGGTCTGTGACAGGAGCTCAAAATATGTATCATAATCTGGATCAGTTTCTACCATAGCTGGCCACCTATAGACATGCAATGGAAAGCATGGGGTGATGCTGTAAGTCAATAAAAACAAGACCTTCAAACAAACGTATACTTTAAAGCATGAAAAGTTACGAAAAAGAATCACAATATATGCTATGTTAAAAGGATGAGGAAGGAAATGAATTGAAAAAAAAAAATTAATGCACTCAAGTCAGTATAAAGGCAACAAGAAGATGATCTTACCAAGGATATCCATCCATCTTCGCCCAAACAATGGAACCAATAGTAAATTTTGTGTATATGTGCTCACTTTCATCATAATGAATCTCTGGCATGTCACATGCGTTGTGCTCTTGATCTGCAGATGAGAAATATTAGCAAGTTACATAACATCCCATGAAGATGTACACCTAATAGACAATAACGTATGAATGTATTAATCAGCTCTCATTATTTTATACCGAAAAATACCAGATGTCGTGCACTTGGTTTACACTCACCAAGATTCATTTTGCATTCCCACTTGTCGGGTACCAGCAGTGGATCCTCCACATGTCCCAGATATCGCCATTTGTTGCAACTCTTTTTACAGCACTGCACCCAAGTGCCTGCCATACAGCAAAAAAAAAAAAAAAATGGTATCAGACATTTCATAATTTAAATTCCAATCAATACTTATGCACCCATTAAACACTTAACAGTTTCTCAGAGCGAGAAATGCCAACATCAGGACAACCTATGAGAATGGCAGTGCAAACACAGCTCCTTCTATATTGCAACATAAAGCTTCCAAGCTCTTTAAAATGGGAAAGCCCATTAAGTTTATCAATTAAAACAATCTCGTATCAAAGGCAATGTTTGAAACCACATTCAGGGATGAAAAATAGCTAATCATACCATTTTCCTCGTCCTCCACATCTGATTCTTCTTTTGGTAAAGAATTCTGTAGTGGTTTACATCTCCCTCTGCTGGTGTGTCTATTCTGTTGCTCCAGATTTGTTCTTTTTGACATGGTCTTTTGAGTCCCAACTTTAATTGCAGTATTATCTTGTTTGGCTTTCTCTGGGACGATGAAATGAATACCACCAAGTTTAAAAAAAAAAGAGGCACTAAAAAAGATTAAATTATACCTGTACTCATCAGCTTCACATTCTAAAAAAAAAAAAAAAAAAAATTTTAAATGATCCCCTGGACAAAATTGGCAAAAAAAAATAATGAAAAACTAAGGAGCCTACCAATTACATCACAACCTGTCTAGAACTTTTGTTTAGATATGTATGTTTTTGTGAATTATTTCGAAGAATTGAGAAGATGGCCATTTTTGTCCAAACACAGCATTGGTATATCATATGCAGCTTTAATGACTTATTGTTATTTCTATTAATTGAAATTTTCGGACAAAGGGATAAATCAGTACTTCTTGGGAATAACAAACACAAAATCAGTAGTTTGTCCTCAAATTGTGACTTTCACTGCTGCATATTCCCTCAAAAAATTACTTTGCTTTAACCGTTGCCCTATGTGAATGACAGTCTTGGAATGGCCTGCCAAAGCCCAGCACTTCTACACTTCCAATACAGTGTTACTAGTTCAGACGAATGAATTTTCACTCACGAAATTTTTACCTGCATCTAAACTGAATAACTTTTTTGGCAGCAATCTGTTTTGTCTGGCTGCTTTCTTGGGGCTCTTGCTACAGACTACACTTGCCTGCATGTGCTCTGCACTTGGTGTTCTCTCCCTGTCCCCTCCAACGCTACCTGGTCTGCTGAAATGATATGATCAGAATCTTGTTGCATATCATAGTCCTCTGTATACAAGCAAATTGCAGAAAATCATATTCTGTCCAAAGTGTGCCTTTTATGAAAAAACAATCACAGCCATATCGATTTTTGACAATAAAAATAAAATCAGAGTATCCTGGCTAACAAGAAAAGCAAGGAGCACTAACTAATTAAATTTCTAGATCATCGCAACAGAATAATACACATGAAAACAAGAAGAGAAAGATACAGAAGATTCTTTTTGCCTTTCACAATGCACCTCAACAAGACATTATAAATAGATGTGTGCCATATTTCATGCAGGTTCCTTACTATGTCACTACATGTACGCCTATTACTGAGTTATCACATAATAATATGTGTATGTAATGATGTGTAAAATATGTGTACCTTGTATGTGCTCTTAGACACGCTGTGAAAAGAGAATTTCCCTCACGGGATACTAAAGTGATTCATATATTATTATAAACATGGCGTAGTTGTCTCTATTTAGTGGTGTGTCTTTGTAAACATGCTTATTCGCATCAGGAAATTATTTCTGCAAACAATATATTAAAAAAGTAAAAGGGATAAGCCAACTTTCTCTGTGTCAGTTACTGCTATTGAGATTCTTTCTTTTTTCTTGTGTTATTCAAATATTTTGGTGCCACTGCCTTTTGGTCAACATCAGTTTCCAGACGTAGAAATGTTACTGCAGTTGAAATAGGCTCTGAGAAAATAGGGATTTCAGTCAGGCATTGTCAACTTGTGCCTTTTAATGAAGTGATGATGTCCAAAGTTTTTGTCCTTTGCTGCTTAGCAAGCTGATGATCAGATTTGAGATATCTTCTTTTATCCGAGGGAAAGATTCTACAATATATATCTCCCTCTAACTGAAATAGGAGTCCCCTTCTCCTGGGAAAAGGATCTTGTAGCACCATCTATCCTCTTTAAGCTTCAGCACTTCTTCCATCCATCCATCCACAATACTTCACTATGCTGGGTTCCTGCCCAAATCAGCTAATCACTGCTGACCTTTCCAAGCTCATGTCATCCATCTTACTTTGTCAAGCCCTTGAAAGCTGCAAAAATCTTACCCTTGTTAAGGGGGGGAGCGGGTCCTGAGGATGATTTTTGTTCCTTTTAGAGTATTGTGTTTTTAACTTCCGTAATTGAACTCAGCATGTCGAAATTAGTATAAAACAGCACCCCAAAAATTACTTCGTGGCATGCTTGCCATGGCAATGCCGCCATATTGGATTTCTCATATAAAAATGACATGACATTTCAAAGTAGATAGGCTTCCACAAATTTTGTCAAATATATAAATTGGTACACACATTCTTCAGCACAATATCTCAAATCATACAGTAGTTTTTTTTTGCTGTATCTGGTATAGTCTTTCCGTGAATAAGAATTGACTTTAGTATATAGTCAATTTTTGCTCAAATCACCCCTTTTTGCTACAAAAAGTAAAAGAACTATATTACCTGTCATTCCAATCATCTACTATTTCATGAGCTACTGACTCTGCATCATCACCAACACTGCTGCCATTTGAACCCATGATGTCATTTCCTTCCTGTTCTTGCCTAAAACCTTTACTAGCCATCAACAGTTCTTCTCTCTCCTCCTGATTACCTTCTTGTAAGTCATTTTGTTCAATTTCATTCACCGTTTTCAAATTGTTTGTGCTCTCCTCATTTTCATCATTGGTTTGTTCCACAGTCCCATCATTTTGTTTCACTTCATTACCCAGCAGCTGCTCTTCACCTGCTGTAAGAACAAAAAGAAAGTGACCAGATTTATTCATTTATATGCATTTCATTTCACTATACCTTTTAAAACACTGAATGAAAACGCTCCATGAAGCATGTATCTCCTGACTCACAAATACAAATATAGCACACTATAAACACATTATGAATGAAAACCCCTCATCAGGCTAATCTACCATCCAAAAATCAGGTTCTCCCAAATTAGTATGGAGGTGCCGAGACAAGGATGGCATTATCAAAAAAATGAAAGAAACACTTGAACTTTCAAAAACACAAGTACTACTCACATCTCTTTTTTGGTTAAACAAATCATATTTTGACATTCAGCAGAGCTCACTCTTCTTATTAATCTCTCATTATCTTTCAAGGACTTGCGTTTGTTAGTACATTTTTTTTTTTTCAGTCTTAGTAACTTGCATTATAATTTACCTGTAATATCTTCCATTGCTGTGTGAAGAACACTGTTGAAAAGGTCAAAATATTCATTCTCCGACAAAGATCGAGGAAGCTGCCGCTGTGTGACATTTTTAACCCTTTTCTTTCTTTTATCTGTTTTTGACATAAAAAAACATAGATCTACCTTTTTCAGATATTTGAAAAAATAGGCAATTGTGATGATGATATATGCCAATCTCTCAGGATATATCACAGTAAGAAAACAGAAGCCTGAGGGAGCTATCTGTCCCATGAGAAGATCTACTGGTGAAATTTTCCTCTTTATTTTTGTTAACAAATAAGCGCTAAACCGAAATAGGGAGGAGTACCTTACTCGAGCGCCACTTTGTCAGATTGTCAGATTGATAAGTAACGACGTGAGGGTCTAGTCAGTTTGTATCATCGAGGCCGTAGGCCGATGTTCGTCTGGGCAGTAGTCAGATTGACATATCAGGGAAAGCCCCCGGGGTAGCTATGTATCATCTCTTTTAGTTAGTTTCTGGTCTTTGGCGCTCGAGTACGGAACTCCTTCCCTGAAATAACCCTATGGTTAAACCGAAAATTACTGGATTCAATGGCCCGTCCACTGTGATCTGTCATAGATTGACTCAAGTCACTGTATTATCCCATTACCCCCCCCCCCCCCCCCCCACACATGCACAAAAAAAGCAGAATATCATAAAAACCACAGAAAAACTGTGGGGTCGCATCAGGGCTAGATGTCAAAATTGGGCAAAAAGAAAAGGTTGTATGTTGCAAAACCCCGCGTGAGAAATAAAACCCAAACAATACAAAGCAAACTAAAGAGAAGACAGAAAATACAAAAAATTTTCGGCTTTCGCATAAGTCTGCGAATAACCGTGGCCTAACCAGAATGATGGAGGCGGGGTACCAAAGGGACGAGGGAAGAATGTGCGACAATGCCAGATGAAGCCAGCAAATATGGAACCAGCTAGATCCAGCCACTGGGACAATTAAATCTAGAGGTCTAGATCTAGTAGGCCTACAGCAATCCTCAAATGGATACTGGAGACGTCCGCTGTTTTAGGATTCTGATTGTCATCAATCAGCCAGTCAGTGAAAACCTCTTTTTTGCCATTTGTAAGAGTTGAGCAAAAACTGAAAAGAGGCGCACCTTTGGAGAATTCTCATACACGAAGTCTAGACTTATTGTATCTAGAATCTAGATCTGTATCTACAGTTGGGTACGTCTACCTGTGCACCCTGTTTCTTCTTTTCCTACAGAAAAATTTGTGTTCATCATCATGGCTTTGCTTTCCACCGTTCACTGCAATCCATCCAATGTCAAGGCTCTACAGACGTAAAACACAGTAAGATTGCACTAGACGTCTAGATCTAGACTCTAGATCTAGATCTAGAACCCTTTCGAACTAATTTTGTTCCCCTTGGAATGCTTGGCGTTTGCACAACTAAACTTCACGCACTAGATCCTAAACTAAAAATCTAGATCTAGATTCTAGGCGTTCAATAATATCACTAGGCCATAAGCCAAGCACTATGTAGCAGACGACAAACATCACCGGATGTTCCTGTCCCATAATGCTTTCATGTGCGCATGCGCATAATACTAGTTGATAAATGGCTCGTGCTGAGATACTCTGCACAGATAGGAAGGTGAATTATTTTTCCTGGTCGTCATGTGGCACTTCCAGAACCGTGCGTGTAAGACTGGCGTAGAAAGAGTAGTTTCAATCCAGTTAAATAGCTTCTGTGGCAGTAACTTTTACTTATACGACATTACGACGTAATTTTTTACCCTTGTTTACATTGAGATCTCGTGAAGGAAGAGGATCGCCAGGTGGCGCTGTCAGCTGTTTACCTTCTATGAGTGTTCTGTCGTTCAATTCACGTTCTGTCTCTCGATTAGCTCAGAGTTGTGTCAATTTGTCGTGACATAAACGTTCAGTTGAAAGTGGCGAAGGCGATTTTGTCTGGCAAACAATATGGAAGGACCAGACAGTCAGGAGTCCTCTACAGGGAGCGGTGAGGCGATGCGGCCGGTACAAGAAGCAGAAAAGACTGGCGTGAATGCTGAGGCTAGCGAAAAGGAAAAGACAGATCTCCATACGAATAGTAAACCGAAGTGTCCTAATGACAAAGAGTCTTTAGATAGCCAATCTCAAACGAGCGGTTGTTCAGAAAGTCAATTAAAGCCTGGCAAACATAGTGACAATCAGGAAAGTGCTGATGATGACTATGAATCAGAGCCAGCGTCACTAGAAAAAGTAGAATCTCATAAGAAATCGTGGACTCGCACATTTAGAGGAAATCAGGGGAAAACTGTGTATCCTCGAATGCGCAGCACTTCCAAAGAAATGAGAGAACTGTCAAGGAAGCATGCACAGTTGGAGAAGAACTTGAAAATTGATGGTTTGCCAGATCCACCAAAGTTTCGCAAAAGGAGACTGTCGCTTAGTTCTAATATGGGAAGACCACATGACAAAGATGTTCCTTACAAGAGAAAGCGCTTGGCATCTGTGGATACAAGACCAAAAAGGGATCACATGCCTAAGTGGGAATTGATGGGAGGTGATGCTAACGATCCTTTAAATCTGAATGGTCTAGCACATAGTGAAGAAGGAAGACTTTTAAATCTCAAAACACCAGAGAGCTCTCCGCTGCCAACACCAGATTTCAGAAAAATTGTTTATGTAAAAGTTCCGCCAAATATTGAAGATCCACTGAATCTGGAAGGAAAGCATGATCAGAGGGTGCTTGATAAAATGTTAAGTTCTACAATTAAAAAACGTCACAGGTCAAAGAAAAAGAAACATGATGAAAGCCAGCCGGGGATGTCAGCAGATGCAACAGCCTCAGTGACAACACTGGTCAGCGACCCCCAAGAAGGAAATGACACATCACCTTCACTCCCTGAGTCTCAAATAGTATCCAAAGCTACAGGAGACCTAGTTGAAACAGAGACACAAACTCCAACAAAAACCTCTGGGAGAAGTTCTAGATCTCGATCCCTTAGTATGAGCCCTGAGAGGAAATTCAGGCGGCAGGTCAGTGGCTCTAAAAACAAAGGGGCTGTCAGTGAACCAACCAAATATCCAGAGAAACCACAGTTCACCTTTGGCAACTATAACAGGTATTATGGCTACAGAAACAGAGATCATGAACCTGATCCGCGACTTCAGTACTTTGATCCACTATGGTTTAAAGAGAAAGATGTGCTGGACATTGGATGCAATGTGGGACATATTACCCTAGCCATAGCAGAACATTTTCATCCACATAAAATTCTTGGCATGGACATTGATGGGAAACTTATTCAAGCAGCACGACAGAATATCCGCCACATGTTGAGTCAAAGAAGAAAAGATTCAGCTAAATACCCAAGAGTTTTGGAGATGACTAGAGGGCCCTTAGAAGCACATCCATTGATGGGATCATCTGATAATTTCCCCAACAATGTCTTGTTTCTGCAGGTGAGTGAAAGCTCAGAAAAGGTTGTAAGGGAGGACTTCTGAATGCGTTCCATAGCTCGACAAGTGCATAGGCATTGTCAGATTGATAAATAACGACGTGAAAGTCTAGTCAGTTTGTATCATCGAGGCCGTGGGCCGTTGTTCGTCTTGACAGTAGTCAGATTGACATAATATCAGGGAAAGCCGGGGTAGCTATGTATTGTGTTCACTCGGGCTATGGAACGCATTCGGAAGTCCTTCCGGTTGTAATAGTAATTGTGTTATGAAATGTAATTTATATAAGAAAAAAAATAATCATATTTTCACAACTATTACTCCAGGTAAGGCCAAAATCTTGAATTTAAAAAAGAAAAAAAAAATCATACCGTATTTCTCGGCATAATAAGTCGACATTTTTTATTTTCTTTTTCCACATTTGAGAAGGGTGACTTGACAGGACACAAAATCTTCGGGAAAAAGTTTAGGTCGACAATGTGTTTACACACCAGTCTTGAATACACATTCCAGCGGAAAGATCAATGGCGGTCGATGTCTGTTCAAGTACACGGCCCATTGACACTGCATAACCAACAAAAACCTCATTGTATAGGTCGCACACATAACGCGTACAGCATTGTTACACTGCATAATAGTAATTCCACGCAACTGATAGCAAGGTCGGATAATGGATAACGCAGAAGGCCTACGGTCTCGCATTTGAACATCATATACATGGGAGAATGTCTTTATCGATTGATCGATGTCGTCACACAATACATGCTATCAAGATAAAGACAGGGAACAATTTGCTGATCAGAAGGGTAACTATTTACCGCGAAACCCTACGCAATTTTTAATTTCAGTTCCTATTTTTTAAGTGTTGTCTGAAAAGTGAAAATGTAACGATACATTGTTTTCATAATTATGGTTTATTATGGTTTATTTACCATAAAATATACATGTAGCAACTTTTTAAAACTAAAAGTTGGCTTAGTTTTGGTGTTTTAAAAGAATAATTTGGCATTCTGTGTCGATGACCATCTGGCAATAATGTTCAATTGTCACTTCCTGTTGCTAACCGCATTTGCAAGAAAAGAGGAAATTTCCGATTTTCAATTTCATTCCGCATCTTAAGGTTCGCAACTAAAGAGCAGGTAACTGGTAAGCATATGTTGTACTTCTTTTCTATTACGGTATTATATTTACGAATTAAGCTTTTAATAACGCTATTTACTTTTTTGGGGGGATGTCACGTAAGATTTATCAACGGGCGTAGGAATTTGACTACCGAGCCTACATCAAGAAAGCCGAGATCTACAATCTGGATCTAGATTTTAGCAGAGAATCTACTAGATCTAGATTCTAGTTCGTGGGGTTTCGCAGTAAATAGGTACCGGATCAGAACAACCAGGTCTAAGCCACTCAATGCGGTAGGGTCACTTCTAAGGAAGAAAATAATCAGAAGATCTCATGACTTGTACACGTTCATTTTGCTTTTTTTTTTGTGTGTTTGTTATTTTAGTATTTTATCTAGTTTAAAGTGTGGGGGGGGGGGGGGGCGACTTATATGCCAGAAAATTAAAAAAATCTAAGTTTAGGACAGCAGATTGGGGAGTTGACTTTTATGCCAAGTTGACCTGTATGCAGGGATGGTACTTCAACTTCCAGTCCATAGCCTTTGTAGTGTAGTATAGTATTAGTAAATACTGGAAGTTTTTATGAATTTTTATTTTTTGCACAGGGATTTTTGACAGGTATTTCACTTTCCATACATAAACACTTATCTTGTTAGTACTGTGGTAGTATTAGCTGTAAAAGTATAAAGTGTGCAAGGAAACTTGTAATCACAGTTCGTACACCTGTCAAGTGTTCACATCTTTCACTTGTGGGTTTCCACTCAAGAGAAACAATCACCGTTGGTGTGTGGTCCCAGGTGATTTCGATGCAGATATTCCGTGTCAATTATAGATTCGCATTATCTTAAATGTAAAAAGCTGATAATTATTACTCACGAATTACATTATGAAGTGCTTTTTTCGCAGACGTCTGATGGTTTCTTGGTTTTGTGATGTCTACTAAAGTACTAACTACTATTAGTATGAAGAGTTCCTCCATCCTATCATGGTCTGCCGTAGCGCAATTACTAGCGTCAGCTGCGGTTATCAATATCAGTCATTGACCGTGGGTTTAAAAAAAAATTTTTTTTAAAACCTAGATCTAGATCTAATTAGATCTAGTACTGCTCATTATTAGGAATCGTTTTTATTTCCTTAAGGATTTTGCAAAATTGATGTCATGGGGAAACTTATCATTACTAGCGTGCTCCACATTACTTCTTTTTTATTCCTGTTCATTGCATTTCTTCCTGTTCATTGAATGCGACAGTTGCTGATTAGAAGTAAAAAATATAAATCGTATTTTAAACTGTAGATGATTTCTTTTAGTCAGTGTGAACTGAAAATTTCATCTCTCTCTACGGTAACTTAGATCTGTCCTGTATTTGCTGAAAATATATTTTGGGGATCTTCTGCTATACAGCTATTTCAGTATTTGTCATGTCTAGTTTTATTACTTTTTTGTTTGCATGGAAATTTAGTTCATTTTTATTTGCTCTGTCTGACTTTCTTTGTGATTTCACACCTGACAAAATTGACCAATATCTTTGAAAAAAAAAAAATCCTTTTCAGTTTTATACTCTGATTCTGAAGCAAAGCAACGATGCTCAGTGGGGGAAAAAGCAGGAAAAAAAATCAGCTCTTGCGGAGATTCGAATCCCCCATACCGACAGGGCAGGCGAATTTATTTATTACTCATTAGCACGCCAATCGAGAACCTAAGCAAAAGCGTTACTAAGCAGGGTCTCTCTAACGCTACTGAGAACACAATAACCGGTATAATAAGTATTGCTAAAAAGACGCCCTGTTACATCATTACTGTAAGAAACACCATGCGTTATGCTGAATCGAGCCATCTTACAGAGCGAATTTTATTATTCAATAAAAAAAAAAGCGAGAATTGTGATCTAAAGGAGCTCTTCCTAAATAAAATTCACAAACCCAAAAATCCATCTGTGAATAAGCGTGGCCAAGAGTTAAAATTTAAAACCCTTTTTTATAAATGTTTGTGTAAATTGTTAGAAACATTAATCATACTTTTATTTTTTGTATGATTTAATTGCTGATGCATACAAAGTTGTGGTTCTTTCTCTGTCCTCATTATGTTTCATACTCGTAGTGTTCATGATAAACTTTTGTAGTCCTGTTTCATTTTTTAGTACAGTGTAGGTGGAGATTGGGGGGGGGGGGGGGGGTGGTGTCCTATTGGATTTTGTCTGTTGGGATTTTGTCATGGACCTGATTCAGGCCAGTGATCGGGTTTATACATTTTTTATAGTCTGAGAACAAAGGGAAAGTAAATTTCTGTTATTTTCGTCATTTCTTGAAATCTCTTCTCATTCAGAGCATACTTATGCAGTATACTAGTACAGTGACAGTTCTTTAAAATTATTACCACCCTAATTAAGTAATTTGGTGCATGAGTTGTGTACCAATGTACAGATGATTCATAGAATAGAATTGCGGATTAAAATCATACTGTCACGTTTCTCATCTCTGTCACGCTCCACTGCATTCACTCTATGAAGTTTGCTGTTTGAACAAATGACATCTGGCAAAGAAACTTGCTCAATAAGGATTAGAAGCTCAAGTTTAATTAGCATTGTTCATCACCAGCAATGCTGTGTCATGTCACTATTGTCAGTTTGGTCGTTATTTTTTTGTTTGTTTGTTGAAAGGGATTGAGTGAGTACTTCCATCAAATGTCATAATCAGGTCGTTAGAGTTCTGCAAACCCCAAAAAAAATCTGGGTCTGAGGAAGGTCGTTCGGTCATCCTCACTGAAATACCAGTTTCCTCAATGTCGATATGTAGCCAAGTATGTTTAATCTAAGCAGAACTGTAATCAGTGAACAGATTTTAAAATAACCCCTTTATCTGCAGAACAGCAAGAATTGTCAATTCAGTCTGGGTGTTGTTTTGGTATTATAGGGTCATGCAAGAAGAAGTCACTGGACAGTCTGAACAAATCACGTGTGTGAGAATAGCATTCTGCTCGGCCAAGTTCAGGGATTGGCATCATTTTCTACTGACAACCCTGATAATCCATGAACTCATGCATTTACCAGAGTAACACTAATAAACTAAGTATTTGTCATCAGGAACACATGTTACTCTTACATCATGTTACATATAAGTTAAAACAAGTTAAATTTATAACTAACATTGAGTAACGTGCCTTGAAGAAGATGAGATTGAAATTCACTGAGGATGTTTTATATGCTTTTTATCTCTCATTTGTTGATCTCAGGGCAACTATGTACCAGGAAGTGAAGAGATTCTCAAACTACAGAAGGAGGAATATGACACTATCTTGGCCTTGTCAATCACCAAATGGATCCATCTCAATAATGGTGATCAAGGCTTGAAGTTGTTCTTTCAGAAAATTTTCCGTCAGCTTCGGCCAGGTGGAAGGTTGATCTTAGAGCCCCAGCCATGGTCAACGTACAGGAAAAGGGCAAAACTTTCTGTGAGTCATTATTATTAGTAAATACGCAATGGAGATGTGTGTGTGTTTTTTACACTGTACTTTTCTCACTTTCATCTGAAATTCCTTGCCAGTAATCTGTGTGTTAGCAAACCCACCATCTGATACGAAATTTTTGTTTTTAGTTCCATGGAAAATGCAATGGACACTCGTAAAACATTCGAAACAGACTGATAGGAACATAAGTTTTAACATTTTTTTGTGAAGCAAATTGATTACCTCTATTCCACTTTCGAGGCTCAAACTACCCACTGGTGGTTCTAATATTTTTGCAGTACTAATGATAGCTTTAATTTAATGAACTCAATTAAACGAAATACCATTAATAAAGTGTAATTAATTTGTGATGACTTTAATTTTCTGCTAGACAGCTTTGCCTGACAACCAATGAATATTCTATTACTTTTACTTAATTGTAAGGCAAGATGAGCATATAATATGGCTTTCCTATCTGTGCATGTATTATGGTTTAGATCTTTCTTTATCATGTTTTTACTGCTATTGGCCATTTGTAACCTGCTTTCTTCTTCTTCTTTTTTTTTTTTTTCTTTTTCTGGTCTCCCTCCTTGATTGAAGCCTGTAAAGTGCAGATTAGAGTTCACACCAAAAGAATAGGAAGTTTAGCAGCAATTACTAAATTCAGCTTTGTTCGGGAAGATATGTCCATGTATTCTTTCATTCCTGTTTATATATTCATTACTTATAAAGAAGAACCTTTCGACAAAAAAAAAAAAGATGGGTGACGAACCCTGAGAGTCATGAACTCGATGTGGCCGGGGTTCTAGAAGATGTTGGGAGGAGTTTCTTACCACTACGTATTAGGATTGGTGCATACTGGATGGACAGTGGGCCTACAGTAATTATTTTGTTATGGGGGCAAATTTGTTAATTTTAGTACTTTTTTTTTCCCCTCTAAAAGTTGGGATAATTTAATGCACTGCCCTGGAAATACTGGCAGTTGCCAGGTGAATTTTTTGTCTACCTTCATCAGTTGTTGTATGCAGCTGTAAAGAAGATGTTTCACTGCACTAATTGTTTTTCTTCTCTTTTCATGGAAAAAGCCTGAACTGTTTTCCAAGTACCAGACCATCAAATTAAAGCCCGAAGCATTCAAGCATTACCTGCTCTCTATTGGATTTGTCAAGTGTGAGGTGATTGGAGTGCCAGTAACTAAGGCAAAAGGTAAAGAGATCAGTCATCACACAGAAGGGGAAAGGGGAATTAATTCTTAGGGCATACAATTTCAGTGGGGCACTGAAAGACAGGACACCTACTATTGACATGAAATGTGTTACAAATACAGTGAACAATGATTAAGCTGAAATCTGGGGGACCACAGGTTTGTTTTCATTTAGAATTTATTTAGTGAAAGGAGGTTTAGAAAATCTAGTTTGGTGGGAGATAGTCCAAGTCACACTCAAAGAAGAAAAGTGTATGGGTAAAGACTCGGGAGAGACTAAACGCATCCTTGCTTGCTGTGTGTTTTGACTGAGAAGGAGGATGGATGATTACTTAGGCCCAAAGACACGCACAACGTGGACAAGGGAATGAATCTGGACTAATTTTCAGGGTCGAGAGATGTTAGTGTGGACAGATAGCACAAATTTGCTCTGGTCTGATCTCATTAGTGTACACACTGACACGATGCCACAAGTTACACTTTCTGCGCTTTCTAGCATAGCCTTTCTGTTGTCATAGATTTTACATGAAAGGTCACCTGTGATGCGTTAAACTTGTCGGTAGCCCTTATGGACCCCAGTAGTGGTGCCACTGCCATGTATGCCTAGCGAGTGCAATGAAGTATGTTTTGCTGGAGGAATGGGGGAACATTGCAGTAACTTGGCTTTTAGTTTTAGCGAATCATAATTTAAGCCCATTAGTCATTTAAGTCATAACTTAAGACCACTGAATGGGGTAGTTTTCTTTTTGGTTTAACAATTGTCTCAGTTGAGCGCGAGTTTGTTAACATTGGCAAGAAGGAGAAAAATTGGATATTCCCATTTGCCTTTGTTTACTACTATTAACCCAAACCCTGCGCGGGGCGGCAATAGTCAGTATTGAATTGCAAACGCTCACGCCGCACGGGCGGCAAAAGTCGCCCAGGTCAAGCTGACCGCGCCACGCGCAAGCCGTATTTTCACACATCGGGTCACTGACCTTTTTGAGACGTAACCACTGTGTTATTGTTCACTGTATCTCTTCTAAATCAAACGCATTGTGACATGGACATGTTAACCAGTGAACCACTGGTCGGAATCACAAAGACTAAGCTTTCAAAGGCTCTCCCCGCACTTTCAAAAGATGTTACATCGACATGCGAACTGTTGCTCAACAAATTTGCAATATTATCTCATTTTCTCACAAGCTGACCACCATCTGTATCTAAGAACCAATCAGAACCAAGCTCTGAAATAATCTTTGCCCCAAAAGCCCACATTGGTTTATTAGTATGTGTCAATCAGGATGAAACCATTTGTGTAGGGCTTGGGAGGGCGTGGCTTGTTATCACGCTTCGTTCTCACGAAAACTACAGCTGTCAGCTTGGAATCATAAGTCAGATCATTGGTTAGAGGCTGACAGACTAAGGTTTTGCTGGTTAATTCATTATCAAGTGTGATAAGGCATAGCAGCGAATGTTTTCATACCAATCAATAAAAACCGAACCACGTGGACAGCGTATGTGGTCATCGTCTAGCGGCATGGGTCAGTGACCCCAGATAAGATTCTCCGTGAGTAAGGTCACTGACCGGGCAGCGGGCTTTACGGGTAGCGCGCGGGGTATGGGTTAAATCTTTTTCGCCTCTTTCAGTTTAATCATTGCTTCTTGTATACACTAACATCAGTATTATAATATAAAGTTAAAGTGACCAGGAAAAAGAATGTAGGTGATATTGTTTGAGACTTTCACTCCTGTTTCCTGTCTTCAAATTTCACAGTTGCAGTAAGTGTATGATGACTTGTTATGTAATGATGTCTTGAGGGAGGGAGGGAATGTGAAACAACCTATTTTAGTCTTTTTTTTAAATGCTTTTTGTTATCACATACATGTGCTTGGTGTCTCAAAAACATGTAGAACACTTAATAATACAATGTTTATAAAGATACACACATCCACTCCAACCTGCAACTTAGTTCGGGAGCTGTGGGCGGGCCCAAGCCTATCGGGTTTCGGTTGATGGTTAGGCCGTCTCCATCCGTTCCACCTGAGCGCACTTGGGACCAGTAAGAAGTCAAAACTGGCCTGATTTCATCATTTTTATCAAACTTTGAAATTTAATATCTTGATAACCAAGTGACCTACAACAACATGTGACATGTGCAATCAAATTTTAACATGCGCTCTATAACATAAGACACTGAAAAAGTGAAAAAAAATGGCGACATGACACATTCACCCTGCCTCCAAGAAAGGCATGCAAATTATTAAAAAAAAAACATACAATTTCATATCAAATTAATTATTATTACAAAACGCGAGATATCCCAAACAAACTGTGTTGACTATAAATACAGGCAACCATAGCACTTTACACTGTCAAGTTACCATTTGCATCTACTTCTTCAGAAGTGAGATATTAAGCCTTTTGCAGTGGCTTCATTTAAAAATGCATGATAAAGTCGCTCCTTTAGTCTCTCTGTCTCTCTCCCTCCTTCTCTCTCTCTCTCTCTCTCTCTCTCTCTCTCTTCTCTTTCTCTCTCTCTCTCTCTCTCTCTCTCTCTCTCTCTCTCTCTCTCTCTCTCTCTCTCTCTCTCTCTCTCTCTCTCTCTCTCTCTCTCTCTCTCTCTCTCTCTCTCTCTCTCTCTCTCTCTCTCTCTCTCTCTCAATCAATCAAAAATTCTCAGTCACACTTCCTTTTTATTTATGAATATAACAAAGCGGAATTCTTCACAGAAATAATAATTTTAAAAAATTAGATTAAGCTATTAAAGCATTTGAAACGCATGACATCTAGACAGCCGTCTATGTAACTAGTTCGTGTGAATGATACAGCTGTACGTAATATTACCAAAATAAATAAATCTGCACACCAGACACCTGGACCGTTTTCTTGGCTTATTCAAGTTGTATGGCAGTAATGGGCTTTAGCTTCAACTTGCTCATGCGGACTATGCATTTTTGGCATATTTTTGCAGAATGCCTGCTGTCATCCGAAGTGATATCTATTGCAAAGTAGATAAGTAATTCTGAACGAAATGGTGCACAGTCTCTTGGTCTTATTTGCCTTAACATCAGCAGAGCTCTGCACGCGAAGGCTACAAACATGACAGAGTTTATTGATCAGATCAGTGTGACTGAACAGTGCATGTTCCATTATAGCCGATATTTCTGAAAATCAATCATTGAACTATCCCTTACTTAAGGCTATTATAAATATGATGTCATTAATAGATATATCAAAAACTAGAAGATTCAGGAAGAGACAGGTGAGGAAAGCTAAAGAGAGACGAAGTAGGAAAGAGAGAGCAATACACCCATTTATTAATATGATATAAATTTCCATAAAAGGAGTAACATAAAAGTGTTCAATTGTATCTTCCCAATCTCCCCCTTCTCTCTCTCTCTCTCTCATATACACAAACAAACACACACTCTCTCTCTCTCCCACACATCCACAAACACTTTCTTTCCTCAAGTGGAACTAACAACTGACCCCTAGGAGGGAAAAACCGTTCCTGTAGGCAGCAAAAGAAGTAGATGCATTTAATTTTTGCAGGTCTACATTAGGCATAGGTTCCTCTATCCCTGGATGGTTAACTAAATACTGTAATATCTCGCAATTTTTGGATAATTAAGTTTAAACGGAACCCGTGCCTAACTTTTCAAGCACTCTTAATCGTGATCCATAAAGAAAAAGTGTCTATTAAAAGACTTATTGAAATGTTCTCCTTAGAAAACTTATATCACTGTAAAGAGGAATTGTTTATCTGTTTCTTTATCAATTTATCTCATCGATATACTTTCACAATACACACAAGGCGATCGCAAGAACTTGAAAAAGAAACAAGAGAGTCGGATTAGATTTTAATCCTCAAGTGAGGATCAAGCAAGCCCCGCACAGGTAAAAACGGATCGGATTACGGGCAGTCCTGGTACAGGCTGTGGTTACTGGGCAATAAATCTGTCAACCTGCACCGCCCACTAGACCAAACTAAGTTGCTGAATCGGTAGAGGAATGGAGCCCATGTGTGTATACAATTTATAATTAAAATTAAAGCTATGTAAATTTTATTTGAATTGTCATGCTTTCATACTTGTGGGCCAGCCACTGATGATAATGCTGTTCAATAGAGTTTCAGACAACATTAAGAAGTTCGTTTGTGTGTATATATTTTTTGAGACACCAGTATATAATTCTTAGTGTGTGAAACATGCTGCCTATCATGCATATGATAGAGTGTGGCCACGCTGTTAAAGAATGGATATGTATAGGGGATAACATAGTACCATCATAAAATTTGAAATTCTGTTGGGTTAAATTGCTGTCACCATAGAGGTAAAATGAGGCCAGAGAGATCCTCTTCTTCTTCTTCTTTTGTTCACCAAATCCAAATCTGCAGATTTGTTCTTTTAAGAAAATCTATGATTTTTTGCATTTCTGGCAGAACACCATAGAGTTTGACATTCAGGTCAGTGGGTTTGGACCAATATGTTGCCAGAGAGATAAGTACAGTTAAAATAATGCCCAAGAAAGATTTGACAAGGCAGCTGTCAACATTGAGATGTTGATTGAAAATCTGATTTTCTTTAACCCTTTCAGTGTCACAGGCCACCATTGCAGTCGCCAGCATTTTCCTAAATATGTGTGCCGAGAATGCAAAAGTGGTCGATTGGGAGTAGGTTGGGTCTATGATAATGCAGTATCCAGATACGAAAGAGGTCGTCATAATTTCTTTTCCATGAGTTTCGAGTGTGATCTCCCATGAATTTATTTCTTACTGCTGGCACGTACACTGTGTGTAAGTTGCAAAATATAGAAGTTTGTGCTTGTTTACGAACTGAGTGAGCCAGATGTCGAAATGGCAGACAGTGAGGCCTCAAGCATTGGCAGTTGGGGGTCTTATAATCACAATTCACGGAGTTCTAGTTGAAGAATCTGAATCAGAAATTGAAGCTGCTACTCAAGCAGACTCTGACAGTGATCTAGATGAAGATTTTACACCCCCTGAGCTACTGAAATTGGTAAAGGAGTTACTGAGTTCCAGAATTTCAGGGTGCTGGACCTAAGACTCAAATTTCCTCAAAATTCATACTCTTTCACCCAAAATTCACAATCTGTAGGAACATGTATGTTTTCATATAAAATTTCATCCATTTTCCTGTAAGAAAATGTAGTTTTGCAAGCTTTGCTTGAATGAGGAGTTTTACCATTTTTAAAAAAAAAGGATTATTAAATGCGAATTTCTAACTCTTGAGGGAGGGGTAATATAATTTGCCACTATGTCCCAGGGCTGTGACACCGAAATGTTAAAATTGAATGTATCCAACAGTGGCAGATGTAGTGATGGATTGGCTCACTTTCTGAATTTCATTTCTTGTTCTTGTCATTTTCTGTTCCAGGTTTTCGTCGTCCATTGATCTTGTTCACGAAAGCAGACAACAAACAGACACCAAGTGTTTTGGCCACAGAAGATTTTGATGTGCGTGATGTATGCCAAGAGTGTGGAAATTCAGACAAGTCCCAATGTGAGCATGCGCAGTTTGCAGGGATGAGACGGGGCCCTTATGCCAGTCACATGTATGACCACATTGGCTACCCAAACAATTCGTCATCAGAATCCCCATATATGCCATCATCATCAAGGACCTATTCTAGTTACAGTTACTCTTTCAATGTGCCAAGTATGGAGGAGGGGGGAATGATGCCTCCTTATGGAGGTGGTGCTAGTGCTTGGGTAAGTCAGCGGGGTGAGGCAGAGGGAGATTTTTGTGATAATTCTGTGATGAGCAACAATGTTAGATGGAGTAACAATGGCAGCTCAGGCAGTTCAAGCAGCAGCCTGGGCAGTGGCTCACAAACTAGCAGCAGTAGTAGTGGCAGTAGCTGCAGCTCTTCAACCACTAGTGGGTCAGGAACAACAGGCAGCAGTGCTTCGTTCTTCAGTCCAGACCACAATGGGCCCAATGGTGATATTGCTGGTGAGGTTTATAGTCCAAACCTGCCTGAGCCAGATAATCTTATCGTCAATAACAGTGTTGAGGGTGGACTGAATGGTGACATTGTTCATGAAGGAGATAGCCCTGACAATGATGGACCACATTTGGACCTACTGGATGCAAACTTAAACCCTGGACCTGATGGGCCCGATGGGGATGTTGTGGAAGATGTTATGTGGGATGGTGATGATGTTGCAGCAGCAGCAGCGGGAGACCTAAATGGTGTTGTGCTTGATGAAGAGAATGAGGACTTCGTGCAACCTGTCCATGGTCACAATTCTATGAATGGGGATCATGAGTTGAATGTCATACAGTGGGATGATAACCAGGATGCAAACATGGATGCCCCACTTGTTGGACATGGGGCTCATGGCTGGCTGAATGAAGATGTTGGTGCTGCTCATGGTGAAGGTGGTGATAATGATGGAACTGGTGGTGGGAATAATGTTGACGATAATGCTAATTGTCTGTAGCATCAAGATAAAACCTCTATGCATTCATATTGGCTACAGCATGAAGTGTTCCAAACATTCAAGATTATCATTTCATACTGTGGCCAACTGTTTCCCAGAAACAAAATTTTACAGGAGCCGGAAGAAACTTATGTGACAAATTGATTGTCTGCAGAGATTTGTTCTCAACACTGGCTGTTGTTAGAGCACTAGATTTCTTACTCTGTGCTTTAATGGCTGGCTAGTTTCTTGTCTGCAGGCTGGCTGTTTGGCAGCAGAATGAAATCAAACTCATTCTGTGCACAATAGGTTGCGAGACAAGCACATCTTGTGCATTATTCTTAAAAAGAAAAGTAAATGTGTTTGAGGCTACTTGTCCATCATAGTAGAGGCATTTTTCTCAAAATAATGTGTAAGGCTAATCTAATATTGCAGTGGTGTATGTGTTTCTGCATTTTGGCTTGAATGAGTGAAGAAAGTAAAAATTGAAATTTTTCTGAGATGTAGGCTACTGTCTGGCCACGATGCTGATGATGTATGCTCTTTTCTTTGATACAAGAGGGAAAGAGTAAAAAATGTCAAACCAGAAAACTGTGGTAAATTTTGATGACTGCTAGTATGTTATTGATGGGATGTCTTAAAACACATCTTCCACTGTTACAAAACTCTTGATTGGCATGTATTTATAGGTGATTATTCACATAAATACGCATTGGTGTAGATAGCAAAATTTTAGCTCAAAGTTTTGAAGGTAGGTATAGGTTAATGTAAGTGGCCGACAGCTGCTTGGAGTTAATGTTTCTAGGCCATAGAAATATATATATATATATATATATAGTTAGAAGTACTGTAAGGGGACGTTTAAATATAATCTTACACCTCGGAGGGGGGGGGGGGTCTTGAACCAATGTAATATTACACTTTTGTGAGGTAAGATAGCTCAGCAGATGCCCCTGTTTTTAGAAATATCTTTGACATTTATATGATGAAAAACCCCTTTGTTGATGATAACTAATTTAAGGCAATTTTGACATTGACTTTGACATGAGTCTCATTTTTCCCTCATTTGTAAGAAAGAGTACGTGTGCAATGTATAATTATTACATGTATTATTGTAATATTACGGGATTGGGGGGGGGGGGGGGGGGCAAATGTAAGAAAAGTGCAAAATGGGGGAGGGGGGGGGGGGTCAAAAAGTCCCAAAAAAGGTGTAAGATTATATTTGAACGTCCCCTAAGGACTTCATTTCTTTTATAAGGCTTCCATACTCTGGTCTCCGGTTTCACAATTGGATAGTGAAATATAATTTTTTGCTTGTTTGTAGACCATACAATTGAGTTTGAAAGACCAAAGAATGTGTTAATACATTATACTAAATGCATGTGCGAACATTTTTCTTCAGCATGTAATATTACTAGGCTTTGAGAGGACAGTTGGAGAGATAGGCAAAACTATTACATTTGCAGTATTCATTGAAAGATACAAAGGGTCAGGTTTTTGGATCTGTTTATTTTTTTCTGCTTCTGTGTTTGCATGAATTTTTTTTTGTTTTTTATTTGATGTTTATTTTTGCAAGCTCTGAGGAGACGTAATTGTACATGTTTATTTGCATAGCTACAAGTACCACACATTTAAAATCTCATTTTATACATGATTTTTTTTACAAAGCAACAGAGTTGCTTTCCCTTTTGCTTGTCCTTGTTTCATTGTGCTTTCTCTATTGAGTGATAGTAATGAAGCAGCAACATCAGTATCTGCAGGGAATGCAAATGTGAAACACTTGAATTGCTTTTGCCATGTATGATTTTTTGAGTATGGCTGGCAAGTAAATGACACACATGGTGAGGCTTATAGTTGTAATTGAGAAGAAAGCACAGTTGAAAATCACTATTTCTAGGGCACTTGATCAGTCCAGGAGTTTTGAGTTTGGAGAAAGGGCTTTGACACAAGTGAACAGTCACATTATGTTAAGAAAAAGCAAGACGTTAGACAGAATAATTAACAGAATGATAGGACAGGAGAAGATCCCGCCAGAAGTGCCCATCAACCACTTGCGATCAGTCATGGAACTCAAATGTCAAATACCAAAAAGTGATGAGAGAGATGAGTCAGTTTCTCAGGAAGGACTGGATCATAAATTTGTGTCTGATCGTGACATTAGGACCCTGTACTGAAGGGGGTTAGTGGGAAGACTGCAAAAAGTTTGAATGTTTGTACTGTATTTAGTCTGTGGTTGGGATCACTCATTATTTGAGTTCCGTGATATTGTGAACAAAGATGCATTGGCGAAAAATGTCAAATGCTCTAAAAATTCATCTGGCCTTTCTTTCTATAACTTTTGTTCATATTTAATTACCATGTCCACTCACTAAACAAATAATGCACTTATGTTTCTGCGCTTTCCTGTGGATGTGAACACAGCACATGTACAATATCAGTGCCTAGTCCACCACCACTGCTTCGAAGGTATGATATATCACATAAGTTGGTCTGGTCTCAAAATGTTTTTGTTACCCTTTCTGAGAGTTGGGGAGGACAGGCACTTAGTCTGACTCCCGACAGTGTTATAAAATTTGATGCATAGGGCGAAAATATTTGTGTTTGGTGTTTGTGCTTTGTGTGTTTGTTTTTGAAATGTGAAGCATTTTATTAATGTACACTTGTGATGTTGACTTCAGTCTTTTGGTTCATGTGAACATAGAAATACAGGGATGTATTGGTATTCTCACTAGGTCAGTGTCAATATTGAGAGAGTGATTTTTTACCAAAATTTGTCGTAATTTCAAAATGTTGTATTGCTCCTGTCAATAATTTATATAACATGATAAACTGTTCTGGTTTATATAGATACATTATTTTTCAAATTACATGACATGGTTTTCAAAGAAAAAGCAGTAAAAAGACATGGGCAGGTATGCTGCCGAAAAATGTATGCAAATTAACCTTCATTCAGTATTTCATGTGTATAAATGAAGGATAAAATTTGCTGCGGTCAATGACTGGTGTGCTTGGATTAAGATTGGAATAATCCTGATTTGTTTTTAAAATGATGTTCTGAATTATTCATCCCAATTCCCATTGTCATGGTGGTGGCAGTGGTAGTTAGCTTGTATTTGACTTCAAGAGGCAGCAGTTTGAATCATGTGTAGTTGTTGAAAGAGTGGTTTGAAGATGACCAGGATGTTTTGCACAGGCGTGAATTTTGTAGTTTGTAAATTCGTAGTTTGTTGAGTGAAAAAAGTGAGGCTGAAATGTGTGATGTATACTTTCTATCTGCACAGTTTATCAAGCTGTTCATTTAAAGACTTTAAGTCCGGATGAAATTCAGAAGCCTAAGAAACCAACCATTGTCTGAGGGAATGAGAAATATTTTGCATGAAGGTAATTGAAGACAGAAGTTAGCATAGTAACAGCTACTTGGTTAACTCAGACCAAGGTGTTGTGCTGCCAGTACTGGTCTTTACTGGGCATGGATAAAACCCCATGCATTGTGGAAGATTTCAGTCAAGGAGGCTCTTTGCAGCACTTGACTAGATGAGTAGATGCAATTATGGGATAGAGCAATTAGGGAAGCGAAGGTTTCTGTTTAGTATTGTTAACATGTTAAGAAAAGAGTGATACTGAGACTAGAGCAGTCATTCAACCACTGTCTGTGTTAAGTCTGAAGTTAACCCTTTGGTTTGGTAGGCTGGGCGTGTTCGTTGTGGGTGAAAATTGATTGAGTTTTGTGGTGATTTAAATTTTCAGTAAGGTGAAGAAAGAAACCAGATTGGTTGAGAAAGTGCTTTTGTAATGTTGTTCTGTGTGAACTTCGCATTTTTTTTTTTTTTTTATTCACCCGTCACTCTCATTGTCTGTTGTTGAACACAAGCGCCAGGTGTTTGCTTGTCATGGGCATTATGAACTAGCACTACAGTGTTGGCTTTCTTCTTCCTGTATTCATGCTGGCTATATTTGGTCCCAGCTGGATTTTCATTCGCCATCGGACTGTATGTGTCAACTGTCTATTCATTGTCAGCCATCTGCACATGTCAATTGTTTATTAATATCAGCAACATAATTATGCTTACATACAGCATTCATGAATAAACCTGAACTTTTTTGAAGCTGTTTGAAAATGACTTTTATGACTGCTGTTTGTTTTCTGTACCATTGTATTTAATAGTGGACTGATTCTGGAATGAGTGAATGATGAGTAGTAGTCAGAATTTTTTGATTTAACCACTTTTGAATATGTCGAATTGGAAAAGTGGTATAGTAATGGATCTGTGGAGAAGGAGCATTTAAAAAAAAAAAATGTAAGCGCCTTTCTTCCAATACATTCTCATTTTCTCCTGCTCTCTCAGAAAAGCTCATCTGAAATAATTGTAAAATCCCAATAAGATGTTAAATTATAAGGAAGTATTATTTTATCCAAGTTTTGAACAAGGTAAGACATTGAATCAGTATTGTAAAGAATGTTATTTTCAGTTTTCATGTACGCTGCATTTCAAAATTTAAGATACACTATCCGACACTGAACATAAAATAAAAACATTTTCTGCGAAATACATACATGCAGTACACGCAATGCAGAATTTGCTGCTCTTAAAAGTTTTAACTCACTGTCTCTGAGCTGCCGGTATACTGGCGCAAGATTTTTGCCCATGATGTCGAGCTGCCGATATGTCGTTTGTTTTGTTTACATGTTAACAGAATGGTTTTTCATATATTCTAATTATACAATCAATTTCCAACATTTTCATGTATAACACTCCATACTTTGACCCAAAAGTGAACATTAAAATAATGGTTCAAGTAGCAGTGGGTGTCCAAACTGGGATTTAGGTTCCGGAGACAGAGTTAAAATGTTCTCTCTTTGTAAAGCTTTTTACATGGGTGGTTCAAAAAGTTTTGCAAGTTGCCATTTAGCAATGAATTTATCGAATTCAGACATGCATGACAAACACAGAATAAACCTCAACAGGTATACTCTTGAATGAAACATTTACATATATGTATTTTTCAAACTAAGAAAAGCGCATCATTGTGATGTCGTCATGGAAATGCCACGGGTTGAGCTGTGACCAAAGAAGATGGAGTATTCAAAGAAAAAGATTTATTTCTATACAAGTATTTTCATACGCAATAAGGTTGGGGAATCGCCCAAGATAATTCATGAAAGTTTGCAAACTGTCTGTGGAGCATCTGTGTGTTCCTATGACACTGTTTGTCGCTGGGTAAGAGAATTTAATAAAGGAAAAGAAAGAGTTTCTGATGACCCCCGTTCTGGTCGCCCAAATTCTGCTGTGAACACACAAACAGTATATATTATCCGCCACCTTATTGAACAAGAAGTGCTTAAGAGCAAGAAATGTCTGGCCTTCCGGTTGGATCGGTGCGTACAAAAAATTATGCATGAAGAACTTCGTATGAAAAAAAGTATGTACCCAATGGATACAACATTTAGTCACCGAAGAGCAAAAAGGAGAAAGGGTGAGATGGCCACTGAATTAATATGTTCGAGCCCCAAGGACTCAAGAGACCTGCAGACATAGTAATGGGTGATGAAACCTGGATTCCGTTCTTTGGGATCCCATCAATACGAATGAACTACATGCATATGTGGATCGACGAAAAAGAGACATACTACATGTAGTCATGCTGAGCCAAGGATTTCAAAACAGGAAGAGACTTTTCATGATCTTTTTCAACTATAGTGGTCCCGCAGTGGTCAATATTATGCCAAATGATACTACATGTATATAATGACCTCTGGTCACTGTGTGCAAAAAGTATTACCCCGAGTGTTAAACAGCTGTTGATGTGCAAAGACAAAAGACAGGAACCTCACATGAAAATGCAGCCCCCCCATAAAGCAAGGGCTACAACTCTGTGCCTTGAAGAGCAAGGAATCCGAGTTTTGCCTCATCCAGCCTACAGTCCAGGCTTAGCACCCTGTGACTTTTGGTTATTTCCCACACTGAAAGATAAGCTCGCAGGATGGAAATTTGAATGTATGCAAGACCTTGCCATAGCTGTCAATTCAGAGCTGCGTACCATACCAGAGTCAGACAACTGCTTTGCCCCACAGAAGTGGCTGACAAGACTGGATCGTTGCATATTTTATGGGACTCGGATCTGAAAATTTCAGGTTCATATGATTAAGTTTTTTAATTATTTAATTACACAACTTGCAAAACTTTTTTTCACCACCCTCAAATTCACCTAAAACATTATTTCTGATCTGTTAATTTCCAAAAAATGCCAACGAAACGTCACTGGCCATTACATGTAGTTCCTTTGAGTACTAGTATGGAATCAGAAATGTAATTTACCTACACTGACAAGGGTCAGACCTGTTTGTGGTTATCTCACAGTGAATTTTGATTTTATTATTATAATGGTGTGATTCTTCAAACTCTTCAAACCATGAATGTTAATCTTTGATTTTGAAAGCGATCTGAAACAAGAGAGTTAGTGTTTTGAAAGTTCAGGGACGTAATTTTTTTTGCAACTTCTTGGCATTAAGCAAATACATGTACGTGTAATCCAGTTTTGAACAATCCTTTGGGAACAAGAAACAGAACTACAGGTATAACACTTCAAATGAAAAGACAATACAGTGTAGTCTATTAAAAATTGCAAATAATGTCCAAGTGATCGATTCACTTGAGGTTGAGCGAGACAATCAGGAGGTTGGAAAGCCGAGAGGATTGGAGGATGCTGGTTGCCAGATCACCTGTGGTGTCCCAAACGGTCCACAGGACTATGGTATATATAGAGAGAGATTGACTCACATTGTTCAAGAATTGTGTAAGGCACTCGTAAATTAAAAACAGTTACATGTACTATACACAGGAAAGATACATTTTTTGAGTTCATTAAATAATGAGTAATGCATGTACATGTACATAATTCGATTTTAAAATTTTCACAGCCACCTGAAAAAAAACTGGTGTCAAAATACACCTTGTAGATCAAAGCCCAAATTTGCACTTCGGCGGTGTCTCCTGTTTAGCGCCTGACCTTCACCGCAATTCAATTGAATTAGCTGGTGCAGCCGCCACTGGTTTGTTTCACTGGCGTCACCCAAAATTGTGATGTTGTTCTTGATGCTTTTACACGCTATCTCCACCCCCTCACTCACCGGTATCATTTTGTCAATATCAATCCGCGCAGCATCATGAGCCTTCAAATTGAGGTTAATGTAATTGGTTGCCGAAATTTCCGAGTATAACAACAACGTCGTCAAATGAACAAAACTAGTGCATGGTGCAGTGTGTACAATGTAATAGACAGCCACAAATTCTAACAAATTCATTTCAAATCTTGCACATTTTGGTGTAAATTATTTTAATTGTGTAAGAATCTGATATTACATGTAATGGCTTGAGGGACTGAATTTTAATGTTTTGATTTGTTCCAAAAAAAAATAAAAAAATGAAAGGAATAATTCCATGTATACACAGTACATAACGAATACATGTATACAAAATCCTAAAATTAACCGGAAATGAAGAATTGAAACTCTTACTTTGGAGAACGAAACACAGGGGTGCTGCATTCATTATAAAAGATGTGCGTCAGTGTGGAAGGCGTTTTTTTTTTTTTTCGAGGACTGCACATTTTGCGAATGTTGAAACGGAGAGTTGGGTGCGTCCCGACCATTCAGCCAATCTCTCACCCCAAAAATATTCCCAACCCTGCCCTTAACCCTGGCCCCGCCTAAGCCTAATCTTATCTCTAACCCTGCATGTACGTACTAAGACCGTCGGTAAAGAATTTGTGCGAGTTCAAAGTGGTCCGGACGTAAGAACCCCTTCACATTTTTTTTTGATGGTGAGCATAAGGAACACATCCGCATGTTCATGTGAAAGCATGTACATGTATGTGTATTTGATAGAACAATGCAGAGTAAATTAACCAAGGCTCTTCTTGTACATTCACATTCACAATAGTCATGAAACAGTGCATGTACATATAGTTTTATAATTGAAAGACGGCAATCAAGGGAAACAATAATGACAAATCGTCACGAGATTGTGATTTGTGTGGTTACTGCACCTTCTTTTAAGAAGTGCGAAATGCTATACTTGTAGAAAAAAAAAGGGGGGGGGGAGAAATGGTAAACTCGTAAGGTCTGGCACGTCACTGATGTGGCTGTCGGTGTGAGTATGCTATAGTTTGATTGGATATCACAGAGGCTGATACTGAGGCAGTCAATCACCTGTGGGGGAGGGGGGGGGGCGGATGTGCAATATGGAGGCTGAGACAGACTTTATCACCTCCATTTACAATGTATTTTCTATTTTATTTGGTAACAAATGACGTCATGGACATACAACATCTCACTTGATTTCACAAAATGTTTATGACAAATTGTAGCCTTCATTACATTTACAAAACAAGAGGTCGATGATTACACTTACATGTAATGGGCCCAGGCCAGAATGATGGCAAATGTAGGTCCCATTTCAACTGCTAAATACACTGATATGTATTTTTGTTTTAATCTAATAAAGACTTATATACATACATGTAATAAATCTGTAACATAACCTAGTTTTATCCACACAATTTGCTCTCTCTAATTGCATGTATTATATAATTTATTCGCATTAACGCTGTTGCTGCCATATGTTGCAGAAGACTGCCACGTGGCTGATGTATTATTGGCCGACATTGTTCCCGCATGTTTTGCACTCCTAGTTTTACTATGTCCAGCTGTCTTTCTACCCGATAATCCATTATTTTGGTAGTCAAAAGGAAAAAAGGGCTTGGGCCTGGTAGCAAAAGGGTTAATCTTTTTTCTGGAGCTTTTTCCTGTATGAAGGTAGTGCCTACATGTACTTTAACATAATGTTCTATGCCAATGGGCCCCCTTGATCTTCTTTGCATTCTCAGTATTCTTCACCAAGCCACCCCCTCCCCTCCCCCCACTACCAAGAAGGGTAGAGCCTCTCAAAATCATAGACCCATGCCAAGTGACCTCTCCCCCCCCCCCCCCCCCCCCCACACACCTGAATGATTATGTCAGTTTAGTTTTAAAAGGTTTATGACACAACTTGACACCATGTGTGTTCCAGCCTGCCCTTGAATTGAATCATCCTAAATTGTTGCGAAGTACCATTTGGTCATTTTTGTCTCTGTTTGACAACCGTTAGATATAGAAGGAGCTAACACACTCATATAAAATACATGTAACTTCATTTTTTTTTTTTTTTTAAATCAAGATAACCACATGTAATTCTAAGATTCTCACTCATATAAGATACATGTAACTTCATTTTTTTTTTTTTTTTAATCAAGATAACCACATGTAATTCTAAGATTCTCACTCATATAAGATACATGTAACTTCATTTTTTTTTAAAAATCAAGATAACCACATGTAATTCTAAGATTCTTTTCTTCACTTCCATCTTCAGACAAACAAACAGGCAGGTAGCAGTGCATTTGAAACTGACGAAACCAGAGGAAGTTTTAAATATATTTAATAATTTTTTTGAACATAAATTTCCATAATATTGAAAGTCATCTTTAAGCACTTTTTATCACAGAGTGAGCGCTGATGAAAGAACAATTTTAAGTGGATTGTATGATCCATTGTACATCCACAGAATATACCGCAATATGTATATTATTAATTACATGTAATAGAATTTCAATAATTACTTGTGTTTGTACTTTCTAGTCATTTAACATGGGAGAGCTAGACATTGATTCAGTGTTCAGATTTTTCAGCCAGCAAGACGTTTACATTAAATCGAAATTGAAGTAAAGACTGCTCTGACTGGATATTTCATTTTAGATGTTGAAGAACAAGATGTATAAACTGACAGTTTCAGTAAATGATATTCCTCTCGGGCAACTGAACGAGTATCCTCTCCCTTGTCATTTATATTCTAATTGCTCTTCCCATGTGTATGTACAGTAACTAGCCTGAGAATGTGCTACATGTGTAGTACTGTCGAATTGAAACTACAAAAAGGAGGGTTTTTTTTCTTTTTTTTAGGGGGGCTGGGGATCAGGTGGGGGGTGGATGGGTGAAAAATCTGACATTTGGAGGGATTTCCATAATATCTGCTTACACAGAATTTAAAGACTAGTAAAATTTTAGCGCGCCCAATAATAATAAATCAACGTTTTCAGTGACTGATAGTGATACAGTAAAGGGGACAAAACTGGCAATTCGTTTTAAAGCCCGCTGCTCACATATTATTGATTACTTCCCTTATCAGATGAATGATGATCGAAAATAATTTAATTATTGCGAAGTAAATATCACAGGAATGACAAATATCGTAATCCGGCTACAGAAGAAATCTGATTGTTGCTTAAAGCTGAAAAAAAAAATGCAGTGCACGCGTTATCAAACATACTTGGTGAAATATTAGATAACCAGGCGCCAATCGTAGCTTCCGGGATACGGACCGTAATGGTGCAGTTTTACTTCCTCGAGTTTTTTTGTTGTTTTTGGTTGCCATGTTACACTCTGTATAATGAAAGTTACGCTTGGCTGCCAACAGTTCATTATATTAAATAGACTAGTGATGTGGTTTTTCGCCAGTCGGTTTCTGTCTCGTTCCTTGGTGACTGCCGTTGATGCAGATGTTAGTAAAGTAATGGGGCCTTCTCTCTGCCCCGGCGAGATTGCTCTTTTTGCACCATGTCCAGGGCGACCTTTACTTCAACGTCATCCTTCAGAAGGCGGTCACTCCTATTGAGTGTGCTATGTGTTATGCCGTAGAACACGTAGATGCTCGCACCTGTGGGAGTAACATAAAACATGAATTAATGTCCAACTCATGGTTCATAAGGGCTTTATCGGGGGTCATTATGGTTTTGCTCACGTCAATGTTCATAACGGTCGTGTGGGAATTCACACTGGTCGTATTGTACTTCAAAATGGCTGTGTCATGGTTTAAAATGGTCACGGGAGAGTTCATAATTGTCCTGTCCGTGTCAAAATTCATAATGGTCTTTTCAGAACTCATAAATACCATGCTCTAGTTGAAAAAGGTTACACGAGAGTTCATAATGTCCGGTGTCGGCGTTAATTTATACATGGTCACAGCTCTTCGCTAATGGCATAATTTATGTCATTTTTGGCAGTTTTGAGATACAGTTATGTATGAAGAAATAAAAAACAACAACAACACCTGTTTCTTTTCCTGTCATTTTGGTGACTTATGCCATCATGATTCTATTGGCTTATTACATTTTCCTATTGGTGCATTTCTTTTCCCACAGTATTATCTGACAGCCTTCATGCTCAGGAATGCAGTGAACGTCAATTGCGTTTTGGAATAAGTCAGACATAATTATAGCAATATCGTGGAGCAGTGACGACATGCAGTATAAATAACCACACTGTAGGTCTTACTAACGATAACGAGAACTGTTCTTAATGACCCTGCCAGAGTCCGTAATGACAGTTTCATATTTAAGAAATACATTGTCATTATTTTAGGGAAGCTCAATGACTGTAACAGTTGATGTAAATTTCAGCACGTTATGATAGGGAGAGCCAGGTGATCTGAACTGCTACCCTTTATAAAAACGAAACTATCTCGAACTGTTGTAGAAATAAATGAAAACAGGATCCGATGAACGATTAACATTAACTTTTAATAACTGTAGATGAACGCTGGATATCTCACAACTTTTACTTACGGGGAAGGCACGCAGGTCTACCTACAAAAACTTAAATTTGGTCTTGCACACACACAGAATGACCGGATCTTGCCCACATGCGGAATAACTGTATCTTGCACACACACACTCCGCTATGAGTTCTTTTGTTTCTCGGGGGCCTCAGCACTCCCGCGCGACGATGAGTTCTTTTGTTTCTCGGGGGCCTCAGCATAGTGCTGTTGGCCCCCTGCCTCAGCACTCCCTCGCTTGCCATCCTTTATATACCCATCCAGATAGAACGTTCACGAACGGGAAATCCAGAAACTACGGGATGCATGAAGGCCACTTAGATACGTCACAGAATTGCGTCACTCCAAGGCCAACCTAGCGCAACTACTCCAACATGAATGATATCGTACGTTCTCGATTGTACTACAATAAAACAATTACGTCACACAGCGAGACATCAAAGAGAAGTAAAACTAGCACACGAGGGGTCGCCGTGGGCTGCGGACAACATTCTTAGCCCGTAGGACGCTACAATGACATTACATCGTTATATCGAGGTACATGTAAATGTATTGGTAAACAATTTAATGGCTTCTGGAAATGAAAGTTATTACGTGTTGACTGAAACTATGTTAGTGGGAAATGAATGATAACCAGTGGCATACCTACATTTTCAGGACCCTGAAGATTGAACTGTAATGGGGCCACATCCAAATTCATTCATTAAAAAAAAGTTTCTTCGTTGCCTCTCCGGGATTAGGGGCCCAAAAACTTAAGTTTCATTAATTTCAAAGTAAAACTGCCACTGATGATAACACCAAAGACTGTAGAAATAACTTCTACATTCTTTTATAACACTTGAATTTGTTCTATCAAAGTAGCGAACAAAAGACACTTGGTCATGGTGGATTCTGGCGAGTACTTTGAGTAACAACCGAATGTCAGCTGAAATTCGTTATGCCGTGATACGTGTGTTGGGAAATGGCGCTTCGTGGCATCTGGAAGTAATTCTTTGATTATCAAGGTGTTTCTGGTGAGTTTATCAGGGAAAATGAAATTAACATTCTTTACAGTTTTACATGTACCGGGACCCAATTTTTGATGACTCTCGTTTGATGCAGACGTTTGTTGATGCCTGGGGCCAACTCCTTGATTGTATGCCCCAAGACTCAAGTATAGAGCTCATTACTGAGAAGAGTGTAGAAGGAAGACATTTTAAATCTGTAAAATAATGAAATATAGATTTACCACTACTTAAACTGATCTTAATCAGCATTAGGCACACTATTTACACGTAACAGGCTCTCTACCCTGGTATCACTTAAATTAAAACACGGATCCAGATTCACACCAGCTTGTGGGACTGTAGGGCAGCTGGTACAACGTAGTAATCAGCGATAATTTCAAATTTCAAAAAATTAATTTGAATTTCACTCTTTGATTGAACGGCCTCCTGAAATGGATGCTGGGGGTCGTCGCCCCCTCTTCCCCTCTGCACGCCACTGATGACTTCTGGAAGTCATTCGGTATTAAACGATGCCCTGATGATCTGTTGCGGCAACTAAATGTCTGCTGGGATTCGTTATATCAAAGTGTTGACAAACGATCATTTGCTACGACCAGAAATTGTGCTTATCAAAGCACTGTTGATGTATTAGATTGACCATAACCTTAATGACAGTTCAGTAGCGTTATATAGAGGAACTGACAAGCTGTCGATCACCAACAAGGTCACCAGACCTACCCAAGACAAGCCAGACAAGGAAGGATAACCAGGTGATGTAGCTCAGTGACGTCATAAGGAATATGTTGATGGCTGCAGCGATGACAGTGATGAGTGGTACCAAAGGTGCTCGGTACCCTTCCGTCGACCTGTCAAAAGTGTCATACACAATAATTTATTAGTCCTGAGCATTTGTCCAGTGAGGTGTGATGAGAGCGGGGAGGGTGGGGGGCGGTCGCACATGCTGGGTGTACACAGGCCCATCCATGTAAAGCTGGCAACAGGCCCAGGCCAGATGGTATATGTGAGCCTCATTAAACTGCTCATCAAATAATTTTGTAATTAATGCTAAATACATTTAGGTCTTTATTTTAGGAGGTTCGCCACTTTTACACCTCACTTTTCTTGTTAATGGTTTTGCTATAGTTTTTTTTTTTTTTTTTAAATTTTGCTGAGGCGGCGGCCTTGTTAGGCGTGCTCTTCTCGATTTCCAAATGCCGAGGTATCTTTAACGTGCACATGGGCCCTCCGAGTTTTTCGTCATTATCCAAGAAGACTGGGTGCTCGATCTTACATTCCATAGGATCAGGGGCAAAAATCCCCCCCCCCCTCACCCCTTAAATTCCAACATACCTGCACCGACCGGGAAACGAACCCAGTATCTTCGGCATGAGAAGCGAGTACCTTGCCTCTAGAAAATATGTCCCGCGCTAAATACATTTTTTGGGTCAATCAGAATTTGTATTTCGTTTAAAGATCCTATTCTCATATCCTTACCCTGTTTTGGACAAAAGTCACCGCTTGAGGCAAAGTAACGCCCGATACGTCTTTTTCTGTTTTATCTGCATTCATCTTCTAGGAATCTTCATTAATATTATTGTTTTGCGCTAAAGGGCCCCTCTTGACTCTCTTTATCAATATTCTTTACCAAAGCACCCTTCCCCCTTTTTTTTGCCTGACAAATTGGGGGGGGGGGGTGAGTAGGCCCCCTTAGAATTGTAGGCCCACCCAACTGGCCTACCTGATTTCTTCCTCGGGCATAAGGAACATGTTCTGATCTTGTCAGATTAATTTGCATATTATATTCGCGCGTTTTCCTGATCCTGTCATATTGACTCTTTGTGTGCCATGAATTTTTCCACGTTTGCCGACACAGGAAGAAAACAGTGAGGGAGACGAATGAAGCCTAATTGCGAAAGTCGGGTTTCTTTCTTCCTGAACAAAAATTAAATAGCCTAGTATTCTTGCGCACCGATGCATCGGTAATTGGCACAAATTTTTTTTTAATGTGACCAGCGGTAGAACTGATATGTCGGTCATTGGCACACTAAGAGTTAACTTGTACATGTAATGATATTCTCACGTAAAACACGTATCGTATTTAATACCTACGGTTCACATGCCGTAAAGACGATCGTCAGCCAAGCTTTTGAAAACATTTGATATTATGTGTATTTTCTGATTGCTGAAGCGAATAGAAATTAACAATTCAAAAAACTGCACACATGAGTAAATATTGCTGTATACATATATTTTTTAATATTAAAATTTATGTAAATTTTTTGTAACAAAATGTTTATGTTACTATGAAAACGAGCGTGTAACCTCTGTTCATATCATGTGGCTCTCGAACATCTATCATGTGGTTCTCACAGTAAGCAAGTTTGGCCACCTCTGAAGTAGACTATACATGTACTTAGTAGTTGGGGTAAGCTTAAAAACAGCAGCATAAAGAAGGGAAGCTGTGGCAGTTGTAATACAAGAAGCAATGGTGGATAATTATTGTGGCAATAGTGGAAATGGAATGACTACATACTGCCACGGGCAGTGCCATAGTAAAAGTAATCACAGAAAGTTTTGAGCAATGGTAGATAGGCCTATTGTGGTGGAGCTGTGGCAGTGACTATGGTCTTGGTAAGAGTTCATACTACATGTATATGTATTACTATGGGCAATACAAGAACGGTTGTAGTGATAGAAGTAGCAGCAGCAGTATCAATATTGGAGTACAACTTGTAGTTATAGCAATAGCGCTCTCAAGTGACCGACATGTTGAAAAAATAGAAGCTGCGCTGGTAACTGATGAATTTCACAGTTATAGGTTGTAGCAAAACATGCTGAAGGTCGTTCAAGAAAGCCAACAGCAAAATCAACAAAGACTTGTATTGGGGAACAAGATAAGTAGCACCAGAGATACAAGATAAGACAAAAATGGGACGTCTGGCGCGTTTTTGCGTGTACGGATTTCGCATCACCGCCTAACGATGAATGCGCGGAAGTTATAAACAATGGCATACTTTACAAAGCCAATACAGAGAAAATGCTGAATTTTATTTACTACTTAGTTACCTCTCAAGGCTTTGACTGAGACAGCTTCCTTTGTAATTATGAATTCAATCGCTATTTGAAAACCCTGGCCATTTTTTAAAGCTGTGTTGGCACTGTAACAAAAGCGTATTGTTAACTTATCATTACACAGAGCACTCGTTTAACGCATTGCGCCTTGGGCTCCGACCCCGATTGACAATGCACGAACAATATGCACGCTTTTTTTTAGAGGCGGAAAGAAAATACTGTCCCATTTTATCTACATGTAGCTATAATTAATTTTGTCTTTGGCGGCAATAAAGCATTCACAGCTTAGTACGAGGTATGGGCTTTTATATCAGCCGGTATACTATTGCACTCACCTCTTGTCTTGGGGCAAAAGCATCAACATAACAGACATGGTTGTCATGGTGATAACCACTATGCACAAAACGACCGTCACAGCGATATTCTTGCTCTTGATATGATCATACAAGTTCGCTAACATTGCGCACACCACAAACAATCCCCCGTACAAACAAAATAAAAACGCCATCACATTCTGTTCCATATAACTGGGAAGATCTTTAACACTGACTACGAGCATCCTCGCCCTCGAGATGATATTTTGCATTCCTGACCCAGGAGACGACGAATCAATTAACCGGGATTTCTCTGTCTTGAACATATGAGATTCTTCATTCATTCCATCTCTGTTAATATTGCCTTTGTAATCCTCATTATGATTGGGCACTGAAGTGAAAGAACTTTTTCGAGGGTAATGCTCGCCGGAGTTAGCTTGGTATCCTGTATTCATAAGTCCATCATCTCCAGACACTGGCAAGGCTTTGGGTTCTGAGTGCGGTCCCTGAGTACTTGGCGCTCCGGCAGAGCCATTGGGCGCTAGTTTTGAACCCAAATTTGTGTCGGAAGATTTTCGCTTCATGCCGGACGTGTAGCCTATTGTGTTGTGCTGGTCGCTGCTACCGCTGCCATTGGCTAGGGTTGTCAGTTGATTTACACCTCTTAATCGTACGACGAGGGTGACAAATGTCACGATAATGTAACCAGTCAGCGTACCGATGAGGACCAGTTCGATGAGCTGTGCCAGCTCAATAAAGGCCGCCAGCACTGTGGCAGCAATGCCAGAGATAAACGTTGCTCTGACGGCCGTGTGCCGCTTTGGACAGATATGAGCAAAGTATCTGGAAAGGGACGAATATTCATGATTTTACAGTCTTTCATTATTAAATTAACAGGTTCAGGATCATGTAGTGTTATCATGTTTGTTATGACATGGCCATGAGCAAAATATCTACAACATTAATTCAAGGAAAAATGTCATGACCAAAGTAGCTGAAACGAGACATGATCAGTGTAGGTTTATGTAGAAAGTGATAAACGTACAAGGAAATTGCTGATTTGCCAGGTGCTTCATTAGGACTTGCAGCAATTTAGAAACATAACACCTGTTTATATTCCTCTTGATTTAAATAGTGATAAGCAATATATATATATACATATGTCACAGTGGGAATTAGAATCCTGGGGAATTTTGAATTCCACTAGTGGAGATTAGAATTCCAATCTGTCCTAGGGTAAACTAGAATTCTCATTTGCACTGAATAAATCCAAGTGGAGAATAGAATTCTAATCTCTCCTAAGGCAGATTGGAATCCAAATTCTAGTTGAGATTAGAATCATGGATAAATAGATCATGTAAGTGTTAGTAGCGGTGAGTAAGTGAGTTTTCAGCATTTGTGCGTTTCCTCGTGTGGGCTAGGGTGTTCCAAATATCATACTCTGTTGGTGACACTGTTGGGGTAAAAATCCATCAGACCGATAGAACAAACACTGACGCACGTCTTCTGCCATGCAAAGTAATGGAGAAGAAGTTGCGAGACCCAGACTGCCAAATGTTTAAACTGTACAATACAGCCGGGATTATTAAAAACTGGTATACATGTGTGGACTTGGTTGATATGAAATCCGTGGAATTCCCTGAATTAAACGACTTAGCAGTGAAGGACCTATGTGAAGTAACTCTCATTCAAGCTTCACGCCAAGCAACAGGCTGGCAAGCATCTGGTGCATCGAGAAAAACCGTGTGCAAATGCAAGAGCTCATGCAATATGAAACGATGTTGTTGCCGCAAAGCAGGAATTGCATGTAGAACAAAGTGCCACCCAGGCAGTAGTTCTTGCACAAATAATTAACATTTAAGTATCATAAACAAACAATAGTTTTTCTAAAGTTGGTGGTTTATTAACATTTTTTAAAATAATAGTTTTTTCTAAAGTTAGAGGTTTATTAACATTTTTAGATAAATAATTGACATTAAAGTATCACAAACAAACAATAGTTTTTTTTCAAGTTAGTGGTTCATTAACATTTTAAAAATAATAGTTTATTCTAAAGTTAACGTTTTATTAACATTTTTTAAAATACACGGTTTTTCTCAAAGCACCAGATGCTTGTAGTAGTTTTTTCTAAAGTTAGTGGTTTATTACCATTTTTTTTAAAGATTGCCGCCCATGTTCAAAACTGTTTTTGTGTGTTTCACATATAATGATTGGTAAGGTATGATCCTATAAGTTTTTCTAAATGCACCAGATGCTTGTAGTAGTTTTTTCTAAAGTTAGTGGTTTATTAACATTTTTTTTAAAGATTGCCGCCCATGTTCAAAACTGTTTTTGTGTGTTTCACATATAATGATTGGTAAGGTATGATCCTATAAGTTTTTCTAAATGCACCAGATGCTTGTAGTAGTTTTTTCTAAAGTTAGTGGTTTATTAACATTTTTTAAAAAGATTAAAGCCCATGTTCAAAGCTGTTTTTCTGTGTTTCACATATAATGATTGGTAAGGATGATCCTATAAGTTAATAAAAGTAATTTTTATAAAACAAAATACTAATGAATTGAAACCATGATTCCAATCTCAACTAGAATTTGGATTCCAATCTGCCTTAGGAGAGATTAGAATTCTATTCTCCACTAGGATTTATTCAGTGCAAATTAGAATTCTAATTTACCCTAGGACAGATTGGAATTCTAATCTCCACTAGTGGAATTCAAAATTCCCGTGGATTCTAATTCCCACTGTGACATATATATATATTTTATTATACGTATATATATATTTGTTCAGTTAGCTTACCTGAAGATCAGCCCATCATCGGCCATTGCTTGTAGCATCCTTGGCAGGGGAAACAAAGAGCCAAAAGCAGCAGCCAACAGACTAGCCACCGCCCCTACCGCCATGACGTACTTCAGAGCCGGGTAACCAATCAGAACAAATACGTCCAGCACTGCTGTGTTGGCAGGCAGGGAGCTGAAACAAGACAATAACACACAATGAACTATTGAACCTGATGATGAGTTATAGAAAATAGGTGGGTTGAATGAATAAATGACTGTATTCGAAATGACAGTTGGATCAACCTGACGAACGAAAGAAAACATTCGGGGTAAGCACCAGTGAGGTGAGATTCCATATTCTCAGAGTATCAAATGGACTCCTGGCTTAGTTTTAATACAACCGGTTGTCACTGTATGTCCATTAGGACTGAAAGAAATACATGCTTATAGCTGCTGCTAGGTCCTGGCCACTTCCATAATACCAGCGAAATGGACATTGTCCAGCATAACCGGACGCAGTGCGTCTCCGTGTCCGTGACAGCACAATTATTACCTTTGCATTGCAGTTACCAGAAAGAAAAAAGGTCCAATGCGTTACTACATGAATTAAAATTTGAGGATCATGCTTATCCCTCTAGCCTAGTACCCAGCATTCGACACCAAAGAACACGTCAGTACAGCCCAACAAAATAAATGATATTCTGTGAAAAGTATATTTCTGCATTCAATTAACCATTTCAAATTAATTTGCAAGATCCAGAAGTGTTGTGTTGGCTAAGTTAATACTTTTCTGGGCATTAGACGGTTATTTTAAAGCTACTTCAGAATACAGTGTTACCCCTGACAGCAGAACAAACGAAAATGAAGTACAAAAACAAACAAACTGGGCTGTATGCCACAACAAACCAGTTCATCTGATCGTTGTATCGTTAACACATGTTTTGCGTTTTGCACTGGGAACGCGTACGTACACGTACTATCCCTAATCCCGTCCTTATCCTCAACCCTTATCAAATCCATAACCCTGCATCCTCCCTTTTCAACCAAATTAAAAAAAAAAAAAGGAGGAAAAAAAAACAAAAAGAAAATCTGAAAGAATAGTTAACTAAGGCTGTTGTTAGGAGTATTTAGAGAGGAGCTCTCTAGCCCTGGAGTCACAAAGGACTATAAAATCTGAAAGAATAGTTAACTAAGGCTGTTGTTAGGAGTATTTAGAGAGGAGCTCTCTAGCCCTGGAGTCACAAAAGACTATAAAATACGGACCCCCAGCGCAAAAAGCTTGTATCATACGTGTAACAACCTTCTTTCTGAAATACGATTGTCAGTCGGCATTTATTTATAACATATCAATTGGACTTACTCGGCGTTTCAACTTCTACTCTTTAAAAAAAAAATATATTTCTTAATCCGAACGGGGCAAGATGGGAACCTGGATAGGAGTAATAGTGTGAAATAATGTGAGAATTTGCAGACCTTGCCAAAGAAGGCGATGGCATTTAAAGGGAAATAATATCCAACTGTGAGATTAAATGTCTTCATTATCGATTTATTGCCCTTATGTAGCATTTCCCCCCCCCCCCCTCTTTCATCCATGGTTTATAACTCATTTGCTTCACATCTCCCCAACCCTGCCTGTTTTAGTCAATGCATGGTAAAGGTGTTTTGAAAAAATTCAAGAAGGCAATGTCATGATGATTTTACATTGATCTCTATATCCGTTTTGTTTTTGTTTCTAATAATTTCTTAATGTAACATTTATTAGCACTTTTTGACTGTCTTGACGCCGCCGAGGTAAATATTTCCATCAAAATGTGAGTCGCTACACCATGTTGTCTTGTCTTTATTATTCAAATTGCTGATGCGTCGTGAGCGCTTGGCATAAGAAAAACGGTTAAAGTATACGTATTTTTCGACCTAGTGGCCACAGCTTGCAGTTTCTGAACTAGCTCATCGCATCCATGTCAGGGGGAGGAGCTACATTATAGCCAGTGACGTACTTTTGCACGTCAGTGGTTACAGCACACAATGTGGGCATTCGAGTGTGAAAATGTATTCAATGAACCCGTAGGCCTTTACAAGTACATGTATTTAATCAATCGATCTCTCGGCCTCTATTTGGCTAAAACATGGACCACTGGAAAAACAAAATTATCGGAAAAATAATTTCTCTAATGTGAGACAATACTTTCTCTAATACGTGGGGCTGCCAAAACTTCAGACAATCGACTTCAGTGTGGAAGTAAACTATATGAAAAAATTCGAATGAATCGGTACAGGAATGAGACCCCATTGAGTGACACCAGTTTACAATGATCTTTTTATAACTGTCCCGTTCTACGAACAGTAAAAAATAGGAAACACCAATTCACATAGAAAGTACGGCGTTCCCATACAAATGGAAATATTCTTTCTGTTCACCACTTAAAAGGTTTTGACATTTCCGTGTCCGTACACATCAAAAACCCAGATTTATTCAACGAACAAGAGTTAGCGCCAGGACTAACAACAGACGCTTCTTTTGATGAAGCGGGAAAGTGGGAAGAGCTCACCACTAGGTTCTGTATAGTCCAGGGGCAAGTAGAAAACTAACAAACACTTGCAGTAACAGATCTCATTTCCTCTTTTTTTTTTTTTTCATGCAGCAACTAAAACATAAAAAAAAAAAATACGAAAAAGACGAACTAACAGGATATCACAGTACTGACAGTATTGTCTAATTATAAACATATTTAACAAGTTAGACTGACTCGCTAACGGGCTACCAACCAAAAAAAATCTAGTGAGCTTAGGAAAAAAAAAAGAGTTAGTGCCATGACCGGTCTCTCACACTTTTTTTGTCACTGCCACAACAAACAACAACCAACACCACCTTCACATTTACCTGTATGGAACATCAACAGTTAAACCAGCGACGACGGTGGTGAACATGACAATATTGATGATGACAGAGAGAACGATGGAAATCGGGATAGATTTCACCGGGTCCTTACATTCCGCCCCTGTAGTAGCAAGACCATCAAAGCCCACATAGGCGAAGTAAGCGGTGGGGATGGCCGACATTACCTGCGAAGGAAGAAGTAAGAATTACATAAACAGAGAACAACAACCTGAATTTCTGTGTATCAAACTATCAATTGCGGCAAAAACAAAGATAAAAACTGTATCCCGTTTGTTCATCTGTCTCTGTAGGCTACTAAAGTACTATCCAATGTGTCTACCTGTAAGTCAGTCAGCCTGTCTGTCCGTCTGTCTCTAGACTATCCAAAGTGTCTGTCTGTAAGTCAGTCAGCCTGTCTACCCATCTGTCTCTAGACTATCCAAAGTGTCTGTTTGTAAGTCAGTCAGCCTGTCCGCCCATCTGTCTCTATACTCTCCAATGTGTCTATCTGTAAGTCAGTCAGCCTGTCTGTCCATCATCTCTATACTATCCAATGTGTCTGTCCGTAAGTCAGTCTGCCTGTCTGTCCATCTGTCTCTAGACTATCCAATATGTCTATCTTAAGTCAGTCAGCCTGTCTGTCCATCTATCTCTATACTATTCAATATGTCTATCTTAAGTCAGACAGCCTATTTGTTCATCTGCCCCTGTGCCCATTTCCATGAGTGTTACGTCCGGCAAGAGTGAGAATGATAGGGTCTCCTAACTGTTTAAATATTCACTTTTCCTGATATTGCATTGAAAGGCGGAGTTTGTTTCAAGACAGTCTGCCTTGCCCTGCCCGCTAGTACACGCGTCTGTCTGCAAGTCAGTTAGTCTGTCAGTCCACCTGTCTGTATGCCAATTTTTTTTTTTTGTTGGTCCAGCATGAATGGAAATGGTCGGTTCTTCATACAGCATCGCTAGTGGTTTCCTTACGTTTGCTCTAATTTGCCCTAGTAAGACCAATTTTGTTTCAAGACGACCTGCTCCAACTGCTATCCCGTATGTCTGTTTGTGAGTTAGTTAGCCTGTGTGTCTGTCCAACTACTCGACTATCAATATTCTGCAAGCCTAACGAGGTGCTAATGTTAATACTCACACCAGCATAACCATATGGCAGGAAACCACCATTCCCTGACCAAGTGTCAATTTTTCCGAAGTAGTAAGTGGCACACACGAAGACCAGCCACACCACAAAATTGAGAATATTTAGGGCATTGTTGACCACTGCCGACATATGCACCCCCGACGCCAGCAGCAATGTCAGCGACACGCAAACCACCGCCGCAACAACATCAATATGTGGGAAACCTGGGAAAGTCACAGGAAACATGTGGCGAAACGTGGCAAAATGATAGGATACATGTGGAAAACCCGTGAAAAAAACAACAAAACAGCAATCATGTGGAAAACCTGGGAAAGTGACAGGAAACATGTGGGAAACGTTTGTAATACTGACATCAACTCTTCCAGTATATATCACTAAAATATCAAATTCGATTGGTTTATACCGAAATGATGTTTTTGTGCTTTTTTTTCTCAAAAGCAGTCAAATGGCACTTAGATCCCTTCTACTTCTAAGCCCTTAATTTCCAGCCAACCTCTGGGGGCGGACTAAAATGCTATACATTATTATTATTATTATTATATATTATATTATAGACCATATATTATTTACTATGTGTCGAACACAATATGTACCTATACCTCCTCCCACATACAATGGGCGTGCTGCGTAATGTATGCACATCTTTTTATTTTATTTTTAATGTAGTAAACTAAACAGCAACACACACACACACACACACACACACACACACATAAAACAAGAACAACAACAACAAAAAACGCTATGTTGGTCCTTTTGGGCACATACATTAATTTTCTTCAGCCGTGAAACTGTCTTAATTATTGGAGAAAAGCGGATAAAACTACATGTGTACTGTTCACGTATTAGTTATTGCCAGAGATAGTCCTAAAGCTGGGGGTACACAGAAAGCATTTCATCATCATATCTTGTAACCATAGGCTCCCTGTAAAAAAGTGCAAATGTTTTGTGGTCGTAGGCGTAGAATCCGAACACGGTAACACTGTGGGTCTTGGTTTGGGAGAGAGGTTGAAGGTAGGGAGGGTGTCGGTCAAACTTTCCCCCTGGGACATTGGTTTTTGATTGCCCAAAGTGAATTTTGGCGTTATTGTAATTTACTTTAGATATACCGCAATTAAGTGAGTAACGTAATGCCAGTAATTTTTTTTTCTTTTGCAATCGAGAGACAAAAAAAAAAAAAAAGAAGGAGGAGGAGGGGGGGGGGGAGGAGGGGGTGTTTACAGGGCTAGACATTACTATGTTCCTATAACTTTCCTTTGGGCTCTGCAATTGTATCCTCCAACCCCCCAACCCCCAACGACTGTCTTGTACGAATTCCTCATTCCACCCACTGACTATTCATATTTTTATTGTAATGTCAACGCACGTATCCATCTCTACATTCAATTCTCTTGACCTGTCCACTTTTTTGTTTTGTTTTTGAAACACAACCAGGAAGTAGCAACAGTGATAACACCAACACCAGCTCATGAACTCAAGCTTCTACTACTCCCAGATTTTTAGTCAGGGGAAATAACAAAACAAGCTCCACAACAATTTTAAGGGCCATTAATTAAGCGCTGCTAAGCCTAGTGGTAGACGGACGTGTTACGCTCCCAGCAGAATCCAAGTCTGTCACTCGCAGACCTTCGGCACTTGCATTTGTTAAACGTTCTATGTTGTTTTTAAAAAAAATTATTTGATTTCTTTATCTGTTTAATTTTCTTTCCTGTGACTTTTTTGCCCCGAAGAAGGTTGATATAACGAAGCTAGATTTGTCTTTCCCTTTCCCTTGCGTTAGATTGTATCGTTTCTGTATTGTTTCTCAAAGCTTTGCTACATACAGCTTTTTCATTTTACTTGACTAGTAAATGGCTAACTCGGCCACCCTAATAACATAGTTGGCAGCCCAATAAGCTTAGCAATGCTTTTAGTATAATGACCGTAAGAGTTTTGATTTGTCTTGCGTCTTTTAGTAACTGATCCACGTATTCTGCATGCCATTTTCGATTTTTGTCCTCCATTCAAAAAGCAGAAATACCGCCAGTAAAAATGTTCAAATGGCAGACACAATATTTGTGACAATCCGGTTTTCCATATTATTACTATTAATAAAACGTGCTCAAAAGAGTGCTTTAACGTCATCCTCTGACAGAAGTTGTACGTAATGTGAGCGTTTCCCTTCATTTTCCTTTGCTACCACTCACGGAGTAGACTACTCTTATAATATCACTTTATTCATACCCATATATTAAACACATACAGAGTGTTTCTAAATTCTGTACATTTCTTTTATTGGTACTTGTATTAAAAACATCTACATGTAGGTTAATTAGCATAGAAACCTACAAAATACTTAGCCTATTCTGGTGACAGTAGGGAACAATTTTATGAGGTCAGGTTGGCTCTGGGCCAATAAAAACGTCACGAGATGCTTAAAAAAAAAGCATATTTCCTATTTCGTTGGCAAACTCTAGTTTCAGGGCAATGGATAAATTCCAGGTAAATGAATATAAATACCGTCACCGACACCAACGTATGTACCAAATTTATTATGATGTATCTGTGTATCAAACTGAAACAAAAGCATTTATTGAGCAGTTTGACTGGGGTGTACATTTCACATCTGAACTGAGCCTGTTACCAACTTTGCACGGTCTGATTATTCCCACGAAATTTTTTTTGCCAGTGACAAACACCACCCCATCAGCCAACACATCCCCCACGTCTGCCACGATGTGATAGATACCATTGTTGTTCAACCAAGTTTTTAAGTGCACAGAAACGGAAACAGCAAAAACCCTCCAAGTAATGAAATAGAAACAATGTTTTCATGTGTGCGGACACGCCATTTCGGTACACATGGAAACACTCGTTCTTTTTTAGTACTTGATGGATGTTTGACGTCCCCGTTGGCGTTTCCATTTCCGTCCACATGAAAACACAGCTTAATTCTAACCAGTGCAGCTATTGAATGACCCACCAACAAATGTCACCACCAACGCCAGTGTCACCAGAGAGTATAGATGTATAGAGAGAGTTCACTTCCATCAAATTGCGAAACTAGGTCGCTGCGGTAAACAAGAAATTGAAGAATTGAAAGAGACCGTCTTCACCAAAGATAGTGTGCATATTTGTTTACTGTGGTTTGTTCATATTTTTGGGCTGATTGAAACTGTTTACAACCGTTCGTAAGCTCCTACGATCCTTGGAAATGCACAGACGGATATTGTTTGTTTACCGCAGCGACCTACTTTCCGCTCCATGCTAACAGTGGTTTCGCAGAGCCTCCCGTGTCTCGCAGCGCAAACCGACCAATAGTGAAACCTCTATATAATTATAAATATATATATACTCTCTAGTGTCACCAACCAACCATCCTGATACTCCCTGCAGTAACAATAACAACAACAACAACAACAACAACAAACGAGTGAAATGCAACATAAATACAATACAGTAGTTGACCATAGCTATTTCCCATTCACTCATAAGCTCACATGGTAATCATATTCAAGTACCAATACAACACCGGCCGAAACAATTTCACAGACGACTGATGTTAAAATGCTTAAAGCATGCGTTGTTAACTTTGCATACAGTATTGATCTCTGTATGCAGCAAGTTCAGTAGTGAATGCTCCCATCAGTTTTCCACTACAAGTGTTTAACTTTCTACTCATGCTCAGTTTAAAAGTTGAAACTACCAGTGCCCATCTAAGTTTGAAACGCGTCATATGATGTTCAACACTCTATTTTTATAACATTTCCTAATTTAGATCACTTTCCGTATATATAGGACATTCTAGAGAGAGAGAGAGAGAGAGAGAGAGAGAGAGAGAGAGAGAGAGAGAGAGAGAGAGAGAGAGAGAGAGAGAGAGAGAGAGAGAGAGAGAGATAGAAAGAGAGAGATGGATAGAAAGAGAGAGAGAGATAGATAGAGAGAGAGAGAGAGAGAGAGAGAGAGAGAAGAGAGAGAGGGAGACAGACAGCTTGAACAACATGTTTGCCCCTTACCACTAGAAACATTTTATGCCGTATTCCCTTTACGTTCGCATTTCACTGAATATTCCCTCAAACGTCAGAACAATTAAAACATTTTCAACCTAATGCAAGTCATTACGAAAAGTATTTATGACAAGATGTGACAGTTTAAAACACTCGCTCTTGCATATGTTCTGACAGTTAAATCAATGTTTGATGGGTTTGTTTGTTTGTTCGTTTTGTTTTTGCTTTTTGTTTCTTCCTTTTAAAAAAAATTATTATTTGATTTACGACGCCGCGCCCCCTATCGGTCCCATCACGGTTCATTGTGCACAAGAAATGATATTTTACGTTTCGCTGATTTTATTTCATAGCTAGCCTACAATCTCAACTACCAACCACTTGCCACTAAATCGTGAGGAGCAGCCGGGCGTTGATTGGCTGTTACAATTGCCACGGCGGAATACGGTGTCCACGGTAGATTCAAATGTGCATTGGAATGGTCGCTTGGACCGTGGGGGCGTAAGGATCTAGTTAGTTTGTATCAATGGACGGTAGTCAGATTGACTAATCAGGCGGAAAGGGGCTGGTGTAGCAATTGGCGATCGACGTACCATCAATGGCCACCACAAAATGTGATACCAAAAATAACAGCCTATCAACGCCCGGCTGCTCCTCACGATTTAGTCGCATGTCTACCAACCTCATCCCATTCCACAACGTAATCCTTCTCATCCTGGCTTATTCTAACTTCCCCAGTGATGTATGCAATTTTTATTGAGGGGTGGGGGGGGGGGGGGAGGTTGCTATGCACAGTGAGTGTCAGTTGAAGTAGTGTTTTGTGAGCGCACAAGCGAATCGTTGAATATTTCGTTATCAGCATAGTCTGCGCCAGTTGTAAAATGGAAGACAACAACGACATTCAAATAACGCTTTCACGAGTTCTAATCCTTCGATACATTTTATGCGACCTTGTCCTGAAGAGGACCATCAGAAAGCATGTTATACATTTCCTATCAATCGAGCAATTGGAAAGTCGGTCCTGCAATGACAAGGTTTTCCAACCTTTTTAGTCTCATTTACATTTTTAGATCAAAGGCTGGCTTCGTTATTAAAACCTTTCGGATTTCGCCACGGGTCTCTTCTTCACAACGACACGAATGCAATCGATCACTTTTATTTTCATCAATTTCTTTTTTTCTGTCCCTCAGGTGTTCATATCAAAGGTTATTACTCACCTATACCTCTCACAAAGAGATCAATATTCATGAGCAATTGTCACCAAAGACCTCATCATTATCATTAAGTCCCACGGCTTATAGCCATAGATATAGATTTCAGTCACATTAATAACTGCACTTGGACTCGATGCTAAAACTAATATAACATTGTTACACTACAATTTCATGCCGTAATACACGGGTGTGTTAAAGGTGATTTTCGACCAGCAGTGTGTAAAGAGAGACGAAGATCGAAATTTCAGATCATACTTTTCGATTGTATTTGATGACATTTTTCTCCCCCCCCTTTTTTTTTGCGGTCCAAAGTATTAGAGGCTGAATTTTTTCCAAATTGAAGGTGTCCACATATAATCGGCAGTCCAAAATTTGCGGCATTATACAAATTTTCATAATTTTCGGTCACTTAGTCACGAAGTTTTAGCTGCTTATAAGTTCACCCTCTAGCTCCACTATAGTATGGTTATAATTATCATTATTTTTGTATATCTTTTGTCTTTATGGAAGGGAAAAAAAAGAGAGGGGGGGGGGGAGGGCGGGGGGGGGGGGGGGAGGCAGAAAGACTAAATCTTCAGCTGGTATTTAATGAATCACCACAATTACCATTCTCACTCGATACTTCTCTCTGCACTGTCAGGGACAATAATAATGGTAGGTTTAACACATTCTAAGCATCACTAAGTTATCTTGCCCTAGGATCAGTCTCATCTGAAGGTTTTTGAGGACAAAGGTAAAGGGAGACCACCAACCGATCTTAAGGCTATTTTACAGGCTTGGTTCAGTCGTGACAGCTTTTCAACACTGCCATACCGTCTTATATTTTGACGCAGGGAGACACACTCTGTACGCGGAGCGAGAGACCCTTTCGCACCCATAAGAGAAATTTGGGACCGCTTCCTCAAAACATTATTGTGACACTACATTCCTGGCCCAACGCTCACTGTCGATGAGCAGCTCATGTACCATGGTCCTTTCTGCAGTACATGCCATCTATAATAATAATAATAGTTCGTCCATCAGGTATGATGATGACCTTAACAACACCAGAGGAATAAAGAACAGAAATTGTTGAGAATTTCAACACATGGACAATAAAGAGAACTAAAGGACACAGAGGACAGAATGGAAAGACTGTTCTTTCATGACTTATGGCTTCTCATGTGACTGATAAGTCCTATTTTTGCCCAGCAGACCCTTCCGCATAAATGACAAGAGTGCTCCGTTGGTTCAGTACCACTGGGCCTTTTCTTGCGCCGTTCTCTTTTTTTGATAGCCTGCTGGACTCTGTCAGCTTCCCATGCTTTGCTGCCTCTGGTAAGGGCCTCCCTCCAATTTGCACGATCAAGCGGGAGCTTTTCCCACTCACTCACATCAATGGCAAAGGCCTTCAGTGATTGCTTGAGAGTGTCTTTGTAACGTCTCTTTGGGGCCCCAACATTCCTCGTTCCATTGGAGAGCTCAGAGAAGAAGATTTGCTTAGGGAGTCTGGAGTCGGGCATTCTGACAACATGTCCTGCCCAACGTAGCTGAATTTTTTTCAGGTGGCAGAAGATGCTCAATTCCTTGGCACGATTGAGGACCTCAGTGTCTGGAATTTTATCCTGCCATTTGATCCTTAGGAGCTTTCTAAGGAAGGCCAGATGAAAGTGATTTAGCTTTCAGGCATGCGGTTGGTACACTGTCCAGGTTTCAGCCCCATAGAGTAGGGTGGGAAGGACCACAGCATTGTACACTTTCAGCTTAGTGTCTGTGCGAATGCCGGCAACATCCCATACTCTCTTTCGAAGCCTGCCAAATGCAGAGCTGGCTTTGCTGATTCTTGAGAGAATTTCAGTATCAACACGAGCCGCGGAAGACAGTGTACTGCCAAGATAGGTGAAGTTCTCCGACACCTTCAGAAGACTGTCATGGACTTTGATATTTGGGGTCACAGGATACTTGTCGTCTGGAGTAGGCTGATGGAGCACTTCCGTCTTCTTTGTGCTTATTGTGAGGCCAAAGTTGTCACAGGCACTAGAGAACTTATCAACACAGTTTTGCATGCTATCCTCATCGTGTGCCAGAAGTGCACAATCATCAGCAAATAGTAGGTCACAGACTTGAGTACTTTTGGTTTTGGTTTTTGCCTGAAGTCTCCTGAGGTTGAATAGACTGCCATCAGTTCGGTACTTGATGCTTACCCCTTGATGAGGAGAGCTAAAGGCTTCTTGTAGCATTGCAGAGAACATGATGCTGAACAGAGTTGGGGCTAAGACACAACCCTGTTTTACCCCATTTGTGACAGCAAAGGGCTCTGAAACACTGCCGTTACTTTTGACTGCAGCTTGCATGCCATCATGAAACTGGCGCACTATTGTGATAAATTCGGGTGGACACCCAAACTTCGCCAAGATTTTCCAGAGGCCTTCACGACACACTGTGTCAAATGCTTTTGTGAGGTCAACAAATGTGATATACAGCGCTTTATTTGTTCCATGCATTTTTCCTGAATCTGTCTGGCAGCAAAAATCATATCCGCCGTTCCCTTCTCTTTACGAAAGCCACATTGGCTCTCGGGAAGCAAGTCATTTGACGAGAGGTGATCAAGAAGGCGATTCAGAAGCATTCTTGCCAATATTTTGCCAGCAGTTGAAAGTAGAGAGATTCCCCGATGGTTGTCACAGACTTGGCTGTCCCCTTTGTTTTTGTACAGATGGATGATTGAAGCATCTTTGAAGTCCTGTGGCAGCTTCCCTGCTTTCAACATATGATTGAACAACTCGGTCAACCTTTCAATAAGCTTTTCTCCACCGAAGGCATACACCTCAGCAGGAATTGAATCCACGCCTGGTGATTTGTTAAAGGACATCTGATTTGTGGCAGTCCGGGTCTCATTTGCTGTGAATGACTTGGCAAGAGCTGCATTAATAGGAGTCTGAGGGAGGCGGTCAATGGACTCAGTATTTATATTTGATGGCCGATTAAGCACACCTCCGAAATGTTCTGCCCAACGCTGAATTATGGCATTGAATTCAACAATGCGTGTTGAACCATCTGACGCAAGAAGTGGCGTAGTGCCAGAGCGGGATGGTCCAAACACAGCTCGGAGGCTCTCAAAGAACTTTCTAGTGTTGTTTGTGTCGGCATATTTCTGAGTTTCTCTTACTCGCTCTTCAAGCCAGTCATTTTTCATTTTCCTCAGCTTCTTCTGGAGTACACCCTTACATGCACGCAGTGCATCAGCTTTTGCTGTGGAAGAGGGGTCACTGCAGTGAGCTTGGATGAGATTATTTTTTTCTTTGATGAGCACTTTGATTTCATTATCATTATCATTGAACCAGTCCTGGAGCTTGCGGACAGGAAAACCAACTGTGCTGCTGGCGCAAGAGTGTACAGTCGTATTTAGGTCAGTCCAGCTCTGTTCAATGTTCTCAGGGTCAAAAGTCACGCAATCCAATTTTGAGGAGAGTTCTGATGAGAGCTCGCTCTGTTTCTCAGCTGAGCAGAGTTTTGAAACATTTAGGCGTTTAGGTGGCGCTTTCCCTTGAGGGCGTCTATTGCGCCTCAATGTTAGTCTGAGCTTGCAAACAATGAGTCTGTGGTCAGTTCCACACTCGGCACCACACATCGCCTTTGTTACAAGGACATCCTTTCTGTCAGTCTTCCTCACAATGACATAGTCTATGAGATGCCAATGCTTTGAGCGGGGATGCATCCATGACGTTCTGTTTCTCACGGGGAGACTAAAATTTGTGTTGGTAATGAACAGGCCAAATTCAGCGCACAAAGTAAGTAAGCGCAACCCATTGTTATTGCATGTACCAACTCCATGAGGGCCCAAAACATTTGGCCACGCTGAGATTTCGGAGCCAACCCTAGCATTGAAGTCCCCCAAGAGAATCAGCTTATCAGCTGCCGGGACAGAGCATATGACAGATTCTAGATCAGAATAGAACTTGTCTTTGGCTTCATCTGGGTTTGTCATGGTGGGCGCATATGCGCTAATGAGGGTGGCTGACTGGCTTTTCCCAACTGGGATCCTGAGTGTCATTAGCCTGTCATTTATTTCAATTGGCATGGACTGCAAGTTTCTGACAAGGTCATTTTTAATTGCAAACCCAACACCATGCTGTCTCGGTTCGACTGCACCTTTGCCTTTCCAGAAGAAGGTGTATCCACCACTGAGCTCTTTGAGTTGGCCACTATCAGGGAGTCTGGTCTCACTGAGTGCCACTATGTCCAGGTTGTACCTGCTGAGCTCAATGGCAATAAGTGCAGTGCGTCTTCCCGGGTTGTTTGAGTTGTCCTGTAGTGTGCGTATATTCCAGGCTCCTAGCCTGAGTAAGCTGAATTTCTTTTTGTTTCGACCGCAAAAAGGGATCCCCACTGGTCGCGGTATACCAGTCAGGGTGATGTGAAGTGGGCTTTCTTTAGGGCACCTTTTCTAGCCCCTTCCTCAGTTGAGGTGAGCAGTGCTATCCTTAAATAAGGCTGCTCAGCTACTGTGGGTGCTGCCTCCCCACGCCTCCACTTCAATCGACGATGAAGCGACCATAGCCCACAGCCACCAACGTGTAGTACTGTGCTAACAGCTTCCAGTCTATCCAAACCTGCTGCCACCGCACTCGCCCATCGCCGTTGGAATTTTGAGAGGAACGAAGACGAGACAAAGATGAAAGAAGACGAGGTGAGTGTTAAGACTGGCGCAAAGAATTTGTTTTTAGTGAGAAAGAGCTGCGCAAACATCAGACTCACTCTCTCGCCTGGACACAACTTATCCAAGTGGCAAGACAGGGTCAAGACGACTGGAAATGTATCCAGGTGCAGGAGGATGCCAGAGGGACAGTCATATTGCCTGACCGGCTGCCTGTAGGCTACTCCACAGCCTCGCAGTCCCAACTGACTAGGGTGAAAGACCCAAACCAAAGAACACCAATACTGGTGGATGCTCTGTGTCACGATATCCAGGCCAGAGTGACGGTATATTGCCATCTGCCCTATCAATCAACCACTGGCCTGCTGCCGCCAGCTTCGAAGCTGTGTCCGGGAAGTTTGCTCAATTCTTCGTCTGTGATTTAGGCAAACAAGCCATCTAAACCTGACATAAACAGCATAAAACTATTCTGGATTTGTGATTGAAACAGCATACCTCCTTATTGTGAAGCCTTACCTTGGAAAGTTAACAATGAAGTGGAAATCACTCTGACGAGGAACATTGCATTTGAACTCGTGACTCCCTTTGCAAAGAGATGTATTTAAAGACATTATAATGGATATTTTTGTTTATTCATTTGACTTGTGGAGAACATCTCTGTAAGTTTAAAAAAAAACAACAAACGCTTGTGGGCATAGTGTGCGGGCACAAGACTTTCCTCCTGGCTGAATTTTCTAGTAAGAGGGCACCCTCAAAAGGAGGAGTCACTCTCTGCTTCCCACCTCCCCACTCGCCCCCCCCCCCCCCAATAAAAAAGTCGACCCTGTTTAGCCGTAAGTCTAAAAGAAAAATGTCATCCATCTAAACACATGCACAATGATGCTGTGATGAGAATAAAAAAATCGGACAGAACTTCTATGAACGTCTGTATGCTAATTGTACTGCAGATGATAAATGGTGGCTTTATTCTGTTTTTAGAAACTCACATGCACACACAAAGACAAAAGTGAATCCAGGAATTTATCTCATAATATTTTGATTTATAAATTCTTGCCGCAATGCAATAGTTTTTTCTCCACATTTGATTGTCTTTGCTACTGTTTTGTATTCACATAGCAGAAAGCGATGTGGAAAATGGATCAGAGACGACCCACAATAGCAGATTGCGTGGTGGAAAAAATATATCACTATTTGATGAGTCTGGGTCAGATGCGACCCATGATAGCAGAATGCGTGTAAACCAAAACTGTGATCAGTTGCTTGTTAACTTATATCCTCAAATGACCTCATGACCTTTTCAGTCATTACATTTTAGGCGAATACATCATATTTCAATATTCAGGTCCACGTGGTTGCCTGATTACAGTGGAAAAACCACCTTTCTGGGTCTGTTTGACTCAGGACCGTAGAGTAGGGTTGTGTGTAGTACTTAAAACTTCTAGTGCTATTAAAATGAGCAACATTTCATTACTCTTCCTGTGAGTAGAAACAGATAGATAGAGTGGTTTAGTTCAACTTCTAAAGGTATCTCATTAACCCACAGGAAAAATGCATTTTTATGAAAACCAAGAATGTAAAATTAGGCTTCAGAGAGATGTCGCTGTAAGATAGTGCTCTTGGCGACATTAGAGAGTAGTAACCAGTAATCTTGGATTATGGAATGTAATGTAGCTAACGCATACTTTATAAACAGTTTATGGAGCATGGGTTTAACGCAAGACAGGTGCATTTTTAGGCCATCTTGGGCCCTATACAGTTTTCAGGCAAACTTCAATTCCCAAATATGGTCCCAAAATATGTCATTAATGGAAATGAAAAATGCATTTTCCTGAAAAACCAGGAATGTGTAATTAGCCTACTGTCAGACGTTGCTGCAAGCCAATGAATTTGGCGACATTACAGAGTATTAATCAGTAAGCCTAATCTTGGGTAAGGCAATGTATTGCAACTATCGTATACTTTATAGGATATGGGTTTATAGCAAGGTATATGCGTATTTAGGCCATTTTGGGCTCTTTACCTCAGTGGTGGGTCTACTATGAAAGTGATAAAGCTTAAGCTTCAGGGCCCCTAATCCCGGAGGAGCACCGAGGAAACGTTTCTTAATGTGAATTTTGGACGTTGCCCTATTGTTGCTGGTTGCGGAAGGGCCCCATAACAGTTCAAGTTTCAGGGTCCAAAAATTGTAGTTCCGCCAATGCTATACCTTTTACGAGCAAAGTTCAATACCGAATTATGGTCGCATCAAGTATCCATAGTACGCTGACAACCAAACAGTTTTCAACAACAATAACTATATGAAATCGTTGCTGCAATCTGCAAATTGACAGGCTTGCTGGCAGCACTAAAAAAGCTTCCCACTTCAGCAACCACCACAAAAAAAAAACAACAACCAAAAAACGTCCAGCATCACCATGATGATCTTACAAACTGCTACTTCCACCATCTCATACGGGCGCTTGTCAAACAACCATACGTCAGTTTTCACGTTCACATTCACAACAACAGCTACATAGAATTACTTTGGTGTCCACATAATGATTGGAGCTTTTTTGCTCTTTGTTCTCCTGAAAAGAGAATTGTTTGAATCTCTCTCTCTCTGCCTCTCCTCGAATTTCTCTCTCTCTCTCTCTCCCATCTCTTCTCTATCCAATCCCTCTCACTGTCTCCTTTTCCTCCTCTCTTCTCCAATCCCTCTCCCACCCCCCCCCCTCTCTTCCAATGTCTCTCTCTCCCCCACTCACTTTCACAGCACAACCACTGCATTTTCATTGTGTCACGTTCATCTCCGCCACCTTCCACACACACAAGTTCAAATCACCATTTTATAATCTTATGCAACGACATGAAACTAATAGGACACTTCATTACATATGCAGATTGCTTCATAATAATAATTTAGGCCAATAAAAATCCTTGGTCCTCAGCCACTTTAAAGACTCTCAATTCAAATACCCAGAGGACTTTTGTGAACAGAATGAACCGTTGTCACAGTATTGCAAATATTGTCCGCAACTGTGGGAGATCGGACAACTGGATTTCCCATTCATGTACCTATTGACTGTTCCTCATTTCTCTTGACCTTTCTCACTCTGCTATACCCCCTCACTTGGTTGTTAATCATCTAGACAATGATTACAGTCCCTGATTGTTAGATAAATAGCAGGTTGTAACGACGGTCAGATTGTAGCATAGAGTTTTTGACTGTCAGATAGTAGCACAAACTACTTGACTGTCAGATAGTAGTACAAAGTACTTGACTGTCAGATAGTAGTACAAAGTACTTGACTGTCAGATAGTGATATGATGTACTTCATTGTCAGATAGTGGTACGAAGTACTTGGCTGTCAGATAGTGGTACGAAGTACTTGACTGTCAGATAGTAGCATAAAGTACTTGGCTGTCAGATAGTGGTACGAAGTACTTGATGGTCGGATAGTATTACAAAGTACTAGACTGTCAGATAGTAGTACAAAGTTCTCGAAGGTCAGATAGTAATACAAAGAACTTGGTTGTCAAACAGTAGTACATTACACTTGACTGTCAGATAGTAGCACAAAGTACTCGATCGTCAGACAGTAGTATAAAGTACTTGACTGGCAGATATAAATACAACGATACAATGTACTTGCTTGTCATATAGTAGCACATAATGCCTGACTGTCAGATTGGCTGTCAGATAATGGTGCATATAACTACTGTTAGATTATAGTACAATATATTAACTGTCTATCAGGTAGCAGAACGTAATATTTAAGTCAGACAGCCGTGCTCGGTGCCGGCAACAATCAATTTACCGCACAAAGTAACTGATTGCCAAAAAGTATTACTGATCTGACTGTCAGGTTGCAAATACACAACACCTGACCTTCGAAGTATTATAAGATTACTTGAATATTAGATAGTAGTGCAGAATCCGACTAAAAGTAGTTCATACGCCAGAGGTATGAGGCGTAAAGGTTGGTGGACCGTAGTATAGAAATATGACTGCCAGATAGTAGTACAGAGTACCTAACTGGCATAGGACTGTAGTGTTAGGTCTTGGAGATGCTAATCATGCCACTCACCTATATGATCAAATCCTTCATTGAAGAAGTTCGAGACAGCTCCGTCAGTAACGGAATCGATCGTTTCACTGAGTGCGACTGCACCAGCCGCAGTACCAATCATGTATTCAACTGTAGACACAGACAAGTATAGGAAATATTAGATGAGAGGTTGAAAATTGAAAATTATTAAATCATGATATGACCTGATTAGGGCTTTGTGGCCCTCCAGAAATTATATATCTGATACTGCCTTCCACTTGAAGATGATGAAAATCGAAGGCACCCTGGGTGAGGAAAAAAAAAAGATATACGGGGAAAGACACACTAGACTAACGAACGATAACTACAGCTAAAAGTTTAATATTTCTGAAAAGTTTGAATTTTGCACATATTCCGTTTCGACTTTCGACTCCTTAAATACGAGGCAAATGATTGGCTCATCTAAGCATGCAACAGAAGGTTGGAAAATCGCGGTGACATTTTACTCATAATCTGGGATGACTAATAAACAAAGCTGATAATATGATGGGATCCGAACAGACACAGCTTTTAATGGTAATATACACTTATACATGTACAGTGAAGGCAAAGTGTCAGCGGACTTTCATGGCCCGTTTCCTACACAGTTTACTGCACGGGAACGCGGACGTCCACTGTCGTTTAACCTGTGGTTATTACATGATTCCATCGAACTGTCATTGTGTTATTTTATGACGAACATTGATTTTAAATTCGATAAATCTCACAATCTACTCAAGTGCTACACAATCTACCCCACACTTACCAATCAGTCCCCAGCCAATTAGAAAGGCAGACAACTCCCCCACGGCGACGTAGGCGTACACGTAGGCGGAACCGGACTTATATGGACAAAGGCCAGCCAATTCGGCGTAGTGGAGAGCTGACAGATACAAATGATGTGAAATTTCGTGAGTAATCACTAATCTTTACCACGGCAATGGGAGTGAATGGACACAGGAAATCTAGACGTTACACAAAGACTTTGACAGACTAAAAAGACCCAGAGTTCCACAAATACACTTTTTTTTTTGGTTTTTGCCCCACTCTGTTCTTGCACTCAGCCCTACCGCAACCCACATGTGTGTCAATCTCTATCTTTTGGCAGATCTCTTTAATTAAAAGTAGATAACTCCCCATGAGCCAATTAATCCAATCAAGTGGCGTTGACTCGACAAGTGAAAGTATTTTTGATCAAGACTAAACTCTGAACCCAGAGCCCTAATATAACTATGTAACCCAATGATCAAGTGAACCTGGACCAACATCTTTGCATTCTAACGGTGTCTGATTTTGAAAAACCATAAAATTATGGTGCCTGGAAACGAAAACAATATTTCTGAAAAATTTGCAGCTTTAAGACAAACGATCTTCTGAGATAAAGGAAACTGTGAAAATCGCAACTTCTGTTGTGAAGTGAACAAAACTAGTATGGGTGGTTGGGATGGACACAATGAGCAAACAGAAAATAATGAAATAATGATCTAAGCACTTTTGTTACAAGACCAAAGATTAGGCTAGGTCGTACCTGTCAGTACCGAGACTAAACCAGCCAACACCATGGAGATTATAGCCCCGGGTCCAGCCATCTTGGATGCAATGATGCCGGTTGTAATATACATTCCCGATCCAGAACAACTCCCCACCCCTAGTGATACTAGGTCAAAGGTCGTCAGACAGCGTTCCGGTTTACCCTCATCTCCTGCTTCCTGGTCGCTCTGATTGGTCGGGGGATTATCTAGTGGGCGCTTCCGTGTGATATGACGTAATATTTGAGCCATTCTGATGGTGGTCTCGACTTGACCAGGTCTAGATCACACAAAACAGTCGCTTATCTGCATCCGCTGATCTTTGGTGTCCATGAGGCTGAGAAAATAAGAACAAGAAAAGCGGCTATAACGTATTTTTTTGCACGACACTGACGTTAAGTGAAGCGGTTATCATACTTCTGCATACCATGAGAACTAAGCTGCATGGCGGCTAACCAGGTATGTGTCCCAGTCTCCCATTCCCAAACACCAACATTCTCCCCCCTCTCTCCAGACCTTTCGAAACATCGATTGAACTCTAAAGAACCTGTGCATTTGCATTATGCAGGACATAATCACTTTGCCCCTGCTGACACTGAATGCTTTAACTTCAGTGTTTGAATTTAAGAGGTTGTTTTGAGCATGTACACATTAATTTTTTTTGTAAGTTGTCGAAACAACCATTCATGACCCGTATCACGGTTGTATAATAAAGTTTAGTTATTGTACGAAATAACTATAAAGTTGGAGGTACTTTTGTCACCGGAAACCTGATGACACGTGTTTGTGTTCCAACCCGGACCAATATCTTTGGGATAGAAGAACAATGATGAAAAGGTGGAAAACTCGATAGTAATTTTCCTTTCTCTTGGGGTCGTAATAAATGAAGCAGGACTTAGACTATAGAAGGTTTCAGGCTGTCATATGATAATAAATGAAGCAGGACTTAGACTATAGAAGGTTTCAGGCTGTCATATGATAATAAATGAAGCAGGACTTAGACTATAGAAGGTTTCAGGCTGTCATATGATAATAAATGAAGCAGGACTTAGACTATAGAAGGTTTCAGGCTGTCATATGATAATAAATGAAGCAGGACTTAGACTATAGAAGGTTTCAGGCTGTCATATGATAATAAATGAAGCAGGACTTAGACTATAGAAGGTTTCAGGCTGTCATATGATAATAAATGAAGCAGGACTTAGACTATAGAAGGTTTCAGGCTGTCATAAGATAATAAATGAAGCAGGACTTAGACTATAGAAGGTTTCAGGCTATCATAAGATAATAAATGAAGCAGGACTTAGACTATAGAAGGTTTCAGGCTGTCATAAGATAATAAATGAAGCAGGACTTAAGACTATAGAAGGTTTCAGGCTGTCATATGATAATAAATGAAGCAGGACTTAGACTATAGAAGGTTTCAGGCTGTCATATGATAATAAATGAAGCAGGACTTAGACTATAGAAGGTTTCAGGCTGTCATATGATAATAAATGAAGCAGGACTTAGACTATAGAAGGTTTCAGGCTGTCATAAGATAATAAATGAAGCAGGACTTAGACTATAGAAGGTTTCAGGCTGTCATAAGATAATAAATGAAGCAGGACTTAAGACTATAGAAGGTTTCAGGCTGTCATATGATAATAAAAATTTTTCGTCAACCTCTTCGATTTTATCCATAAAGGGGCCGGTACAGTGTTTTCTCTTATATCACCCGGAAACATTAGCTTTACGTGGATTCGTTTGGCATCCGCACACGTCAGGCCATGTGTGTCAAGAGAAACGAAACAGAAACACAATGGACTATAATCGCACATGTTTCCCAAAACCACTGAACAGAGGTAAAGATAACTGACGGATACCCGGATAAACCAGTCGTAAAGGCATGAGTACAGGCACACATTTGATAAATAAATAAATAAATAAATAGATAAATAAATCGATAAATAAATAAATAAATAAATGACAATTATTAAAATATAATGTAATGCAATGTAATGGAACGTAAATTATAAAAAAAACAACAGTCGGATGCTATGATGTGATGTAATGTACTGCAATATAATGCAATATAATGTTATAGTATAATACATGTATAATCTATATTAATAAAAGTGAAACCTTACGACAATTGCAGCGCGCCTTTCGCTACTCCTCTGTTAATGCTGATTCGGTGGCCCTCAGATTTTATACAACGCTTAGAAAAGACTGTCGTCGTGTCCCCAGCACAAAAAATACCAAAAAAATTAATAACTCGCAGAACGTTTGTATTAGTTGCTAGGTTGCGACACATTGGCGTTCGGTCTATTTTTTCGGCAAATTAATGTAATTGAGATTGGTGCCGGTTACAACATCACACTCACAAAACAACTTCCGGTTAGGACTGGTTTGAATGATGAGATTGAGTTCTAAGACTATCAAGTATGAAACTATGTATGTGTGTTCTCAATGTGCCTAGACCAGGTAAAAGAAAGGGTCTGGAATTGGGAGACTGACGCTGCAGGGCCAAAAGCACAGGTTTGTGTTTTCAATATGCCTAGGAAAATATTATAATATTTCTTTTCCATTAACACATGACGTTATCAATTCTTGCGATGTGCAAACAAACTAACCCGTGCGCAAATCATAGCCATAATTTGACGGATGTTGGCGGGATGCGCAGGACGTCAACGCGCAAAAGGAGAGCAGTAAAACGTATCTAAAAACAAACAAACAAAAATAAAATAAAGCTAAAGGAACAGGCAAAATGAAGCAGGTACATAATAATCACCCAGAACTGAAACTAATAAATTGATTTATCCCGGGCAAGGCCGGGAACTCAGCTAGTATAATATAATATAACAGATTGCTTTATACATTTTAATAGAATAAGTCGACTTTCCGGACTCTCCAATTTCGATCTTAAAAGTTGAGAGTTTCTGTCTAGGCGCCTTCCCCCTGCCCCCCGTCAGCTCACGCTCCCCACTCCCCCTTCAGTATTTACTAAATAATTTATTGATTTTCTGTTTCTTTTGTGTTTGTGGGAACAAAATATGGTTGAAAACATCAAGCATTGTATTTATAACAGGCACAAAAGAAACTAAAAACGAAACACGTATAACAAGAAATGAACTCGATCTTGTGCTGTATGAAAATAAAAATAAATGAATAAGTAAATAAATGAATAAAATAAAAAAACAACAAATAAGTAAATAAATAAATAAATAAAGTTTATCAGTATATAAGTAAATATACACATAAATAGTTTTATAAATATTGGTAAATAACTTAATTAATTATTTAATAGACACAAAAATAAAGAAATCATAAATGGCGCAAGATAATATTCGGAAGCCAAACTGATTTCGTAGACTTACGTTAAAGCTGACGAAAACACGCTCTGAATCCAATTACAGTAAACAATTCTAAAGAAAATAAATTCAACACCTCACATTGAGCACATCTAAATGCCAGAGAATACACAAACCTGCATGCAGTATTTGTCCCCTAAAGTGCCCAAGTGTCGTGCTCGTTCTGACGCTATCAACCCAAAAGCCTTCTTGTTACCGGCCTGAGTGCTGAGGCACGTGCACCGTACACGCAAGGCCGCAATTAAAACATCCAAGAAACATTTGAAAATATTTTAACTGAACAACAGCAGCTTTTCCAGAGGTCCATTTATCAAAGTAGAACAGTCATTAGTGCTGCTCTGCTCTGGAGCGTATCGGATCATATCAGGCGCCATGTACTTTTCACGGCTCTTATTTTATACTCTCTATTTAGTTTTTTTTTTTTTTTTGGTTGTAATATAACACACGCGAGTTAATGGATAGTTCGTAGAGGATTAGAGAGGATCTGCAGCAATGACAGATGTATCCAGCTTTTCAGGTGGCAAATAAGTGGGCTGTGAGTGGTTTGGAGTCGGCAACATTTTGGTCGCTGCAGGGACCAATTACAGCAGTGGTTCTCAACGTGGGCAATACGGGGCGGGGGGGGGGGGGGGGAGAAGAAAAGGGTGTCAGGGGGGAGAGGCAAAAATATGAATGGAAGACAATTTGGAGGCAAATACAGGGCGGCCACTGACTTTTCCAACAATACGCACAGGTGGATTTTATGAACAGAAAAGCCTCTTTTTTTTTTTTAAAGTGCTCTTGATAAAGAATGTTTTCTGTTTTGTAATGAATAATCAACACGTCTATTGTCATTAATAAGGCTTTGAAAAATTTGCCGTCACAATTTCTGTGAACTCGTGTCTTCTTGTGAGATGTAATATGTTGGGTTTGAGTAGAGGTTAGGGGGGCTGGGGGGGGGGGGGTTGGGGGTTGGGGAGAAAGTGGCGATGAGAGAAAATTTGAAGCCTAAGGGGGTGATCGCCTGAAAAAGGTTGAGATCCACTGAATTAGAGATAATAGTCTTATAATAATAGCAGGATTGATCAACGATAGATCAACCTAGATACGTAGATGGATGTTTGTTCAAGGAGCAAAGGTTGGCCGAAGCGAATCGGCATTTCTGAGGTTCAGATGAGGAAGTGAGTTGAGAGAAAAATGATGCTGATGGTGGTATAGTTGTGTCTACACAGAAGATGATGTAAAAGTATAGACAGGCAGACAGACAGACAGACGGACGAACAGATAGATAAATAGACAGACAGACATACAGACAGATATATAGATAGTTAGATATATATATAGATAGATAGATAGATAGATAGATAGATAGAAAGATAGATAGATAGATAGATTAGATAGATAGATAGATAGATAGATAGATAGATAGATAGATAGATAGATAGATAGATAGATAGATAGATAGATAGATAGATAGATAGATAGATAGATAGATAGATAGATAGGCCACGGCGGCTCCACTGTGGAGGCTGCACTGTAGTTTCAATACGTCTGGTGTTCAGCCAGAGATCTACTAGCATAACAAGAATTGGTGGATGAAACTTTAAAAAAAAGTAGGTTAGGTCAGACTCAAACATTCATGCTACAGTTGAAGCCCGCATTTCATTTGTTTTGACAATGTTTAACACATTTATTTTGCAAATACTGGTAGGCAATGAATCGTATTTTTGTGATTGGAATCGGTCCGAAGGGGTGTGACATGTGATTCGTTTGATTGATCGCAATTCAGTGGGCGATCTCGACAGTGGCGGCCTGAGCAAATCACGATTGAGTTTGAGTTTAAGTTAGGGTTTACTGAGCGTCGGCACGATAACGCCACTTTCTGCTTTTAACAGTCTATTTTTGGGTATAGCCTACGTTCTTTATTTATGTTCCATGTTCAAAGCTTTTAAGTTTAACACAGAATTAAATACATTTATAAAATTTTATCACGTTGGTAAATTCGCAACAAAATGATTTTATTTGATCTGAAAAAAGTTTTGTAAATGATTATAAAAGTTATTAAATCAAGTTGTAGATCCTAGACTCTCTCAGAAAGGACAGGATGCGTTGCGGTTCCACGTCAGAAAATAATTCTTTCATGGATCCGCAGACATAGTGCCTTCTTCGGATAGGCATGAAGTCTACACATTCAGTTAAAATGTGTTTTATTGATAGTTGGCAATTGCATGCCACACATTCGGGGGGAAAAAACGGTGTGTGAGGTGGGTATGATCCACACCGAGTCAACTAAGGACAAGTTCATCTCTCCAATTTTGTTGAGAGCCATGATTCCACCGTCCAAGTTGATCTTGGATGAACACGTGTAGTTTATTTCATATCTGCTCACCCCATCTTTCCTGCCAAACAAAGCTGAGGATATTCAACTCGAACGTGAAGTCAGTCCTGTTGTATGGATGTGAGACTTGGAATGCGTCTCAGGCCTGCATAAAGAGAATCCAAGTTTTCATCAACAGATGTTTGAGGAAGCTACTTAAGATCAGATGGACAGACAAGGTCAGCAATGAAATTGTATGGAAAAGAACAAGACAGAGCCCAGTCAGAGAGGAAATTGGTAGGAGGCGATGGAGATGGATCGGCCACACTCTCAGGAGGCCAGGAAACAGCATCACGAAGAAGGTATTGGATTGGAATCCCCAGGGCAAGAGATCAAGAGGAAGGCCGCGCGGAACGTGGAGAAGAGCCAGAGAAAATGATGTGCAACGAAGCGGAAAGACTTGGAATAATGTAAAGAGGCTGGCCCATGATAGAGAGGGATGGAAAGTGTTTGTTGGTGGCCGTTAGACCCTTTTAACTTCCGCGTTACGGTTGTTTACGCGGAGCCGCACGGCTTCGCTTTTCCAGAAAAGCGCCGTGTAGGGCAGAAACCTTCACTTGCCTCAGTTGCCTGAGTGATGGCATCTGTATCTGTGCGCAGTCTATGCAAAGATGATCGAGATCAATACAAAGAAAAACTGCAACAGCTGGGCTTTGAAGAGGCGGATGATCCCTACATCATAAAAGAGGGCAAGAAGTCCAAGGTTAGTGTGACAGAACGTGTGTCGAGTGAGTTAGGAACATCATAACTTGCTCTTTTCGATCGTGATCTGGATTATCGGTCTTGTAATGATATTATTTAATAGATCTCTTATGGTGCATAGACCTAAGATTACAATTTTAAGTGCATTCGAAAAGTGTAGTACTAGATCTAGATCTAGTAGTAGGCCTGCATGGTGATGTTAATGTACTAATATTTACATTTTACATGAACTGACATAGTCAGTCCTAGTTTTCAATAGCATGTTTTGAGGAAGCTCAAGCATTCCTAGTCACCAGGATTCAGTTGATTCAAAATGAATGCTTTGATTGAAGATAACGTTAAAATTATGCGGAATCTGTGGAGAAATTGCCCAGGATGCACAGTTTATGGTAGTAAGCAGGCACAGGCAGTTCAACTGTTTCCATAATGTGTGGATTTATAGTACTGTACATTTGGAACAGTTCTTAGATCTAGTTATAAGTTATTCTGTTGGCTGTCTCTCAGAAAGGAGCATCAAGCTTGAACAAGTGCTTGCAATGACATTATTTTACTGACATGACTCTAACATTTATTTTCAATTTCAGGACATCACTGAAACTGACGACTGGAGGGATGATGTGGGATCATGGCCCAAAGTAGAATTTGGGAGCATTTATGTCTATCTCATAGACTCTCCTGGCTACAGCAGAGAAAGTCTAAAGGCCTACAAATCTCTGGAGGCATACAATTTCTTCATTTCTGGCTGGGTGGATAAGCTGACAATAAAGACCAGCAAGAATGGCCACTGCATAATCAGAGGGAATGTGAAAAGGTTAGGCAACATTAATAAACAGTATAGGCATGTGTGCACTATGAAACTGATAATACTATACTATTACATATACTAATACTGTACCAATGTTTTTCTGACGGCACTGAAGATTCCCTCTGTAGGAACATTATGGCACGGTGCACAATTTGTCAGCTGAATCGCATATTGGCATATCGCTAAAAGTTCACTTTTGAATTATCGCCATTTGAAAATTTCATCCTCGTGCAAACTTACATAGAATTTCTGTTTTACAAGAACAGGTTTGAATTTTGTTAAATACTTTACAGGATAGTAAGCCCTTGATATAGACATCCTAATACCGCAAGAAAAACCCCAATTTTACTATTTTTAGTGAAAGACCAGTATGCCATACAAACGACAAATTTATCACTGGTAGTTCTCTTCAACGTGACCTCTATGGTTTTACCTTCAATGTGATGATGCTATCCAGTATTTATAAGGACTGATATTGCGGCCAATAGTTGACTTTTCAACCAAGCCAAAAGAATGTTGAAGTCGCTTGGAATCATTATCTGTCAGTGATGATGTGACAAGTGGCCAAAAGCACTTGGTGACAAGGTGGTCTAGAGGCAAGGTGCTCGCCTCTCGTGCCAAGGGTCCCGGGTTCGAAACCCGGGCCGTGCAGGCATGTTGGAAGTTTGGGATTTTTCTCATATTTTCGTGTCCCTGATTCTATTGAGGGGTAGGATCGAGTACCTAGTCTTCTCGGATAAGGACGAAAAAATTCGGAGGGCCCGTGTGCACGTTGCGCACGTTAAAGATACCTTGGCAGTTGGAAATCGTAAAGAGCAGGCCGAACAGGCCGCTGCCCGGGCAAAATTAAATTAAATTCATCTCTACCAGTCCCTCCCCCTCCCCCCTCATCTCCCCCCCCCCCCAAAAAAAAAAAAAAAACGCCGACCGGCGCTGCACTGTGGCGACGACGTGCCTGCTCCAGTTATAACTGGGCTGCAATGGCACAAAGGCAAAATTTCCCAAATGGGATTAAAGAGTTATACAAATACAAAATACAAATACTTCTGTAATCTTGTCTCTTTACTTATACATGTACATGTACCTGTTCCAGAAACACATGTATACATATTTGGCAATTTATGCATAATTTTGATTTTGATACAGGTCCCAGGCTGTTACTGACAAACCTCACCAGGCATGGGTAGGCTTTAAGATTGCAGGTGGCACTGTTGTTTCTGCACATTGTACATGTATGGCTGGGTAAGTCACAACAGATCAAACACAATGAAAATGACCAAAGGCATGCCTGTGAATTATTAAGTTTATTACGCTTACATCAAGCCATCAATGGAATATATCTCATTTTAAATGCAGTATTTCAGCAAACATATTATTACACCTCGGTTTATACTATAAAAGATATTCGATCCATAATGCTATGAAAGAAATGAGGACATCCCGGGGATCTCTGAATTGGGGTCATTATGTCCACCCATCCTTGATGATGATAATCTATACACACATTATAATTATGGTAACTGAAGTTTCTTTCTGATAAATAGATTACATATCATGCACAAATACACAACAATTAGTTACAAATATCAGTTGGTGGCATTCCTAACAAAACATGACACTACGGTTATCTGAATAACACTTATTATCATCCCATGTTTTTATTCTATTAAATCATATCCTGGCCCTTTTTCTCCACATAAACACTTCATAACCAAGTCAAATGTTACTATATCTAGTGTATGGCTTAATTACCATGTATTGTAATCAAGTAATTATTATTGTTATTGTATTTCCTGCCAGCTCCGTCAACATATTGTATGTATACCTTTACAGGCTGGGACTTGTCTGCTCTCATGTTGCTGCAGTTATGTTCAAAGTTGAGGCAGCCACACGTATGGGATACAATGACATAGCTTGTACATCAATACCATGCCAGTGGAACAACCAAGTTGTTAAAAAGGTAAAAACTTGCATTGAGTTAATAATATATGGGTGAAATTCAGTAGAAAAATGAACAATTAAACCAAGATATGCTTTGTTCAACTTAATGCATTCACTGCGAAATTAGCAATGTCATGAAAGTTATGTGCCAGTTTAGACTGTACAAAAGCTTTTCCAATAAAACAGCTAACCAGAAAAGACTGGAGTGAAATTTAGAGCAAAGTGGCATCAAGATGTGACATGCCACATCTAGTGTAGTGCCTGTACTCTGTATGAAATCAGACAAACTTCTTGTCAACAAGATACAGAACATGTTATACATTGTCATACATTATTTTATGTTCAATATGGTGCAATATAGCATAAAAACGGTAAGCAAATGACAGTACACTTTAGTTGCAGTCAAAGCAACTTCCCTCCCTGCTTTCTAATACTCATTGTCATATCATTTTGCCTTATGTTTATCTTTCCAGATTGAAGGTGTTCCTGTAAGGGAAGCTACATTTTCAAAGCCAAAGAAACATTCAAGAAACCGTTCAGTTTCAAGTTGTGAACCTCCCACAAAGAGAGCTACAAATGATGCTACAAATGCATTATTGACTAAACTGAAACAGATTGTTCCAAATGCAGCTGTTTTCACTGTAAAAAGTCCAAAAAAGTATGAAATAAAACGGTGCAAATTACCCAAATCTCTTGGTGAGCTCTATAGTGAGAAAAATGCTCTTTTAAATGAAACAGAATTAAACTCCCTCATTGATCAGAAAATATCCACTCTTACTGTTTCAGAGTAGGAGAGGATCAGTCTAGAAACTCAAACCAGGGATCAGTCAGCAAATATCTTGTGGCATAAAAATCAATTAAAAAAGACAAAGAGGAGTTCATAGGAATGTTAGCAGAGAAGGCAGCAACAGGAGGACACATGAGGATCCTCTACCAGACTACAAAGACTCTTGCTGGAAAATATGGAAAACCTGAAGTTCCTGTCAAGGATTACAACAGGAAGGCTATTTTTGGAAAGGAAGCTCAGGCAAAAAGATGGATAGAACATTTTAACAGCCTCTGGAACAGACCTCCACCAAGCAACCCACCCGACATTCTACCCGCAAGAAATGATTTACCGATCAGTTGCGACCCTCCGACTAAAGCAGAGATTAATGATGCCATAAAGCAGTTAAACCGAGGCAAGGCAGCTGGACCAGACCAGATCCCACCAGAGGCGCTGAAGGCAGATGCTGCTGGGGCTGCAGAGGGTCTGCACTCACTATTCTCGAGGATTTGGATCGGAGGCAAGTTTCCAAAGGACTGGAAGGAAGGACACCTCGTGAAGCTTCCAAAAAAAGGGGACCTCAGCAATTGTAGTAACTACAGAGGAATCACACTTCTCTCCATCCCAGGAAAGGTTTTCAATCGCATTATTCTCAAGCGAATACAGAATGCAACAGACCCAAAACTTCGTGAGGAGCAAGCTGGTTTCAGGAGTAATCGATCAACCACCGACCAGATCGCCACGCTGAGAATCATAGTAGAGCAGTCGCTAGAGTGGAACTCCCAACTGATAGTGAACTTCCTTGACTACGAGAAGGCCTTTGATAGCATCGATAGAGAAACACTGTGGAGAATATTGAGACATTATGGAATCCCAGAGAAGATGGTGAATCTTATCAAGAGCATGTACGAGGGGACAAGTTGCAGAGTCGTACACGATGGTGAGCTTACTGACAGCTTTGATATCAAGACTGGTGTTAGGCAGGGTTGTTTGCTGTCCCCATTTCTGTTTATTCTGGTGATTGATTGGCTTATGAAAGAAACCACCAGTGGAGGAAGAAATGGCATACAATGGACCCCATGGACACAGTTGGACGATCTAGATTTTGCAGATGACTTGGCACTATTGTCGCACACGCACGACCAGATGCAAGCAAAGACTACAGCTCTAAACAAAACTTCAGAATCTATTGGATTGAGGATACATCCTGCGAAGTCGAAGGTCCTAAAAATTGTTGCACCCCCAAGCGAACAAGTCAGAGTAGGAGATCAACCACTGGAAGATGTAGAGTCCTTCTGCTATCTTGGTAGTATCATTGACAATAAGGGAGGAACAGAGGCAGAAGTCAAAGCACGAATTGGAAAGGCACAGGCAGCTTTCACGTCCTTAAGCAAGATTTGGAGAACCAAGGATATATCTCTAAAAACAAAGCTGAGGATATTCAACTCGAACGTGAAGTCAGTCCTGTTGTATGGATGTGAGACTTGGAATGCGTCCCAGGCCTGCATAAAGAGAATCCAAGTTTTCATCAACAGATGTTTGAGGAAGCTACTTAAGATCAGATGGACAGACAAGGTCAGCAATGAAATTGTATGGAAAAGAACAAGACAGAGCCCAGTCAGAGAGGAAATTGGTAGGAGGCGATGGAGATGGATCGGCCACACTCTCAGGAGGCCAGGAAACAGCATCACGAAGAAGGTATTGGATTGGAATCCCCAGGGCAAGAGATCAAGAGGAAGGCCGCGCGGAACGTGGAGAAGAGCCAGAGAAAATGATGTGCAACGAAGCGGAAAGACTTGGAATAATGTAAAGAGGCTGGCCCATGATAGAGAGGGATGGAAAGTGTTTGTTGGTGGCCTATACCCTGATCCAGGGTGAGAAAGGCAATGATGATGATGATAAACAACGTGCAGGGCGAATAACATCATCCTTGTTTCATGAGTGCATGCACACAAATTTTGAAAGACCTTCAGAATCACTGATGAAGAAAATTTTAAATACTTCTGCTTTCAGAACACCAGCTACTCAGTGGGGTTTAGAACATGAAGCACATGGAGTTGAAATGTTCCGAAAGAGTATGGAACCATATCATAAAAATTTGAAAATTGATAAATGTGGCTTTTTTCTTCACAAGGAATCATCATTTCTCGGAAGCAGTCCTGACAGAATTGTATCTTGTGATTGCTGTGAGCAGGCACTTTTAGAAGTCAAATGCCCCTATAAATTCAGAGATGTATTACCATGTACCATTACTGACAGTGCGTTCTGTCTTGAACACCACACATCCGAATTTCCACTTTGTAATCTGGGGCTAAAAAAGAGTCACCCATATTATTATCAAGTCCAAGGACAGCTTGGCATCTGTGATAGAAAAATATGTTATTTTGCCGTGTTCTCTGAAAAAGGCACCCACATTGAAAGCGTCACATTTGATGAAGCCCAGTGGATGTATATGAAGCAGAAATTGACAACGTTTTTTAGGAAATGTGTCATGCCTCGTCTACTTAAATATAACTGCTTATGATAATTCTAGATCTGATATTTAACAACGGTAAGAAACTTTATTTTCCATAATTCTTCAAATAGTTGCAGTAAACACATTTTCATTCTGATTCCACTGTAGCAAACTGGATTTTCTTCTTCAAAGTCCTTAGTATATTAAACTTAGTAAGTAACCCAATGCCAGGAAGTTTCAACTCCTACAAATGTTGTCAAAATAAAATTCCTTAAATTCTACTGTTCTGAAGCACTCGGGTAGTTGCATAAACTCTGTTTCAGGCCAGATGATAAGGCCTGAAAGGGCAGTGAACAAGGCATCCAGCCAAGCATGGAATATTCTTGTGGCTGTGGCAGCAGAAATTTTGTACCTAAATGCAATATCCTCAACTCCAATATTGTGACGCAGTTTCACGAGACATATGAAATACTCTTCAATTAATAACATTTTTCTTTGCTTCTTTTAACAATTTTGGAACATTCTTCATATATTGTGGTAAATACTTTAAATGTTGGTAACCCTGTGTAATAGCTTGTCTTGTTATCATCATGTTTTATTATGTTGTGGTCAAAATGATATATTGATTGCATAATGTCATGGTGTTTGCTTTCTATTTGTTGGATTTGATCCTGCAGAGCACTGACTTTTTGCTCCAAGGTGTAAAGCTGTTCTTTGTATGTAGATTCCATTTTCTTACCTAATAAAAGTTCAGATGTCATGTTATTTATGCTATCTTGTAGTAGTTCCATTTGTTTTTGCTGTATGCTGAATTCCTCTTTCAATGTTATCATGTCATGGGCACCCATATCAGTTTGGGTGCCTGTTGTATTTGTCAGCACCTCTGTCTGGGTTGATATTCCTGTCTCCAAGTTGACCTCATGTGCTGAAAATTCAACTAATTCAAGAAGAGCACGGGCAACATCATGTCGGCTTCTTTTTTCTTCCCTTTCCTTAACCCTGTCCTGCCTCCCAAGAATCCTCTTCAGGGTATCGGGTTGTCGCTTGTGCAGAGGGGTGTGTTGAAATAAACTTGGCTTGAAGTCGACATCACTTGGGTCAGTAGAAGGCATCCCTGTATTAAAGAAAAACAAGCAAACTGTTAATATTCTCCTTGATAAGTAAGCAAGGCATGTAACTAATGTCTGAGTAAGATTTTGGTTCATTTTATATCAACTCATGAACTAAGTACAACATACACCTGTCAAACATGAATAATTTGGACTCCTCATGACTACCCCATCTTGTTCCAGTCTGTAAAAAAATACTGAGAAATACATAGATCTAGATCTAGTCATGAGAAATATATAATATATATGAGTGTGAGAGATTTGTTCCTGGGGAACCATCATTTTGACATACACTTGTTCTAAGTATCTGCTTGACTGTGCTTCAAAACCCACTCAAATAAAATTAATATTAATAATAATATATCTATCAAAATTCATTATGATGTGGCATACGAAAGACGACACTAAATCACAATTTACTCAGCTCTAAAATATTATTCGTACAACAAAAAAAAAAAAACACCAAGTGAGAATGTGCATTCTGCAAGACTAAAAATATATGTATACCATCAGTGCAATGATGCTGCTGTGTAAAGAGTTAGAATTAAGATTGAAATGGGAAAGGCCGATGGATTGTTTATCAGCGTAACTATCAGGAATAACAGTTTGCGAAAAGCCCATGTAAATGACCGAATGGACAAAAATGCTTCAGATAAAAGTAGGCCTACTTTATTTCTTTATTGGCTAAAATGGGATAAGTTAAGACAATTAGAAACTCATAGGATTTTAAAGTTCTCTGATATAAAGCGGTCTTTTGGGTGACTTGACTTTCACTAGATCTATATTTAAGGCACCTTGCTGGTCTCAATATATTCTCATTTCCTTACGTTAGGGTTGGGGATCTAGTCTCGATTGAAGCATAATTATTAGTGCCCATCATAGGCCTACATGTACTGATGTAGTTTATATAAGACCAAAGTTTGGTCTAGAAATTTAGTACATATCAAGCCACATTCAGAACTCTCCCAGACATTGAGAGATGGGTCCCATAATATACTTTGTGGAATAATGCTCCCTCCCAAAGTGTAATCCTGGATAGATCTACCTCATACTGAAAATGAACCGTACCTTACACTACTCTGCCTCTGACCGGAATGGTAGGACTAGATTTGACTAGAATCACTGTCATGGATTTTCCTGTGAACCTTAAACTATCTCTTCTCCTTCAAGATTTTGAAATGGAAGCGAAAATTGGTTCAAAATGTTTCATATCCCACCTGACAGAAAGTGTGCAGAACACAATCGATCGTGGTCCTTTGGCATAGGGCTTTGGCTCCAGGAGACCATCTCGGCGTGTCGTGGTCTGGTTCTTGCCGCACATTCTACCTATAGCAACAAGCCACCCCTCTAGCCTCGCCTTGTCTGAAGTAAAACGATGCATTTTAATGCCAGAACCAGTACGTAACCGATTTGTACAGTTGGGTGCCCAACAAGAGGATGGCATCGTTCGACTGCTGTCCACCGCTTTCTGCCCTACAAGTGGTTTTTCGTGGGGCACGCCGCCATTTTGTTTGCAAATCACGGGAAATGAAAAGGGTCTATACCCTGATCCAGGGTGAGAAAGGCAATGATGATGATGATGATGATTAATAACGGGTTTAAAGCTAGTAACGACAGGTATCAAAATGATTCGAATCAGTCGGCAAGACAGACGAATGATCTAGGCCGGGATTATAGCAAAATGTCGTAATAGAAGCTCTCTGCCCTTTTGTCTGCTCCGAGCAGTGGAGGACAAGGTGGCGTTGCAGCATGGAATATATGCGCTTACTCAACGCTGGCATTTTTTTTGAGAGGATGGGGGTTATCAATTCCTTCCTTCATTCACCAAAATTTACACAAAAAAAAATAAATTAATCTGGATGGGCACAGGGAAGAAGCAAAATGGATGGGATTAACATCAAACGTTTTGTTTTCCCTTTCCAGTGTAATTTATGGAATGTGGAGAGGGCTGAACTGTGATGGGTTCAATCGTCAAGGTCATCAAATTGTCTGGGGTACTTGACTTTTAAGTGCCTCGACATTTTAAACTTTGGTGTAATCTTCGTGTAAGCCTACCTCTCTCTATATGTTTGCATAGTAGGCCAGAAACAGTTAGTTTCTCTTGCTCTTCTCCCAATAAGTCCATACAGGACTTTTCATAGGTACCATTATGCTCATTTACAGTAATTTTTACATTCTGATTTCAGAAGCTTAAAATTAATGTGATGCTGACTTATCAAATTGTCCCCTCATACAATACACAATACATGAACACAGGTAGGCTAGATTATTTATCACCAATGGTCCTTCCGGGGACAAGCACTGATTTGGTCCTTAGCAAAGAATGGTGAGTATGATCAATGGATCATTACTTAATGTTTCATAGTTATCCCCAGAAGCCACTACTAACGGCCTCCCTCCTCCGTACTACCTCCTTCGTCAAAAGCTGCCCAGTCGCCTCACTCGAACAAACCTCAGGAGTTCGAGCGAGTGGCGAATAAAATTGACTCGAATTCATGACTAGTAATTCCAATCAGTTTTGATTTGCTGGCAAGTTCGTTTGGTGAGTGATTCGAATCAGTACAAAAAATTATGATTGAATCGTAGGAAATCGACTGAGTGATTCGCTTGGATAATGATACAACTCCGCCGCCCCCCCCCCCCCCGCAGTGTCAGCAGAATAGGTCACAGGGACAGCTGCTGTAAACTTCCATATCCACCTATCCACATCTTTCACTCATATTCTCTGACACTGTAACCATAACTTGGTGGATGGTTTTGATTTGTGGGCCTATTAGTATTGCACCTTTCTACTGTCAGGTCTGGCCTTTCATGAATAACCCCCCCCCCCCCCACCCTCCTGCACATAGTTTTTCAAAATTCCCCAAATTTATCACATTACTATATTCTCTAAGCATGTCATTTGAATGTCTCAATAATTCCTTCAGGCACTACTTCATGTTCAAATCTGAGGGGACGGCCGACGAGATGTTTGACCCTTGACAAAGGATAAGGAGACGTTCGTGTCCGAAAATTGTGAGTGTATTCGTCCCATTAGGAAAGGATGAAGTGTGAGTTGATTATCATTGATATGCGCTAAGCGCGACGGACGCAGTTTGGCGAGCTAACTCGTCCCGGTATTAATAACCTGTGTCTCTTGTATGAAAATAAATAATTTGTAGTCTATATTTAGAAAACGTTTGGTCTGTTCGAGCCATTTCATTGAATGGGAAAACAATCGGCGAATGATCAACGGACTATATTCCACGCACAAAAGTACATGTATTGTGTACTGATGGCGGACCTACATTTTTGGGACTCTGAAACTTGAATTGTTATAGGACCCTTGGAAACCAGCAACAATAGACAACATCCAAAATTCACCCATTAAAACAAGTTTCTTTAGGGCCTCTCTGGGATTAGGAGCGCTGAAGCTTATGCTTCATTAATTTCATCGTAGAACCGTCACTGTAATGGGTACACATATCATTCAGAGAGCTTGAAATGAACCGGAAGTTATGGCACCGGTGTCCTAGTGCCTAAAAAGTTGATAGCAATTATACACTTGCCAAGATAATTGAACTACAAAAAATCAAAGCTAGCAGAACTTAAACATTTTGCTTTATCAAAACCTAATTTGAGACGAACTCTATCAGTCCTGAAAGTATCGATTCACTTCGACCAACAGCAATGAAGAAGTTAGCGGAGAACGCTTCGCAAGTCCACCTTTTAATCTAAAGAGCAGGATATTTTTGTTTTTCCTCTCCTCATTTCAACCCCAACAATTTTTTTTTTAACTGATCGCCACCAGAAGTCAAACCTTAAAAAAACAAAAACGTTTTCTCCGGAATAAACAGATATATTTTCAAAGCACTGTAGCATTATCTCCTTATCTTGCATACCCCAAAGTAGTTAAAGGTGTTTTACTCGTCCATTTCTGTGATATCGATAACACAGTTCAGAAATGGCCATGCGGAAAATGGAGAATATTTTTTTTACCTCTCTCTGTCTCTCTCTCTTTCTGTATCTTTTTTTTTTTTTTTTTAACGATTTCAATGCATTATTTTCACAGGTCACATCACATCGACATACTTATATCGCTGCAGCCCACTTTCTTAAAATAATCATGCATTTGCCAAAGCCAGCGAGGTATTATTTTCATACTTGTTACTTTTAGAATGATCACTGGAGTCCCTTCAGTGTCAATCGAAAATGATGAAATACAGAAACATGGATCAATTAAAAAGACTTTTGCATTTCCATAATTTTTTACCAGCAACATTATGAACGGCAAATTACAACTATACGCTGCCAGCATTGAAAGGGTAAGCAAACCAAACAAGCAAACACAAGCGCAAAACTTTGTCCCATGCTATTAGACAACTTTTCGCTTATTGTTTGATGTAGAAAGGCAACACTGAACTGAAACGAATTGTGACACATCATAATGACTTTCTATTTGTTGTCTAAAAGCTTTTTTTTATCACACCACAAAATAAATTGATCCAAGCATATCGCTTATTCAATAGAACTCCATCATTTCAATAATTTTAAAACGGAAAATGCTACTCAATACGTGCTACACATATAAAGAAGTTTCTGTCGACGAGGCCTTTCCACTGTTTGTATTTTGTCACTCAGCTCGACCAAAATAACAACTAAATTTAACTATCAACTGCTTAACCCTTTATCCTTCAAATACTCATTGTCCGTTGTATTTGGAAAACATCGTAATCTGTTTATAATACATTTATTTTAATCATTGTGAAAGTGTCCATTGTATAGTTCTCTTCAGCTTGTTTCTAACGTGAGATTTCACCAAGTACAGCTTTTTTTTTTTGTGCCACATTTGAACTTTTTACCATCACCACTACCATCACAGTTGTTATCATCAGCATCATCATCATTACTAGGACATTGCCAACACTATCGCCACGCAACAAATCCCTTCTGAAATGTATTCAGAGCGCACGACTGTATTTATATGTATGTAAATATAGATATGTATCGAGCTCTCTCTCTCTCTCCAGTTCACTAACCACTAATGACATGGAATCTAACATCTGCCCTAAGGCGACCCGCAACGTGAGTATATGAAAGCAAACATCCATCATATAAGAACGGCAACAGTGAATACAGACCATCTATCCTCATTTGCATTGAATGCGAATAGTTTTCAAACCATTCTATTTGCACATCTTCTTAGCTCCTACATACCGTGGCCCCATCGTATTTTTTTTGTTTTTTGTTGTCTTACTAGTAAGAAAAGTGATTTTTCTCTATATCGGCAGTGCTCAATGCTGATGGCATAAGTCAATTTTGACACTTTAAGATGTGAAGAAAAGCTGTTAACTTTCTTTTCCTGTCAGTTGGTGACTTATGCCATTATGATTCTACTGGATTATTACATTGTCCTACTGGCGCATTTCTTTTTCTATAAAATTGTCTGTTAGCCCTCGCGCTCAGGAATGCAATGAACCGTCAGTTGCCTTTTGGCATAACCATACGCCATTATCGTAGGGCGGTGACGATATTCACATAGCGATTGATGAACAACTAGCTTAGTCTAGTCAGGCAGACAGAGATTTGAAAGTTCAAAGGATGGAGGAAGAGGAAATTGGGAAAGAAAGTAATGGAAAAGAACGAATTAGAAATAACGATGAAAAGAAAGAAGGATATACCACACGGGTCCAGATTATGAACATTTCACGAGTTTAATCATTAATCCAACTATGGTCTTATGGTTTGCATGCAGTCTTTTTACAGGCACCACAAAACTGACTAAAACTAGAAAAAGTGATTATATACAAGGCCGACACAACAGACGGAGTTAAAGAAAATTTACCCAAGATCTATTGATCTAACAGAACTACCCAGAAGACGACCACATGAGATTTAACCATGTTTTTGCTTTTTTTCGAGCTCTGTGTACTACCATTCCAAATTTTCAGAAGAAGAGGAACGAGAGGTAATATTATTATTATAAACCCATATGAAGTAGGTAATGCCAGAAGGCTGAAGACAAATTCACCATCAGCTGTTTCTGTACTTTTCTTCCCTGTTTCTAAATAACTACTCATTCCCTCTCCTTTTATTGCAGAATGCTCTTTGTCCGCCCGCCGCGTCAAAAATCGTCTCAATTCCTCGTCTCTGATTATATAATTATAATGATCTATTAAACCCAGCTACTAAAAAGTATAATAATCCTTCATCACTATCCACTGCGCCCGTAAAAACAGCGCCACACCCCACTTCGACGCCCTTCCTTCCTCTCCCCTCTGACAAATAAGAAACCACCTGATCACCCCTATTCATTCTCCTCGATCAAAACTATACAGCACATTTATGCAGAAGGCAAAGGAAAGGATTAACAGTTGTGATGGGAAAAGAAGGCCTTCACCGGAAAAGAACACGGATAAGCGATAAATGAGGTGAGACCAAAGGATTGTCGCCGTCGTCTTTGGTGTATTGGGTTTTATTGATGATTTATGCAGTTTGGGTCGGGGACAAATATTGAGATAAACAGTTGTAACAGATGTAGAGAAACGTATTTGTCCATGCAACTAAAACTATAGCAATAATCTGTGCTGCAGCTCGACACTGAGCAAATGACCAATATTGGGCCTTGGCCTAATGTGTTGTGTTCGAGAACATAAAAGGCGAAACCCCAAAATAATCCTTGCACTTCGCCACTGATCAAGACATGGTTCAGTCGCTGGTGGCTACGCTGTGTTTTAAGTCTTACTGCAACTGGCACCAATAGGTGATGAATGTGCTCCTGGACAGTGAATGGTAGATCTATCTCGATCCGTCATGGTTTGAAGTTTAGATTTTGCATTTATCTAGCGGCGTTTGGTGGTTGTTTGGCAGTGTGATCAATAGGCGTTCAAGAAATAGTGGAAGTTGAGGTGCTGAAAGTGATGGTCCTTCGTGGTGGCAGTAGAGGTGGCTGTAGCTGCAATTGTAGTCTTGAAAGAAATGGAGTGTGACAGCCTTGCCTACAAGTTAAAAGCTGAGAAAAAGTCTCAAACACAGGATTTTTGGGCGATGTTTCTGCGACGAATAGGAAATGGAAACTGTGGACATTATAACATATCAAGCCCTCCTAATTGAACTAATTGTCAGAACAAGACCGTACATGATAAGAAAGCAGATAAAAATTATGGATTTAACGTGCAGAATGAACTGTCATTCACAGATGGGAACTGTTTCAAAGTTGGCGCAAAAACGAAACAAAAACCCCAAAAAAATCTGAGTGATTAGCTTGCATACTCACCCCAATGACTATCTCACTCTGGTATGTCGAAGACAGTCCTCTTAGGTTACTGGCTGTCCTTTTCAGAAAAAATAACAATAGCAGACACAGTCAGTCTCCTGCGTTCTCTGAACGCTGAACTTTTGTTTTTCACTCACAAATAAAGTGAAACATTACCGTAATCGGAGTTGAATGTTTGGTTACATCTCAGCATCAGAGTTCACGTACGGCTGCTGACAGCTGTGTTGAGATTAACATTTGCTTACACTGTAATCATCCTCTATGAAAACAACAGATGGTCGAAAAATCAAGACAGGCCAGCAGCTAAATATTGATTCATTTTCGTACTCTGGTAAGTTCGATCTTATCAAAGAATTCAAAGGAAAACAATTGCTTAGCGGCCGAATTTGTTCAGAATATCGCAAAATGTTGACGGACAAGTAGATCTGGGTGCCCTAGTCATAGAACAATAAATCCCAAAGACATAGCTTTAACACCGTGAAGAGGAGAAACGTGTTAACCTAGTTTAAAGAAAAGCCGTTAAATGGTCTTTGGATCATGGCGGTCCCCCAGGGTTGATGGACTGCGGGCGTCTACAGAATGCTCTTTTGTTGTAACTAGTCTGTGACTGCCCGAAGACACCAGCGTGTGGTCCACTTGGGTTAACGTAAAACAGGTTGTTGGATGATTAGCCTCACCTGCATTCCTGTCTGAACATCTCTTCACCTACTCGCTTTTACACTCGTTTGAGTTCCAATATGATAACTCTTTACGTCAGTATCGAGTCACTGCACACAGATCCTTGAGAACTTAACAATATTAATAATTATTCAGATGTATTCACACCCAGTGCTGTCTAGTGTGTTTGTCCTACGCCAGTAGTCAACGCTTCACTTCATTCAGCTGTAATGGTTCAGCCCGGAGCGTCTGAGTTACACTATGCTCTATACTAAGCCTCAGTTCAGCCTGAAAATCCGTCAACATCTATTATGTGTTTAAGATTGACTTTTGAGAAGAAATAATTGGCGCACAATTTCTCAACATTGACAAATAAGCTCATCTCTCGTACATATCCTAGTATTGAATACAGTAATACACACCCGGCTACTGATTTTGAGAGCGATAAATTTAGACATTTCAAAAGGGGGCCCAAAGTCTGAACAGCTGATGAATATAATGCATGAATAAATAGGGTGTGGCGGGTGTAACACTGAAGTAGGCTGAGGGAAAAGATCCTATTCAAGTTTGATGTGTCAGAGTTTGTGAGAAGACCTGTTTGAGATTTGAACGGCCTCAATGTGTAGACGAAAGACGTGCTTCCCTCAACATGTTGTCAGAACCACGATACACATGCAGCTTAAACATGCCAATTGATGGTGCGCAAAAGAAATGGACCCCTGGACCCATTGTGACTTGTCACACATGCTCGGCGGCGTTGTTCCTTTGGGTGCAGTGGTCGAGTTTTTTTCTCCCGTCATGAAATGGCATGTTAACCCTATTACTGCTTTTTTTTTTGAAGTTTAAGAACCACTGTGATATACAGTCGGGGAAAAGAAATATATGTATAAGTTCTGTCCTCTAGGTTGGAAAATAAAGAGCACTTTCCAGATGTTCTAGTGTGGAGTTACATCCATGCGTAGCACATGGCGCACTATTCGGAAAGAGATGAAAAACCAAATATCCCTTCAAAACATTACTGACGATTTTTTAGTTTAGATTTATGTCTGTGACATTTAATGCAGAAAGTGTCCGCATGGGAAAAGTCTTTATCAGGCCCACAGACTAATAAATTAAACAGACTGGATGATCCCATTGTGTGACGTCACAAAACAGCGAAAGGTCATGAACCATTCGCCACATTAGATTTACGGTTGCGACCGACGCTTCAGCACAGTTACAATGCAGCGGTCGTTAAAAGTCCAGACGGTCATAATTTATAACAATAAAAAAAAGGCAGCTGTAGACAATAAAATGAAAGGATAGGCAAGACAATGCATTATCAATACATGTACAACCAATCTTGACAAATAAAAAGAAATTTCTAATGCAGATAGAACTAAAATCGGAATTTCCCGAGCGGCGGCCACGTTGGTTATGCGGCCGCATCTCATTAACTTCCGTAAAAAACGACACAGCCCGAAGCTTGTGTTTCCAGTCTGGTTATTTATTAGTCTGTGATCAGGCCCCTATTAAATACAAGCTGCCCCCCCCCCTCAAACTATTTTCAGACAAATGAGTTTGCATTACCTTCAGACATGCTACCAAGCAGTCATTGTAAAACAAATACAACACCATTTAATAATTGGCATTTCCTGAACCCTGGACGTCAGTATGCAAGTTTTAGTATTTAACGCGGTCAGATGTCCATTATTTCTTCTACCTCTGCAGATGTACGCCTTGGCACCCAAATGCTTTTGCACAGCATATTCAACAACACAGGCTTTGCGCTGCTGAATACCACTCGGAGGCCGAAGTTTGAGGAAAGTTGTGCAAGCAGTGTGGGGGAAACGGGCCAGGTCAATACGGCCACACAATATGGTCAGCAATGTCCAGCGGGCATAACACCTTAAGGAGTGGTGCAGACCAAGGCTGGTGTAGGCTCCAGACTGCTGGCTCGCCACCCCAAAATTTTGCTTCACGCATGTGGGCACCGATAAGCGGTGAGTCGCAGTTGGGCCAGGTGTAAGAAGAAAGTTGGCACACACACACACACACAAAAACACGTTCTATTTGCAGAGTCCCACGGGTGTGGACAAACACACATAAGAAGACGTTACCAACAAAACTTGAGTGTCAAAAATTACCAAATGAAGGCCAGTAGTATAGAGTGAGGGGGCCAATATTTGTAGCATGTAGGAATGATTACGTTTCGTTGAGCAGTTGCAGCATGTATTCATTTGAGTCTTATGGTCAATTGTCTTGATGTATATAAATACTTGATATCTTACCCTCACTTTGACAGCCGAGCAGCACTCAGCTGTACACAGTAAGGGCTAATGATAAAGAACAAATCTTCAAGAGGCTGCTAGATATTTTTATTGATAAGCCTACTGGAGGCTGCAAGGTCTATGTTTGGATCCTCATGGTAATTGCAAAACAATTCCCTAAGGAATGTTGTGCAGCAGGGAACAAATCACGCCCTAACTCATAATTATATTTTCAGATGTCTATCCTACAGCTGCACTCAGTTGACAAAAAATAAAACTGCACATAGGCTCTTTACTCCCCACAGTTAAGTTCAGCTTGGCAGTCGAAGTGATAGGAGAGCCACGCAGTTTTTACAGAAAAGGTTAAATACAATATGCAGTGCGTTACAGTTTCTTTGTACAAGGGTTTCACATTCACAACAAACCGATAAAATGGTCAATACTGTTGCTTGGTAGTCAGCTCTGGTGCAGACTGTGGAAAAAAGAACTTGACTTTGACCCAGTGGCGGACCCACAATTTTGGGATCCTGAAGCTTGAACTGTTATGGGACGCCTTCGCAACGAGCAACAATAGGGCATCATCTAAAATTCATTCATTAAAAAAGGTTTCTTCGGGACCCCTCCGGGATTAGGGACCCTGAAACTTGCTTCATTGGTTTTATAGTAGATCCGTCACTTCATCTGTGAACGTTACTACAACGGATAAAACAGATGAAAGACAAACAATAGTTCGGATTCGCTTTAGTTGGGGGCGGGGGGGGGGGCACTTTAAGGTTAGTTTTTGAGGAAATAAAATCCACACATCTTTTGTAGTATCAGCTTTTCACTACAGAGAGATGTGCTATCAAAAATAAAAGTAAATGGTTATAACATTTTATACACGGATTTAAAAGACTGTTTACGTAAAGTTATTATAGTTCCAATTCTTGATCACACTGCAATAAATAATAATTATAATGCGAACAATAGGCTTAGAGTATGGGTAATACACACATACACACACAAACATTTACTTTGTAATCTCCCTTACGTCTTTATTTTTAAACCTGAGACCCAGAAAACCGGGACGGACCATTCTTTCTTTCACCACAACTTGCCCGCGTATGAATACAGTGAGTACTACTCACAGAGCTCTGTGGTACTAGTCTTTTTCGTACAGTTATGAAGGGGTGTGGTGCGAATTGTTGCATTGTTGACATGGACGATACGTGCACAAGTCGAGGGGCGGAATTTGGCGAATTGAACCGCCCCGGTCCTGTGTGTCTCGAGTTAAACACTGCATTACGAATTCCCAGAAATCACAGTTTTTCATATTAATCTTTCGTGACATATTGCCAGATGCACTTCCCCAAATAATGTTTTCTGAAAGAAAACGGAGATTTTTATTTGGTTGTTGAAAGTAGCCCTGCTCTAGGCAGCACCCTAACGTTTCCTGAGAGAACAGAAAAACATTGCATCAGTTTGCCATTTTTGCAATGTGTGTGAAGAAAAATTTGGAATCACCGTTAGGTGGTCTTCTTATCCAGCTATATAACTGAGTGTTAAAAACGCATGAAGATAAAAGAGGAAGAGAGACAAAGGTACAAAACAAAATAGAAAAAAAAACATTTAAAGAATCTAAAAATAAGGACAAGGTGCCAGAAGATCACGAGAAATGGGCGTACAGTGTAGCAGTAAATTTGAGAAAGGTTCAGTCGTATTTAATGGATCTCTAAAATCTGAACGTTATGTATGCGATTTTACGTGAAGCAAGCTCGACCATTAGGTAGTATCAAATCTAGTCACAATTTGACGTTACTTTGATAGACGTTGTTTTTCAGGAACTGATAAAAACGAGCGGAACCATTACATATCCAAAATATGAAAATATAAAAATATATAATTAAATTGTGACGTCGACTTACCTACACAGAGCTGTTTGTCATCCGCTCTCCAGTCAAGTTTGGGAACTGAAAGGGACCTTTCAGTTGGATAACTTGTGATTTTGTTTAGACAGCTGGAGACTTTTCAGGAGCCAGGGACCCAATAATTGTTAAGTTTAAGGCCGAAATTACAGAGTTTCAAAATCAAATCTGGGGGCTGAGGCCAATCAACCCCCTAGCGGCTTTATCTGTGTCATGTCGAAGTCATGTCGTCAAAATTCGAAAATATGTAGTTTTTACAATGACAAATAAATATTTCGGTATAATCATCTCCTCCAAAAAGAGGTAAAGGAAAATGACACAATGGTGCCTCGAATGAAGAATCGTAACACAGACCGGAAATATATGACAATAGCGAGGTTAATAGAGGCCAAAGGACTACTTTATCAATCGATTTGGATAAACTGAGGTAATTCGTAAAATCTGAACGATTATTCAAAATTCCTGCATGAATGGCGGTCGCTATACAGTATACACAATAAGAGGGAGGATCTCAAGTAGAAAGGGTGGGAGAGACCTATAATTTTATTTCACGTCATCTTGAACTTTTTGACTATGCTAACTTTTTAAACCAGACCTCAAGTTTAAGTTCACCTTAAACTATTCTGCACTCTTCACGCCAGTCTAGTATTTGTCACCTCGACCCTCTCTTCCGCGTTTGAATTCATTTTCTCCCTGGTTGCAGCGAATCATCATATTGTTCAAAGACCAGTTGCCGGAAACTCAGCACCCTTCCCCGCTGTCTTCCCGAACTGTCAATATGAACACCAGCCACGACAACACTGAGACTAGACATAGTTCCAAACATTGTTACCCCAGCCCCAAATAGCGTGTTCAAAATGTGTGCGCTTTTAGCCCTACTGTTCTTAATGGACGGAATAGCGTCGTCACAACACAGGCGAGGCCAAAGCTCACAGACGATAAACACAGGACAACCTGCTTTCATTTCATGCAAACCTAGGCATGCATATCAATCCTTGCACTTTCGATCTGAACCAGCAAGTGAACTATGCATCCGTTTAAGAAAAACAATAGCAACTCTTTGTGAATTTGAAACCCAGTTGGTAGAGGAATTGGTGACGGTAGTAAATTAGAATAACAGTGGGTTAATTTTCTAGACCCAATAAGGTTTTGGTATGCACAATGAAGCTTTCAAAAAGTGCAAAGATTCGCATTGAGATTATAATTGCCTTTGGTTGCCGGTCACATCAGATTTGAAAAGAATGTCCTGCGGGTTTTCATTGTCTTTGCTTGCATTGTCATATCTGGACACTTTGCAGATAAGTTGTGTCCGTGTCACTCTAGTGTCATAATACCTACAAATGCCGCAATGCCAGGTACCTCATCTAGTCTCTAATAAATGTCACAAAACTTGCATATTTTATGCACAAACGAGAACGATCAGCAGACCTCCCACGACGAGCTCGCTGGTTGACTGGTCTCCAATTCGAAAAAAACAAAAGTTAGGTATTTTAACGCATTAACATTCTCCGTAATGGCATTTCCCTGCATACATCCCCTCCGACAGGTTGAAGCCTTCGTCAGCATAGTTATCACACACTAGATCTCTATATTTTGTTTTAATTGCTGGCACTATTCAAAAAAATAAAACCAACTGTCTGGGGACAGTTTAAAACGGTCTCAGTAATACTAGTAATAGATTGTTATCGAGCTAAAGTGATGATGCTGAATGATGTGTGGCTAAATGGCCAGTCATGCATGACCGTCAGTCACATCAGTGACGTATTTGAAGGTGAGTTGGTGCGCTGTCCTCTACAGTGTGTAGGTCACGGGGAACGAGCCGATCGGTACGTTGTTGCAGACATGACAAGCATGATCTGAAAAACAACGTGGCAGTAGTCACAAGCTGGTCTTATCCAGGCCCATGAAAAGCTGGCAATAGTCGGCCCAGGCCAAATGGGTCGTGTTGGCCGCCATTTCAAACTGATCATTAAATATTTTTTGTTTGTTTTCGGAAGATCTCTGCCCTTGGCATTTACACCTCTCTTGTTCGTGTTTTTTTTTTAAATTGTAATTTTCATCTTCTTGGTTTTCCTTGTTATATTTGTGTTTTTGTATTTTGTATACTTGTTTGATCCTATTTGGGGGTGGGGTGGGCTTGGGAGGGGGGGGGGGTGGTGCTGGGATTATTTTTTTTTTAAATTTTGCCCTGGTGGAAGCCTTGTTGGGCCTGCTCTTCTCGATTTCCAACTGCCGAGGTATCTTGTCCTTATCCGAGAAGACTAGGTGCTCGATCCTACCTACCATAGGATCCAACATGGCTGCATCGATCGGGAATCGAACCCGATACCTTCGGCATCAGAGGCACGCACCTTGCCTCTAGACCAAAGTTTCCTCTAGGTATTTTTGTAATTAGTGCTAAATACATATATTTGTATCTGTATCAACATTTTATGAATTTCAATGTTACACAAATATTTGGCGTCAAAGGGTCCCTATTAACTCTCTTTTCAGTATCAGTATTTTACCAATCTCCCCCCCCCCCCCCCATTGGCTCTGCCAGTGGAAGAAGAACCCCTCAAATTTGTAGGCCTCTGCCAACTACCCCCCCCCCCCCCACCTTCACCCCATATTCTCTCTGTTCTGATGTCGCCTGATCTTATAAAACCGCGTAAGTGTGTATTTTACAGGTTTAAAAAAAAAATAACAAAAACTGTTTACTAAGAATTTTGCACAGACCTTTTGAACTTCATATTATATTTTAAAAAAACAACCCCCCCCCCCCCCCCCCGAAAATTTGTGGGGTCGCAGCAGGGCTTAAAGAAATGTCAAAATACGGCAAAAGGAAAAAAGTTGCATGGTGTGTTTTACTGTATCATTTCTGTATTATATCTTATCCGAGGTTTTGGTAATTGCAACGTTTTTCTTTTGACCTTATTTTGACAATTGAACTCCATATTAATCAATAGAAAAATTAAAATTCCTTCAAATTCCTCAAATGAGTTTTTGGAATATTCGGCAAATAAGAGTTGACATCCGAATTCACATGTGTTGTTCGGGCCAGTGAAATAGTTACTTCAAGAAAACTACCTCATTAGTAAACTAGTTAACATTCACAAAAATTAATGCAATATTACTTTCGAGCAATTGTTTCTGAATAATTCCACAAAATTATGATTATATCTGATGCAACCTATGACCTATTTTGCAGATACATTAAGTGCTGTGCAAAACATTATTTCAAATGTCACAATGGCTGGTTACTTAATTCAACATACAGGGTGTCCCAAAAGTCACTATACACTTTTAATAAATTCTTTAAAATTAAACAAGACGCTGAGTTTATTCATATTTTTAGTATCAACAAAGGAATCATTGCAGTTTTACTAACAAGACTTGCCATCACAACGGGGTGAGGAGGAAGAGGTCTGGTGACACTGAGAATGCATGAGAAGTTAAGAAGTGGTTTCTGGTCATAGATATATACACTAGTGAACAGTTTCTGGTGCAAATTGCCGGTCAAGGGAAATAACTCTTTGGTTTATGAACATTTTGAATAAATGTTCTCGTTCATCTCCCCTGTCAAAGAAAAAAATAATCAGCCAAGCCCAGCAATAATCTGATTATGTCATTGCATCATTTTCAATTCTCTTGTCATCGAGATACTGCATTTGTGCCACAGGAGTGCTGGATTAAAATATTGAAATCCTTCATCGCGAAGAGGAAATGATACTCTTCTGTTGTTCAAAAGCTGGGAGACAGGAGTGTATATTGACCTGTATGGAGGCCAACAGCCTTCTGCTGAGGCCCCCGAGAAACAAAGATCTTCACCTATCTATCGATCTCCGACTCCGGAGTTTATCGAAAAAAAAACAAAAAGAACCAAAAAACCCAAAGAACTAAGTTTGTGCCGACATGATTAAACTCTGTTTACTCCATCTCAAACCTTATTTGTCTTCAACGTCTCATGAAATTTCAAGGACTAGCACTTTGCGAGACTGTTTACTTTGAACAGGTGCCCCCCTACTTTTGGTTCTGGGAATGGTTTTTGATAAAGTCAATTTAAAGTCACATACAGCGGAAAAATGTGGATAATCGTGCACACACATTGGGGGAAAATATGGATAAATTTTCCCATACTTCATGACACTGTGGGCTACTTTTCTCAACAGCAAGGGTCATCTTATCTGTGGCCTGGTGAAGTGTTATACCATGAAACAAAGGCATACGGTCAACACTTGTTGCTGAAAATCCAAATGGTTTGGGTCGACGAACAACACAGTCATGTACATGCAAAACGTTTTTTATTCGCGTCTCAGTTTAGAATTATACCAAATCTGTGTACAACAAGAGAGTATGACGTAGTTATAGAGAGACCTCATTTCTGACTTCTGCCAAATCGCAAAACCAGGTTGCAGCGGGAGCAAGAATTGAAAGAGACCGTCTTCACCAAAGACAGTGTGTGTAATTGTTTACTGTGATTTGTTCATGTTTTTGAGGTGACCGAAACTATCTAGAGCTATCTTGTAAGCTCTCATTCCCCGTGGATACGTACACATGGGTATCGTTTACCGCTGCGAGCTACTTTCTGCTCCATTCTAACAGTAATTTCGCGGAGACTTCTTTGTCTCGCGGTGCAAACTGTCCAATAGTGGTTTCTCTATAACATACTCTCGGGTACAACGTGACCAAGATATCAACGCCACAATTATTCGTGGTCTCTGTCAGGCTGTGCTGTAGAGATCTCCAGGCATTTCGTAACGTAAATCCTCCACACAACAAAAGAACAAGGCTTCAAACACACTTATTCTCTGAGGGTTATTCACTGAGTTTCCTCAAATTAATAATGTTTACCGTGTCATCTATTGTTACCCACTTTTATGAGACTGGTTACCTCGTAATAGAGGGTTATATAAACTTAACGTTTGGGGCCCCATAGTAACTATCTCTCACTGTTGTCATATTATGGTGTATTGTATCATACTCGTTTGTGATCGTAGTATTATGTGATAAGGCGAAACATAGACTGGACGTGGGCGTTGTGCATGTTTCAGTATTAAATCACAACTAAACACATTTTTTTCCGATTTAGAGGGGTATCATACTAAACCCGGAACGGCACGGTCAGTTGCTGGCAGACAAGAAGTGCACAGCATGGCTTCCTAAATTTCCTCAGTAAATCCAGGAAGACCCTGTCATACTAAGCCCTATCAGAGACAGACAGCTTCTGCCATTATTTCTTGAGTGCACATTTTCTTGGCAGCAACTGGCTGTGCCGTTCCAGGCTTAGTATGATACGCCCCTTGGTCATTATGCAAAAGAAAAAAACAAAAACTAATTCCTATCATTCATTCAAAATTGTAAGTTATTTTAAAGCATTTCAAATCCATACAACATTTCTAAAAGAATGAAGTTAAAAGCTTCAGATGTCCAAGGCCCTGCATCATCCTATCGAAAAACGGAACACTTAAACAAAAAAAATGCTATATAAATAAATAACAGAAAATGGGCTACATGGTTGTAGTAGCTCACGAGTACTACTGCGGACGCACAGATTTTCCTTAAAAAAAAAATTAAATTATATGTATATAAATTTGTTCATCCCTTTTGACTGTCTGTGTAGCACATGCATTCAACACAATATTACTAAATATTAGCTGTCTGATTTCGCTCACCAGTGGTTACACATTTAATTTAAACCAAAAAATGCTAGGTCGCGTGACGGCTCCTTTCCGACTTGCATAATGTCAACAGTAAAAATAGAGTGGGAATTTTGGGGGGGGGGGTGGCTGCAGGCATTGGTGACCATCTCTGGCATGGTTCTTAGCCACGTTAATTTAACATAGTAATATGAACAAAAAAACAAACAACGAACCACTCGTGACATCAATTATTTTGCTGACTTCTTGTGACAGGACAACAGCTGTCTAAGCTTAAACGATAATACTTGCCGGGGGTCGGCAACACCGATCTATTCTGCTATCACCAGCCAGGAGCTGTGACGAACGCGAAACTTCCAAACCCCTTCTCCTTCCCCCCGCCCATTTACACATTCCCAAACACTTTGTCTCTGTCCCCACCTGCTGTCAAAAACCGGCTCAAATACATAAAAAGTCGTCCTGTGTTCAGGGATGGGTGTGGTTTCAAAGATTTAGACAGAGACTAGAGTAAAAGCCCTTGCAATAAATATTGGCTTTGGTTGTGAAGAGGCCTTCTATTTGCATGATTATGAAAACCGCAGTATATAGCATCCCACATTTTCACATAATAACGTGACCGGCAGCCAAAATGGCGCACAGGCTCTTGTTGAAACCAGCATCATCTGTGATCTCTTAGTGCAGAATCAAAGTTTAGGTTGCACTGGTCTCGTTGACCCCTAACCTCGACAACACACGAAGAAAGAAGGTAAGATCCTTGACCTACATTTCTGTTGTCGGGATATCACACACTGAATAATATATTCACGAGACCCCTATGTAGGCTACATCACTATCGTGGTATAACAGAATGTACATGTTTACGAGACACCGACCTACTGATATCCCCATTGTGTAGCAGTGCAATAGAATGTAGCCTACAATGACATGCATAGTGGATAACACTGTGTTCTGTCCACCAGTCTTCAAAACAATCACTGTGTGCTGTGTTTCATGTTCTACCCACATCTAAACTCTTTGTGTAAAACTGCGGCGACACCTTTGTGTAAGTGACAACAGAGTGTTTACATACGCTGAGTGACATCTTACACAAATGTATTAAATGGATGTGTGCTATAATATTAAGGGTCCTTACCAGGTCACTTAATGTATGCCCACAGCCGTCTTAACGCAGGGGCACACTGAGCGACTGCCCAGGGGCCCCAAAGGTTTAAGGCCCCCCTTACATGCAAATTTACATTGGTTTTTGAAACGGGAGGTGGGGGAGGGGGGGGGGCGCAGCCAATTGCTCTGCTCAGTATCTCATAATACATGTAGGCCTAATGGAAAGACGGTCCTATATATGCATATTATTGAGTTTATTGAAATCTGATTCATGTTTATGTAATAATGCATACTGAAAAATTTGTTATTCTTTTCGAAATTTCTTGATGTTGTGACAATCCTAGTTCCTACGTGTAGTACATAATTACCTATAAACTAACTATAAAGACAACAGATGAGATGGCTGCCGTACTGGCCAACTGGCTGCGTAAAATTTCTCGCAAATATTTATATGTTTGCCCATGGCCGTTTATACTGTTATTGTAAACATAAACTCAAATGTCAGACCGACCTTTTCTAACAGTATTTTCTAGGCCAGGCAGTGTTGAACCGTGCATGCTTGTGCATTATATGTATCTTATTCCTTTAGCGTTAGGAAATGCCCATCAAGCCCCCAGTGTGTATATAACAACTGAATCTAATGTCACCGAATAACTATTAATTAGATGGCAGTTTCGTTATTCAACATTTCGGGATAATATTATGAAACTACATAGAAACAGTTATTTAAGGTGCTCAGCGGGAACCCATCAGTTCAGAACAATTTATTTAAGTTTTAATACATTAAAACCAAACCAGTAATTAGAAATTTATAAATTGTATAACTATTATGATATAATTATTTATCAATATCCCCCCCCCCCACACACACACAACAACAACAACAACCGGCGACTGGTGCTGCACTGTGGCGACGACGTGTCTGCTTCAATTGTAACTGGCCTTCAATAACACTCAGGCAAATCGAAATCGGCTTGTGCTCATCTAGGCTAATAATGACAGCAGCAGCAGTAACAATAAAACTACCATCACTTGCAGTCACATAGATCTAGGTAACCATGAAGGCATAACTATCAAAACAACTACAACATCGATGTCATGTCAGCTGAATTTCATACATATTTTAATTTGATATGGGAAAATGGAATTCCGATTTGATAACTTCATCATTATTGCGTTATTGTCGTCATCAGGCAGAAGAACCAACCAGAAGTGAAGAATGACCAGACTGATCCCAGTTTTGTGGTCGCTGCTGCTTGTCCAGGCCTCACTCGTGCGCTGGACAGAAGCGGAGGTGGAGACTGATGTTACAAGAAGCAAGTTCAAGGCCGCTGTGTATGGCCATGCTGTGATCCTCCCACCTGGGACAAGGCAACCTGTATCACGTGGCCAAGCTCTCAGTTATATGAGGAAAAACCTAGATGTTTACAGTCTTCAGTGTAAGGAGGCCAAAGTTCAGGTCAGAATTTTTATCTATAAAAACTATCTGTCTGTAAACATACCAAAAAAAAAAAAAAGAAAAGCTGGTTTTCTTGTATGGTTATCATAGTTTGTATAAAGCATAAGAATGACGCAAACAGTTATAACAAATATTGCACAAAACGAATGATTTTTGAGGATGTTGGAAACGGGGACTTTGCGTTTGTGTGTCTGTTAACTGTGGACCTTAAATAGCTCTCGAGCCAACAACTACAAAAACACCAGAAAACATACAAGTGCTAAAAATGAATCTTATTTTCCTCCAGAAAAATTCAACTCATGGGGTTGGAGGTTGGGATATATTTCATTTGAAAAAGCAAAAGCAACATTTATCCGCCCATCCACTTCTCCCGTCCTGGCTTGAACGAAGCATGGCCATCATCGTCACTGCTCTAAGCAAATGGCATAAATCATTTTTGACACTTTTGAGATATTTTAACGCATTTCTTTTTCATTATCTGATGCTCGGGAATGCAATGAACTACCAGTTGCTACTTGGCACGAGTCCGACATAATATATCATTATTGCAGAGCAGTGGCGATATCTTCCGACTCAACTATACACACTTACAGCATTTGATACACACTTTCCTGATAACTTGCTCTTATTTTGTTTCTTAAAAATCATTGCTGACAGCATCTTTATTATCTACACAATTTTGTACTCAGAGGACAGTGCACATTAGGGTTCATGCACCTGTGAAACATTATCTTAGACTACAGGATCATCGGCTTGATTGTTTGTTTTATGTATTTCTATACAGAATAGAAGAAAGCCGATTAACTATGTTGAAGATGTAGCATTTATAGTTTTAAAAACGACCATTTTCGTTAATAATTGTACTACTGTAACAAATTTCAGGCAGCGGATATTTTGGTGTTTCCAGAGGACGGATTGTACGGAATCAGTTTCACTCGAGACACAATCTATCCCTACTTGGAATACATCCCCGATCCCTGGATTCATACCTGGTCACCTTGTAATGAGCCTGGCCGTTATCCAGACACCGAAGTCCAACAAGCTTTGAGCTGCATGGCCAAAGAAAACAACTTATACATCGTGGCTAACATGGGAGACAAACAGCCATGTGACCCAAAGCAAGATCCTGGCTGCCCTCCAGATGGACGCTACCAGTTCAACACGGGAGTAGCGTTTGGGCCTGGTGGTACCCTGCTGGCTAAGTATCACAAATCCCATTTATTCTATGAATTTCAGTTTGACAAAGCCGTACCTGAAATTGTATTTTTCGACACCCCATTCGGCAGATTTGGCATGATGACTTGTTTCGATATTCTATTTCATGATCCTGGCATACCCATGATTCTGAATAGCAACATTTCCAATGTGGTCTTTCCAACTGCCTGGATGGATGCCCTGCCACTTCTATCTGCTATAGGCTTTCATTCATCTTTTGCTCGAGCTTTGGGTGTGAACTTTTTGGGTGCTAACATTCACCGACCTGAAGATCGTTTCCACGGCAGTGGTGTTTACACGCCAGATGGAATGAAAATCTTTTACTACGGCACTTCAAAAGAGTCTTCTCCAGAGCTGCTGGTCACGGAAATAGGCGTTTTGTTGAAGCCTCGACCAAATATCAACATACCAACAAAGGATCTCTTCCACTTTCCTCATCAACCTCAAACTGTTTGTCCTGACAGTGGCCAAGAAACCACTAACGTCATAGACACAGGTCCACAGTTTTATTCTTATCTTTTCTATGATCTGTTTATATTCAGGACATTAGATACTCCAACAGGTTTTTTGAAAGTTTGCCAGAAAGATGTTTGCTGTGAACTTCGCTATACCATGGACGAGAATGACTTCGGCAAAGAACTTTATGCATTCGGTGCCTTCGACGGTTTGCATACATACGAGGGTCAATATTACTTTCAGATTTGTGCTCTTATCAAATGTGCCGATGCCCAAAATAAATCTACTTGTGGAGCCGTCACTCACACCTCCAGGACGACGTTCACAAACATCGAGATAAGCGGAAATATGGGAACATATTTTATCCTCCCTCAGGTGGTCTTGTCTAATGAGAGGGGAGATTTGGCCTTGGCAGAAGCGAAGTCCTGGGACTTCAAGAATGCCTCTTTGTGGACAAATCCGCCCTTCAAAAAGCAATTGTTGTCCGCTGCATTGTTTGGTCGGTATTATGGTCGTGACAAATGTTTGGATGAGAGTAACCAATGCCCAGCAATACTACAATCTATAATTTATTACTTCGGTGTGTTCTTTGCATTTCTACTTAACGGCGTGGTCTTCTAATCCTGGCTTTCAAAGAAGTGGACGTCAAATGGCCCTCAAAATAAAATAACTTGCTCACGGTACACCGGCAGGATAATCTAGTCTATTTGTAGAACACAAGAACTGAACGCCAGCCTCACAAATCTTTGACTGCCAATACGATTTTTGAACTCGAAAGCAATTCTCAAATTCTAATCTCTATGGTTTATGTCTAAAATATTCCGAAATTCTCAACTTGGGCCAAGCATGGTCTTGTGTTGAGGTCTTTAATAGGATCTCTGCCCTTGGCATTTGCACCTCTCTTTTTCTTGTTTTGTTAAAAAAAAAATTTCCATTGTTCTTGTTCTATGTTGTTGTTGAATTCGTATTTTTGTATTTTCTATACCTGTTTGATCTCATTGGAAGGGGGGGGGGGGGCGGGGGTTAGTGGTAGAGATTAGTCTGTTATTAATTTTGCCCGGGCAGCGGCCTTTTTAGACTTGTTACTTTATCAAAAACATCAGAACATATTCAACCAGTTCTCCAAAACCTTCATTGGTTGCTTGTTAGAGAGCGTATTCAGTTTAAGACTTTATGCCCTGTGTTTAAATGCCTCAATCAAAGCTCACCAGAATATCGTTCAGAGCTCATTGAAAAATACATTCCACCCAAAAAATTGAGATCAGCAGAAGCAAATTTATTAGTAGTGCCCAGATCAAGAACAATCATGGGAGAAAGAGCTTTTTCGGTGTGTGCACCTAAAATGTGGAATGACTTGATGTGAAACATTCAAACAGCTTGATTCAATTCAAAAGAAAACTTAAAATAGCGTTGTTTACAAAAGCGTATACGCAGTATATGTAACATTCTTGAGACAGTGATTATGTATAGGTTGATGAAAATGTGTATTGTGTGACTGAGAGAACTGTTAGGCGCTTTAGAGCACTCTTCTGTGGAATCAGGCGCTATGAAAATGACTTATTATTATTATTATTATTACTGCCTTATTAACTGGGTCTTTGACTGTGATATCCGGTCTGTTTTGTGAGTGGTTGAAGGATGTGTTACTAGACTGAAAAATTGCTGGCGTGAGTGGCGTATCCATGAGGACAATTGTATTGTTGATGCTGTTTCCTTTAATTTTGTTTGTTATAAAGTTAACAATTCTGTTGTGTCGCTTCTGATACATGGTCTTGAATTTTGTGCATCCATTTAAAATATGTGAGGCAGTTTCTGTAGGATGGTTACAAAGTTTACACTTTTTGGAATATACATTGGGGTAGTAACGACTCATTAGAAGCTTTCACATGGAAGTAACTGTAATCGTCCCTTAGTGATAAAAGTTCTTATTTTGTCCGGAATGTTGTGGTTTGTCCAGAATGTTGGAGAGAGAGTGATCGATATTGGGGGATTCCCTTACAATACGTCCCTGAGATTTCTTGGCTTTCCAATTTTCGGTTATTTCGTTTAGCTGAATTTTTTTGTACGCCGCATAAAATCATGTGGTATCTTCGATGACAGTTGATATCTCTTCATCTATGTGAAGTTCGAAGGCATATTTGTTGTTTCTGTCATGTATATATATATGTAGCTTTAGGTTCATTCTGACACACATTTCGTTCAAATGTACCCATGCTGATCTCGTCCAGTTTACTTTAGACTCTTTCGTGATTATACCTTTTTCATTTGTTTTGTACCCCGCGAAAGACGTTTCATCAGTCGTCTTTGCAACCTTGCGTTTGTCCATCTGCAACTTTAGTGATGTTCTCGCTGTTTCTCTAACCTGTGGGTCGTCGCTGTTCAATACTGACAGGCAAAATGCTAGGTGTTTCGCATAGTACATTATACGTGGACTGAGTAGTCCTAGACCTCCGTGTGACTTTGGTGTAAACATGAAGGCTCTAGTGGCAGAGTTGTTAAGATTTAGCCATTCCTTGACCATATTAGCGGTGAGATCTTCAAGATGATTAATATCCTTTTCAGTGAAGGTGAGGTTTGGATAGTAGAAGTTCATCTTTTGGTTGCACATTATGTTGACTGCTTCAATTTTTGCGCTTGGTGGTAGCACTGTTTTGTCAATGTTTCTGAGTGACCTTTCGAAGTCTTTAATCAGTGACGCTACTTGCTGTTTATCGGAACTCTTTGTGATGTTAAAGTCGTGTCCTAAATTTGTATAACATTGTTCTTTTTCATACATGGGCAATGGACTGCCTTGTACTCTTATCTGGTTATATCCTGTTGTTGTGTTTCTCTCCCAGTTGTTTCCGGTTCTTTGTCCATGTAAAATGGCATATTTGCGGTGTTTAATTTCCATTCCGCTGGTGTTTAAAAAAGAGTTAGTTTTTAATGCCATTTCCTTTAGGGCTTCTTCTGTAGTTGCAGTGAAGTTGACATCATCTACATAGCCTTGAACGGTGTTGGGGATGTGCACTAGGTCGTAGGAGTGCTCTATCCATCTCAGCCATTTATCGATGCCCTGTTCGAAGGCTACCACTGACCAAGGGCAGCCTTGGATAATTCTTTTACTACGTTTGATGGGTTGCATTATTGCACGGGCGGTCATTACTTGAAATGTTGATCCGTTGTATATGTCTCTTGTGATATCTATAATTAATGGTTTAGGGTATTCCGCTACGCTCATTTCATTCAGCATGAATTCGTGGTCGATGCTTCCGAAGGCGACTTTTATATCAACGAAACCAACGAAGAGTTTTGAAGTTGTATGCAGAAAGTCAGAGATCGTTGTTTTTAAACCAAATGCATGTTTCTCAGCATGGATCTTTTTTGCCGAGGTGATAGCTGTGTTTCCACGATCCATTTTAAATGTCATGCTTGAATTGCTTTCAAAAATATCTTGTATGAGGCCAGCAATAAAGAAATTGGTCGCCAGCCTTCAATGTGTTATTATCCCGTGTTTCCATTCGTACATACTTCGAGAATTTTATTGACTATATGATTTTTCACATGCAATGAACAATCCAATTGCATAATCACATATTCAACATAATATATCAGCTTACAAGCATACCAACAACTTAAATAGTGTAATACAATGAAACTGTATAATAGTAATATAGTGTATGGAGTAACCAACATGCATTGTAATGAGAATGCATAGTAGTAATATAGTGTATGGAATAACCAACATGCATTGCATTGATAAAAGCCTTTTGACTGATAAAAAACGAAGAAAAAAGGGAGTGAATGCACCACTGAAAGCTACTGTATATGACAAAATATTGTTAGAGATGAATTAGATTAAATGATATCTTTTCTTCCAGACCCTGTGTGACCCAATAATAGCACTGATACTCGTGAATTTACAAAACTGGTTTATTTCACTGTTAGTGAAACCCAACAACTTCAAACCTGATGCTGACTTATTGTGCACTGTTCCCAGTGAACCCACAATAAAGACAATGATTTTACTTGTGTATCCCATATAATTGAAATGATTATGTAGTGGTAAATACTTCAGAAATTTTTCATTAAAACAAATATCAATAAACCTATCAAAGGGAACAGAGACTTCCACTATAAACACAATTTTCTCTTTCTCATCAATAATCAATATATCAGGTTTGTTGGGGATGTTGTTTTCAACATTGACACATTTGTTGGTACTGATAATGCACTGATCACTTGCAAGTTTTTTGTTGATATTTTCAAATAAAAAGTCTACAATTTTGTCGTGTCTCTCTGTGTAGAAACCTTTAAATCTCTGGCAACCATTAAGTATATGTGAGTTGGTGTCATAAGGCTGATTACACAAGGGACATGATCTTTGAAAGGACAGTGGGTAGTATTTGTTCATGTTTGCGTTTGTTTCTAACAATTGTAATCTCCCTTTCATAGCAAATTTAATGATAGCATCGTTGATATTTGCATTTTTAAAAACAGTACTGGATGATGAGTGAATGTTTGCATGTACTTTGTTAACAATTTGTCCTTGTTGCTCTAGATTATGCCAGTAATTGATATCATCTTGTATTCTTTGACTTTTTAGAAATTTAGACACATTATTTATATCACTGGTATGAATTATAGAACCATTGCCGTCATTTATCGATAAGGTGTAACAATCATTTTCTATATCATATCCTAAACAAGTTTTCAATTTACAACATAATCTGTTCATTTCCACAAATTCAGAAGCCCCCCAGTTAACTTTACAAAGTTTATTCAAAGTATTGCTGTTTGTCAGTTCGTATCCACCAAAATTAGGTTGTGTGTTATGTTCAACTAGTGGGACCTTCCGTTTCGTCATATGCAGATGAAATGCATCACGTGTGGTCTTTTTTACCTGTTCATCATCACAGTTCAACATAGACAAAATAAAAGTGACTTTTTTGACTTAATACAATGTGGAAGGTTTTTGTATTCCAAGGCCACCCTGCTTCATTGGTACAAAAATAAATGAACGAGTTGTTGAGTCATTAAGATTAAATGCATTCCTAATAAAATTAACAATACATGTTTCAAGATGGGTCAACATATTGTCTGTGAATAAACTATTGTTAAAGTAAAACATCAATTTGGAAATAAACATTGAATTTATGGCCCCAATCTTGTAAGCTAAAGGCAAAACTGAATTCTCTATTTTGGTTAAAATATTTGCAAGGCTGTTAGTAATATCTTTTAGTTGTTCTTTACTAGCTGTTCCACTAAGATTTAAGTCATGGCCCAAATAAGTATAGTGTCTAGTTTTCCCGTACATGGGAATGATGTCATCCTGTATTTCGAATGTCACTTCTGAGGTTGTGTCTCTCCTAGCCCAGTTGTTACCAGTTCTCTGTCCGTGTAACACTGCACATTTTTTGTGCTTTACTTCCATGTCGCAATAGCTCAAAAACTCTTCGCTCTTATGAAGCATTTCAGTCATATGTTGGTCGTTGGTCGTTGTCATTGACACGTCGTCCATGTAGGCCTGGCAGGGATTGGGTAGGTAAAGTTGATCGTAAGGAGCACACATCCACCGTAGCCAAGGATCCATCGCCTGGATGAAGGACGTACATACATACATACATACACACACACATACACACATTCACATATAAACACATACATACATACATACATACATACATACATACATACGGACATACATAATTATATACATACAAATAGACGTCTTCAAGATTTCCCAATGCACGCAATAACCGTGACTTAGAGCTCCACATGCAAACAAAGATAATGGCATAGTGACAACACAATGCTATTGTGTATTAATGCGCAAGCCGCGTCTCAGGATTGATAAGGAACAAACCTCAAACTGCGACAGCATTACAGTTGTCGTAACGACCTCAGACGGGGTCAGCTTGAACTCGCTCCCCTACAGAGCTTTCAACTACGAGTCTGTGGCTGCCATCAGAGAATGCAGAGCCGTGGCAAAATGTCTTTCTTGCCTACGAATGTGACAACTGATACCAACGGGAGTGACCTTATCTAACGATGTAGAAAGGGAAGCAAAAAGGATGATATCGTAGAGTTTTCACTGCAGTTTTTTTTTTTTTAGGCAGCTTGCATACAGTAACAATATAACCCGAAAAATCTAGAAACACACATTGTCAGTCGTGTTATCTGTGAATTGTAAGGATAACAAAGAAAGTAAACTCGATCTGTCTTTCTACCGCTTCCCTGGGAATTCAGATGTGTACGTTTTTCTCTCTTATTTATTGTACAACATAATGATAAGATTTGACCAAACAACAAAGCCAGCGACAGCTATAAATTAATGTGTTGGGTAACTGAATCTATAACTTAGCAAATGAGTGGAAATGTTAAAGTATTTTACCAGCCTTTAAGTTACTTTAAAATGAACAAGAATTTACTTTACCAACCTATAACATTAGTTTAAAATGAATAAGGGCGTACTTTACCGATCCATAACCTAGTTTAAAATGAACGAGAATGTACTTTAGTAACCTTTAAGTTAGTTTAAAACAAATGTAAAGGTATTTTATAAACCTTTAAATTGGTTGAAAATGAATAAGAATGTCTTTTACCGCCTGCACTTTCTTTCGTCTTCATCTCTAGGATATTCTTGTTTCACGAAATGTTGTTCTGCAATAAACGCTGTTCTTTCATACTATCATTCTTATTGTTGCTTTTGTTTTCATTCTTCTTCTTCTTGTTTCTGTGTGTTTTTGTGGTAGAGATTAGTTTGTTTTTTATAATTTTGGCCGGGCAGCGGCCTTGTTCGGCCAGCTCTTCTCGACTTCAAGTGCCATGGTATCTTTATCGCGCGCAACGTGCACACAGGCCCTCTGAGTTTTTCGTCCTTACTTGAGAAGACTAGGTGCTCGATCCTACCTACCATGGGATCAGGGACAGGAATCCCCCCCCCCTAAAAAAAAAATAAAAAAATTCCAACATGCCTGCACTGACCGGGGATAGAACCCGGTACCTTTAGCATGAGAGGCGAGCACCTTGCCTCTAGACCACCATGTCTCCAAGGATGTAATATTACCTATCAACAGGGGCGAAGCGTGGCCCTCTGCAGAGGGTAATCAGAATTTAAGCTAGAGATCCTTATAATAGAATGTATCGCTACATCATATTTACATAATTATAAATACAGCGGTTAAAACAATGAAACGGGAGCTAGGCATTGCAAAATTCAAAGAGCGGCCCATTCTTGTCAACAGGACAGAAAGGCAGCAGTTATTTACTAGCCAAACTAATCTGAAAATACCATTCATTCATACTAACAGATTTATAAACGCATATTTTTCATCCATTTTTAAAAATATAATTTGAACGGCAAGTTTTCATTGTTATATTCATAGCCAGAGATTTTGTTATTCTACCATCTCATAAAGTTTCTCGTAAAGGACCCATTAACATTATGACAGAAAGTGCTTAAGTGGCATCTATGTGACACAACGATGTGCAGCGATCTCGGAGAAGTGGCTATCTGCCGTTGCGGTATAGTTCGCTCGACCTATCAAGTGAAGTGATGTTCTTGATGCGTTCGACCGATTTTGATCACAATTGTCTAGATCTAGATAATATTATTATGCATTATGCTTTGATAGCTCTTGCTGTGCGTAAAGTAAATTATTCTTAGATTACCTCAAACAAACAAAAAAATCCACACAAACTCTTTCACTCTACTCTTTACTTTTCGATTAGGATGAAAACGACCGCATGGTGAAAAACATGCATAAATCTAGGTAAAATCAAGTCAAACTTTGATTATAAACCTATTTTTTATCCCCCCACAGTTCTGCTGTCTACGGGGCCGCGTCGGCGAATACAGGCTACGCTCAAAATAGCTTCTGGGTATAGTCAAGTCTTCTTCGTCTTTGTTAATCACTGATTATGGACCAGTTCATAAGGTGGGTTGTGTGACATTTGGAGCACTACTGCAGATCAAAGAAAGCCGCCATGTGATATTTGGAGCACTAAGTTAATTCAAAGAAAGCCGGCATGTGACATTTTGAGCACTAGCATTTGGGCTGTGATTTTATCGAATAATCCTTAATCAACCTGTTGTCTATCGATTACTCTACGAATATTTTGCAATAACTTGCGGTGGGTACCACAGGGATAGAAAGTTTCTTTATAGGCCTAATACACTCTCCGTCAGTCAATTCCAGATGTATAGAGACTAGTTAACGTTGGCAAAGTGTTTGTTGACGCGCCAAATGTCATACTGAAATTTTATTAATTTTTGGTAGTGCTCCAAATGTCATAATGCAATTTGACCTAGATTTAGGCAGTGCTCCAAATGTCATGTTTTAAAAATTTTGGTGCTCCAAACGTCATGTTACCGAATTGAATGCTGAACTGACTAAATCGACTTGAATTTGGGCTCGATCTGGGGAGCACAGTAATTCTAGAATTAATATTCGAAGGGTAATCACTGATTATTTGATTATGAGGAAGCCTCGCCCCTGCCTATCAAAACTGTCGCACTGTGCTTTACATAAAGGAAACATGTTGTGTTCAGAACACTTGAGCCATCTTTTCTAACTAAGACTCAAACAAAGTAAATATATAGATCAAAACGCTGTCCTGACATTCTTCTACGACCCCCCACCCCCCTCCCTCCCAAAGAAAAACATGCGTGCCACTTTCAACCCCCCCCTCCCCCCCCTTCAGCCTCCCCTTTCACCTCGACCCCCCACCCCGACTTTATCCAAAATAAGAGACACTCCACCTGTACGCCAGCTCCTAGATGCAGACCGGATACAGAACCGAGGCCAGGCACGCTTTTATCTCTGAGTCACCAATACAACATCAGACTTCTTCAGTCCAGTGCCGAAGTATCCGATTGTTTACATCGACAGCCTTGGCCTGTTCCTTCTGACGTTAAGGTAAATTTCACACATTTTTGTCTTATTTCATGGCACAAATGTACAGAATTTATGACAGCGCTATTCGATACGTGACCTATTTAAAGCTGTTTCCTCCCTACTAACCTTCGTTTTGTTTGTTTGTTTGTTTGCTTTTGTTGGTCCCAGATGAAAAATTAAGACTCAAGTTTTTCAGAAAATAGAGATAGAACGAACAAGAACTAAAGTTACGAGTTGTTACGTCTTGCCCTCAACCACTGTCATGAGTCTGCTGGTCAGGCTGACATTGTCAAGAATGTTAATCCACACTTTATCGGCGGCAAAGTTCAATGTGCTGAGGGAAAGCCGGTCTGGACTTTCACCGAAAATTCTGTGTGAGCCCGTGAGAATAATAATTGTAATATTTCGTTTGCCAGTTTCTTTCAAAATTCCTTCGTCGTTGCAATGAAATGTAGCTCACACAGTTGATAATAATATCGTCACAGATCCCTGAAACTGTGATTTTGACTGCTTTACAGGAGTAGCAAAAACTGTTTTATTTTGACAGAACTGGTCTAGCGGCAATGACTTTTTGGGTTTGCTTTTCGAATTACTTTTCGTCTTCGGTGGTCTGGAACCAAAATCATTCGATATGGCTTTGAATGTAGTTGAACATATAAATAAAATCGATTTTTCGAATTTTTGAGTTACTAGAGTCTAGGAATGTTATTAAAACCACAGAAAAACTGTGGGGTCGCAGCAGGGCTATAAGCAGTGTTAAAATTGGACAAAAAGAAAAAGTTATATATGTAGCGAAACCCTGCGTGAGAAATAAAACCCAAACGATACAAAGCAAACTAAAGAGAAGACAGAAAATGCTCAAATTTTCGGCTTTCGCCTTTATCAAGAGAAAAAAAAAATGGAACAGAGACCACAATCGAACAATAAAAGATTTCAACAGGAAATGTATAGAATCGAAGCGAAACAGGATACGTTACTTATATGTGAGTTCTTGCTTGGTTAGCAGTACAAAAGCACGTCCGTCTGCCAAATGCGTGGAAGCTCAGGCAGGGTTTCGCTTCATACAACTTTTTATTTTTGGACGATTTTAACATAGAGTCTTGGGAAACGGTGACGATATCCTCTTGATAAAATCAGTTATAATCTAATGCTAAAACAACAGCAGTTGCAACAACAACAACAACAAAGAAGGAACTAACACTATTACTGTCCCGTGAGAACAATAACACTATGAAGTGGACGAAACTGAAAGCGCTGAACTCGAAACGACCAGAATATGATAGAACTGTTTCACTGATATCCCACTGTAATCTTCAGCCAACCAGACTAGCAAGAGGGGAGAAATGACCGGGTTGACCACGGTCTTATGGACGTTGCTGCTCGTCCAGACATCATCCGTGTGCTGGGGGGAAGCTGGGGTGGAGACAGATGTTCCCAGAACCAAGTTCAAGGCCGCTGTATTTGGTCATGCCTTAATCCCTCCGCCCAAGACCACGCAACCCGTATCACGTGACCAGGCCCTCAGTTACCTGAAGAAAAACTTGGATGTCTATAGCAATAAGTCTGCAGAGGCCAGCAAACAGGTCGGTAAAGGAATGAAATGTATGTGACATGAGGGCGGATATGTACGTGTGTTACATATACACTTTAGTATGGGAGAGAGGAAACTAAACTTTTATTTTAATATCACTATACTTCTGAAAGGGAGGGAGGCATGTTTTTTTTTTCTTCATATTATCGCCTGTAGAATTCCTCATAGTGTCAAACTAATTTGTTACCAGTGGGCAATGCTATTATTATTATTATTATCATCATTATTATTATTATTAGTGTTAACATACACAACATTCTGACCACATTGGCATTTTGTTCTGTCATAACCTTTTGGACCAATTTCTGTGTTAAATTTTGAAGATGTCATAAATTCTTTCAAACAACCCTTGAATAACCAATGTAGGGTGAGTTCATGATACGAATTAGCCACACACCTTGTTGATTATTAATGATGACACAATGCTCCAGCACTGTTGATGTATTGCAAATTTCAGGGAGCAGATATTTTGGTGTTTCCAGAGGACGGCCTGTACGGCTTTGATTTCACCCGAGACACAATCTATCCCTACTTGGAATACATCCCCGACCCCAAGCTGCATACGTGGTCAGCTTGTGATGAACCTGACCGTTATCCACACACCGACATCCAGCATGATTTGAGCTGCATGGCCAAGGAAAATAACTTGTACATCGTGGCTAACATGGGAGACAAACAGCCCTGTGACCCAAAGCAGGATCCCAGTTGCCCCCCAGATGGACGATACCAGTTCAACACAGGAGTCGCTTTTGGGCCGAATGGTACCCTGTTGGCTAAGTATCACAAGTCGCACTTATTCTATGAAGATCAGTTTGACACTCCAATATCTAAGATTGTGTTCTTCGACACTCCATTTGGTAGATTTGGCATGATGACTTGTTTTGATGTTCTATTTTACGACCCCGGCATACCCATGATTTTGAATAGCAATATTTCCAATGTGGTCTTTCCAACTGCCTGGATGGATGCACTACCACTTCTATCTGCTGTAGGCTTTCATTCGTCTTTTGCTCGAGCTCTGGGTGTGAACTTTTTGAGTGCTAATATTCATCGACCTGAGGGTCGTTTCCATGGCAGTGGTGTTTACACACCAGATGGAATGGAAACCTTTTACTACGGCACCTCCAACGAGTCTTCTCCACAGCTTCTGGTCACAGAGATAGACGTGTTGTTGAAGCCTGAACCAAACATCAAGATTCCAACAAAGGATCTCTTCCACTTTCCTCAGCAACCTCAAACTGTTTGTTCTGACAGTGGCCAAGAAACCACCAATGTCATAGACTCAAGTCCACAGTTTCACTCTTATCTTTTCTTTGATCTATTTACATTCAGGACATTAGATGCTCCAACGGGTTCTTTGAAAGTTTGCCAGAAGGATGTTTGCTGTGAGCTTCGCTATGCCATGGATGAGAATGACTTCGGCAAAGAACTTTACGCATTCGGTGCCTTCGACGGTTTGCATACATACGAGGGTCAATATTACTTTCAGATTTGTGCTCTCATCAAATGTGCTGATACCCAAAACAAATCTACTTGTGGAGCCGTCAGTCACACCTCTATGACAACATTCACGCATGTGGAGATTGACGGAAACATGGGGGCCTATTTTATCCTCCCTCAGGTGGTTTTGTCCAATGAGAGAGGAGAACTGGCCTTAGCAGAGGCGGAGTCATGGGATTTCAAGAACGCCTCCTTGTCGACAAACCCACAGTTTAATAAGCGTCTATTGTCAGCTGCACTATATGGTCGCTACTACAGTCGTGACAAGTGTTTGCATTTGGATGAGAATAACGGATGTCAAGCAATGCAACCATGGCTGATCTTCTACATAAGCCTAAGTGCTGCAATGTCGTTCCTAGGCGTCGTTTTGTGAACAGGACAGTTCTACAATTTTGTAGACAAATGATAAAAAGAATGGGAAAACTTCATCTACAGCAGCCATAAGCTGATCTCGTAACATTGCCAAATTAGTCTCTCTCAGCTTCCACTATTCAAATAAAGTATTTGCTTTTGTCGCAATTTCGGAAAAACAGCATATATCGTGTCTTTCTTTCTTTTCTGTCCTTGTAACTGACTCTTCTTTTGCTTTCATTCTCTGATCTCAGAGCACATAAAACAACGGACACGAATGGGTAGATAATAAACAGTTTCATAATAAGAAGTGAATACAGCAAGATAAATTAAAAAAAATAACCAGAAAGCTGTGTAGAACTAGGACAGTACTTCAAAATCTACTGTTCACCAAAACACTTGTTACTCATTTCAGCAGTTTATTTCTATGAATACGAAATCAAAGACATTCCATGCCAATAGCGGGGAACATCAAAACAACCAATAGTGACAAAGTCAAAGATAACTCATCACCTGACATGTTTTATAGCTAATTAGAATCCAAAAATAACGTACCTATGGATTTGCTTTAGATATGTATGCAAAAAGAAGGCAAAGGTAACTTACCTATTGGCATGCTTTATATATCTAAATAGACTACAAGTAGAACAAGTCTACGTTCACTGTCATGTTTGACAGCATACTAAATTTATTTATGAAAAAATTCTTCATATTCCACGGATCAGCTAAAAATGAATGATGACAATTCAATGGAGATGTTTCACCGAATTAGCGACCACATGGCTGGGTTTTATTTACAACTTTTGCAGACCAACGGGATTTTGAAGTGGTGTTGCCAAAAAGGATTTCTATGGAAGTGATCTTCCAGTCTCTGTTAATGATAGGGTCATCTATAAATTGAGATTGATGTTATCACACAAAAGGGGCTATCCCTAAAGTAAATATGCTTCAAGGATGGGGTGGGGTGGGGGGGGGGGTTGCTCCAGTGTTTATGAAAAGTATACTTGTGGGGATCGAAGTGCGTTATAGGGGCTGTAGTTTCATGTATGCTTCCGTATTAAGGCGATGAATTGCAGCATTGGGTTTTATTTATTATTTTTTTTAAACAGACAAAAAAGTTGAATATAAAATTATATAAAGATCGAATGTTGGTTTTGTCTAGAATGGAATAGTCAAATAGTAACCGAAATGGAGCCTTATAAGGCTATATATTTTATGGATAGGCTCAATCTAAAAAAAAATAATTTTAAAATTTGCATTTTTCAAACACATTTACAAATCTCTGTTAAAAAAAAGGTTTAGACTCACATCAATACCGTGTCAATAATACTGTCAAAAGGGAAGAATGATGTTATGCCCTAACACTATTTATACTATAACTTCCTATCATCAAAGGATTGAATTAAATAATGAAGTTCCTGCAGTATTACAAAGTGATGACCACAGACTGAATTGACTTTGCTCAAAACTGCTAATCTATAGAATGGCCACTGAGAGGAGGGTGGAATATGGTACGTTAGACATATTTATGTATTTAATGATTGAATTCTTTTAGTTTGTTGCAGGCAGGCATATTGGAGATGACACGGGTGGTGAAAAAAATGTATTGGCTGTCAGTTATATTTTCGTGACAAAATCAGTCTACTATTTAACACCATGAATGAATCAATTCGTCTGTCTTATAAATCTAGCCTTATGAAAAGACACAACACATTGTTTAAATAGATTTATATAAAATACTAGAATTAGTGGAGCAGTTTTGATAAGTGTAAATATATGTGAGTCTTCTAAAGGTCAATGAGGGGTGAGAAGGACAACTTTTTTCATGGCATCCGACAACAGACTTTTGTACAAAATCTGAAATGTCTTCACCCCCAAGAAAGGGTCACACGCTCTTTACTGTAGGGGAAGGATTGATAGGCAGTCTGCTGCATAATGAAACTCTCCAGAAATACTTAAAATAATGAAGACAATTAAATCCAAAAGCAAAATCTCCTAGAGCAACAGGTAGAGAAAAAAAAATATTGCCATGTCCGTATTGTGCAATCGAAAAGTTGCAAATATCTGGAAAAAAAAAAAAGCTGTATTTTGCAAACCTTTTTATTAGTAATAAATGGTAAGAAAATTATACAATAGAGTGTAAATGAGAATTAAACTCTGAGTGAAAATGAAAATAAACGACAGATGCACGTTTTCGATAACTGTGATCATCGTCAGGTAAAAAAAAAGAAAAACTTGAAAATAATTCGAAAAACCTTGAAAACAAAAAATGAATATGCAGAGATTTGTTCTTCTGTCTATCTTCAATTGGTAAGTCCAATAGTTGATCAAATATTTTAATACAAATATGTAGGAAATCGAATGATTAAAAAGACCCAGTTAAGCTATGTTTCCATGTGTACGGCAACGGTGTTTCCTTACACATGAAAACATTCTGTTTCACTACTTGAAGGGTTTTTGTCGTTTCCGTTTCCGTACCCATGAAAACCCAGCCTCAGCTGCCACATTTCAGCAAGGATGACCTTACAGTCGAATGCTCAGTATCAACAACAGAAATCTGAGTTCTACAGTGCCCACTATATTTCTGTTGGTCAGTCTGTGATAATACAAGTCCATTCATATTGTTCTCATGTCTGTGCAGATATGGAAGGTCAGAGTTGATACTGACCACAGACAGGGCATCATGATCTCTCCTACCCCCACCATAGCAACTGTCTGTAACCTTTGAATATTGGGTAAAATCTTCCATCATTCAAGTGTATGATATTTTCAGTTCCACCACTTCTCTTAATTCCCGTCCTCCATCCTGAGACAAGTGGTATTGATGTTGTTGTCGTCGTCGTTCTTCTTTTTGTTATTGTTGTTGTTGTTGAACATCAGACAGATCATTAGAATGCTGGATGCGATATTTATATTCACTTTGCTGATGGTGATGCTGTTGCTGACGTGGAGGTTCTGACATCATATCCATGGATTTTGTTCGGTCGGGACACGTCGCCAAGCCCAAGACAAACAGAACAAAAAAGTAATAAATAAAACCAAAAATATTCACCTCATTACCATATTGGAAAACATACATACACCCCCTGTAATGGACTTCTTACCCCACCCGTACACTTTTCATACACTGGAGCAAACTTTCCCCCACCCTCCCCCATTCTTCTTCTTGATTCCTTGAGGAACATAGGGCCGCAACAACACTCCTCCAACGCACGCGGTTCTGGCAGGTCCTCCTTTAGTCCTTAGCTCGGTCCATGACATTCTGGCTGCCTTCACCTCAGCAACGATACTCCTGCGCGAAGTCTGTTTTGGTCGACCCACTTTCCGCGTTCCTTGTGGGTTCCAGACCAGAGCGTGCCTGGTGATGTTGGATTCAGGCTTTCGTAACGTGTGGCCGATCCATCCCCATTTCCGTTTCACCCTCGTCCATTAGTGGAGCATATTTACTTTATGGATAGCCCCTTTCGGTGAAAAGATCAACATCCACTTGTAGATAACCCCTATCATCAACAGAGACTGGAAGATCATTTCAATAGAAATCCTTTTCGGGAGTAGCACTTCAAAGTCTCATTGGTATGAAAACGTTTTAAATAAAACCCAGCCATGTGGTTGACAACTCTGTGAAAAATCTCTACTGGACTGTTACCATTAGTGAACAAAATAACAGAAACTGAGCAGCATCTGATGACAATAATTATTGAAAACACGACATCATCATTTGGCGAATCAGACAGGAAAGACATGACTCTAGCATATAATTAGTCAAACATCAGTACTGGCCCATTAAACCAGGCTGATTTAAGAAAAATAATCTCTAGCATGGATTAACACTGTTGTCATTTAATTTGTTGTGTCAGTTAGCTTTATTTTTTATTTATTATTGGATTGGTTGCTGTAATCTCAATCTTTCAGACGAACATGATAAAAATTTGTTATATCGAAATCTCAATTAAAAAGAAAAGAGGCAGACTGGAAAAACAGAAAGAAGAAAATAGGTAGGAAGTATGCTAACAGAAGAACAAAATGGATTTTAAGAAAGAAACTTAAACTGGTGCCTTGGACGCACTGCAGTATTTCTAAAACAGGATCAAGTACTAACAACCTGATGTTGGAAATTTCATTTTCAGCTCTCATGGAAATACAAACCAAGGCCCATGACTACTGTCAGTGGTGTTAACTGTGAATTCCAAAAATAACAGAAACACTGGACTCGATCTGTCTATCTACCGTTATCCTAAGAATCCACGGATTCAGACCCGTACGTTTTTCCTTCTTACTTATTGTACACCATAAGCTGAAAAATGGACCAAACAACGAAGCCAACACAAGGACTCTCTTTGGTGAATTGGGTCTGTAACTTCGTTAAGAATGAAAAAGTACATTACCAACCTTTAACTTAGTTTAAATGAATAAGAATGTGGGCCTACCTCACCAGCCCTTAACTTTGTTTAAAATAAATAAGACTGTACTTTACCAACCTTTAACTTAGTTTAAAATGAATAAGAATGTACTTTACCAACCTGTAACTCTGTTTAAGATGAATGACAATGCATTTTACCAACCTGTAATTCAGTTTAAAATGAATGACAATGCATTTTACCAACCTGTAAATCAGTTTCAAATGAATGAGAATGTACTTTACCAACCTATAATTTAGTTTAAAACGAAGACGAGCATAATTTTTTTTTCAAACAATCTCTAAATTAGTTTAAAATGAATAAGAATGTACTTAACCGCCTGTCCTTTCTTTCATCCTCATCTCTGGGATATTCTTGTTTCACGAAATGTTCTGTAATAAATGTTTTTCTTTCATACCATCGTTCTCATTCTTGCTTTAAAAGGGTGTATTGTTATCCATCAAAATTGTCGCACAGCAGATTTAAACGGAATATCGGGAGATACTTTAAATATGAAGGAAACGCGTTGTGGTAAGAACACTTTGGCCCACTTTTTTTTTCCAATTTAAAACCAAAACAAAGTAAGCCTTTATATGAAAACGCTGTCCCGACAATCTTCAACGTTCCACCCCACGTGTGACACCCTCAAGACTTTATCCAAAAAGAAGAGACACTTCCTTGCAGCCCGTAGATGAAGTCTTGGACTCTGAATTGAGACCAGGTACGGGCTTATCTCTGAATCACCACTACAACTCCAGACTTTGTTAATACAGTTTCAAAGCATCGTGTTTGTTACGTCTACAGCACAACCTGTTCCTTCTGACAGCAAGGTAAACTCCGGATCTTTCTTTTTATTTCATTGGCCCAAATTTGCAGAATTTATGACAGGGCCATTAAATCTTAAGTATGTATTAATTATACATAATTATAGAAGATGAGAAAATCAATTCTGCATGAGTGATTCTGTAGGATATACTCTGATCAACGACAAGACACGTTTTACTGCATGCTCAGGACATGAGTGTTAAAGTGGACTTGACGTTACAATGTAAACTGTTGTACTGTCTGAGCATCATGTAGCATGGGCAACAGGTGTACCACTTGACGGTGACCTAACGCCAGTCTAAGAAAAAAAAATTATATCAATTTACAGATTCCTAGTTTTACCCCCTGGAGTTGTCGTACGTTGTCCAGGTCTAGCAACAACAACAACAACAACAACAACAACAACAACAACAACAACAAAACGAGCATTTAAAATGTCTAATGGAGCAAGAAGGGGAATGTGTAAGCAGCTAAAACTTCGCGATTACGTGGCCAAAAATGATGAAACTTTGTTTACTGTCTCACCTTTTGATTATGAGTTACCTGGGCACATTCACCTCTGACAAAACTCTGTCTTTAATATTATTTGTTTACGATTTCTTGGGCTGTTATAAAAAAACAAATGAGAGACGCAGACGCAGATTTCGTTGAGTAAAATCGAAAGGGATGATGGGAATTTTATTTTTCCCCTGCCATTATATAAAGGTGGTCGAAATTCAACGTTATCACATCCGTGTACTCTGCAAGGGATTGTGGTGTGACAATAAGCTCTTTGCAGATTTTATAGTCTTTGCATCAAATGTAAGTGCCGTTATTAATGTGACCCAGAACCAGGGCCGGATTTAGATGAAGAGAGGCTCTAGGCTATTCTAACTGTGAGGCCCCTCCCAATCCCCCACCTTCACGCCTAGAAGAAGATGGAAGCCCGATGATGATGATAGGTAATTAAAATTCCGCACTTCGCAGTTCTTTCCTCGAAAGGATACAAGCTAGGACAAAAACTCAAGATCTGTTCAGAAACTACGCTGTATTGTAAGATCATACGTTAGAGCAGGCTAAGTGTGTCACAGAATAGTATGCATGGTAGAGTCATTGAGGGCAAAAATTGTCCATTTAGGGGATAAAGGCAACAAACTTTGATAGTTATTGCTGATGGGCATACAAATCATTAGGGACATAGAACCACCTCAGCAATTGACCTTGACTACCTCATAATGACCTCTGATTTACTATATATTTCTTTGTATTTTGAATGACATGAATTCGGGGCTAGAAAAACTGAAAGAAATGGGAATTTTTAATTTAAAATTTTAACAGGTACAGTGATTCTCCGCAGTCCTTTTGTAGTAACCATTTAACTTTCCATAGTGACCCTCAAACTGACTGGTGGTCATTAGGACATCAAAGCCGTGAATCACTGATATTTTCCAGATTCGATATTAAGATTTGAACTTGTTGTTAGTTGCCAGACTGACCACAGGCCACATAACTGACCAGAATGGCCTCTTTAGAGGAACACTAAAATGTATCACATTTTTGAAGATTAGAAATATTTTTTTAGCATCGTGACGTGTAAAGTCTGATGGTAATAAACAATCATGATCCGATGACCTTTAACATAAGTGAAATGACCATCCTGCTGACCAGTGGTCATTAAAGAAATAAAAACATGTGACGATCGATGGACTTTATTAAAGAACATTCCCATTCAAATTACAACCAAACCAGCTTATTCTAGGATGCTGCAGACTGGAAAATGCCAGTCTCCACACCCACAAATGAATCAGGTCCTACAGACGGTCAAGGACTTAAGCCTGCCACCAGACATTTTGTCTTTTTCGAGGCAGACAGAGAGTGATCATGACTGAGCTAACAATTCCATAGAACAGTTGCGTTGGCAGACATAAAATTGAATCTGACCAGGCCCAGCGATCTGGTTAAGGATATAGTCAGAAACGGATACTCGTTGAAAGTTTCATTGGTCAAAAATGGCTTCGGTGATTTTATAGGAACACCAGTGTTTAATCAGTAAAGCAGGTTGGCATGAGGGGCCGAACAACACTGAAGGCCATGACATGGGTTGGCTGAAAAGGCTTTCAGCAAGATATGGAACAAGTAAAATGACCAAAAAAGTAATTGATTTGAATTGACCAAAACTGTTGCACTAATATATTGACCCCATAACGTCCACTCCGTTTCTCACAAATTCAAACGTTAAAGTCTAATGAGTATGGTCATAATCGAGGTGGGTTGGCACACAGCTAAAAGCTCATTGCCACACACACACACATACACACACAAACTGTATACAAGACAGGAGAAGACCGGACGTGGCCCGGCCCTTATAGGCCACAAGGAAGTCAAGGGCCGGAACACTTATCTGACAGGGGTTCTCTTCCTCGGAAAGTCTCTGGTAGTTTCGCCCTCCCAAGAGTTCATTTATTTATCAATCATTTATTAATTAATTTATTTTTGAGATGACATGCTGCTATTTAGATATCACTGTACAACCTCTTTATTGATGTGGGAGACATTTTTCTTCATAATACCATGGCTCTGTGCATGTCAGTAGGATATACCTACACCTGTAAGAGTCCTGGCGTCCTTCCCGATAGTCTCACTTCATTAATTAGTTCTTTGCAAACTGTTAACACGTCCGGTAGAGGCGTTCAGAACGGGATGGGCGCTGAACCAACCTCTTTCGGCCGGGTTCTCTTTTGCATGTCCACTGAAACGGCGGATCTCCAAATAAGCATGCTAAGCTTGAAAACTAAACATTTGGTTTGTTCAATCAGAGCATGCCAATTTGGCGGTATTTCCCCGTCAACTCTGCCTTTTCTCGCGAAAAGTGCATGTCACGAGTGGAGTGAGCGGAATTCAGAGATTACGGGGGCATGGAAGTGGGGGAATGACTCACGGGATAGTGAGGCTGCTCACCTTTATTGACTTCTGTTAGTTAACGTTAAAGCGTGCATGTTATGAGTGGTGGGGGTCTGAATGAGGCGAGAGCGCTGTATTACTATCACTGCACACTAAGACGTCCTTAGAAAGCGGACGCAAGAGAAAGCCCCAGAGGGCGAACATAAGGGGAGCAGTCGGAAGACTAGTGAGAGAGTTTTTTCCGGTGATGACTGGTAGGTGAAACGATGATTGATAATTATGATTGATGTATTATATTCGTCTATTACCATGATGTAAATAAGTATATGTGAGGAATGTGGAAGTCCTTGATATTGGATATAGCAATGAGCGCCATGAGCGATAGATGAAAGTTGAGTTCATGGATTTGTAGCACGAGTGAGTATTGTGTACTACGATGGAGGTGTGTTACCGTAAGATGTTTGGTGAGTGAAATGTGAACTATTGTGTGTACGCTTCATGGGTTGTAAGGAGAGGTGGAGTGAATAGAAATGGTATGGTATTATACCAATGTAATGTTATTCTTGTAGGTGTCGGGGACGGGCCGAAGAGCCACCTCGGTGAGCACAGGGGATAGGCCAGCATAGGGCCGGAGGCCACACATAGGCCAAGAGTGAGGCTGTCGGTGCAGGACAGTAGAGGCACATAAAGTCGTGGCAGTCTGGCCACGGACAGGGACGTAGATATGAGCGTGAATGTGCTAATTGAAATGATAATGTACTATTGCCATGTTGATGGGCTATTGAAATGATAATGTACTATTGCCATGTTGATGGGCTATTGAAATGATAATGTACTATTGCCATGTTGATGGGCTATTGAAATGATAATGTGCTATTGCCCTGCTGAGGTGCTAGTGGAATGCTAAGGTGTTATGGCAATAGGAAGGTGATATTGAGAGACTGCGGTGCCAGTGAATTATTAATGTGCTATTAAGACCCTGGGGGGAGAGGATGAGGCCGAAGTGTCTTTAGGAAGTAACTACCGCGTTGTGGATCCGAGGAAGAGTGCATGTGGGAATAAGGCCGTTGTACGGCAGTTAAATTCAATAATATAATGTATGTAATTGCGCTATTATCTGTATAATTATGTTTAATAAATGTGTGAGTCTGATGGGTTGTTCTGTTAAGTGTTAAACTTGTTCGTTCGTGATTGTTGTCCTGTCATAACTTATTACATCTCCCAGTCTGGGATTTGTGACAGTGCACTTCGATGATAATTTATTAACTCAGCATGGAAACTTTCCATCAATGACATATTTCCTCTCGCCACACCAGAAAACAATCTGACAAATTTTGAAATATTTTGTATCAGGATTTGAGCTCCAAGTTGCTCAAGCTGTTGCTTTTGGTAAGGAGAGAGGAAATGCTGTCACAGCCAGGGGTAGTGTGAGAGAACAGTGAAGACAGTGACTACTTAGGCATTAAGTGATTGTGTTCACTGGAATGTTCTCGAAATTCATCCCATTGCAAAAGCACTCCAAAATATTTCCAGAGTTGTGCAGAGTGGGCAATGGACGGAATGTCTACATGTGTGAGTACAGTCCTGAAAAATTGTCTTGTAACCTCCTTGAAAGGCATCTAAGGCATGAAGTCACACCCTTGTGTCAACTTCTTTCTGCCCACAACAGAGAAATGGTAAAACTCACAAAATGGTTTGAAAATGCCCTGTCATTTATTGTGGCAATGCTCAAAAGAGCTAGCGCCAGCCAACGTAATTTCTTGAGCTAGTTATCTGAAAAGCTGGGGTCTCTTGTAACGGTTTTTCAGAAAGTTTTTCCAATTCCTCGGCAGTCATCTTGGAATTGGCAATGAGTCTTCTTTGGATCCTAGCTCCATGTTCCTCACGGCTCTTAGGTTTGATATCAAGACAGCTGTAAACAAACAAAAAATGATATCCATCCTAGCAACCTAAACCCCCGCCCCTTTTTTAAGATATGGTAACATGACATATTTTGAATAATCCAAAGTAATATTTGGCTTGCATTCGATTGGTGGAATTTGTTCAAGCCGACATCACACCAGATTGGATTTGTTATCACACTTCAGCATGGGGCCTTCAGCTGCTAAGGAAAGAGGGTACGCTTGATTTTCGTGAGGAAACAAAGCTTAACTAAGTCCGCACCCTAACTCTGGTTTGCAATGTACTGCCGAGGAAAAAAAAAAGCCTGCAGTTTGCTTTTGCATTTTGAAGCTATGTTTTAGCTCCACCACCATTGCTTTGCCTTGCGCTTGTTCCCCAAGAGCTGACTGCCATCTCGTTTTTCTGGTTCACTGATGTTTGTTGTCTGTGGTTTTATTCTCTCAACAACATTGTGTCATAGCGTAGTAGAAATATTCATGAGGTCTTGTAAACTATAACTGTGTGCTTTATGCCACGTGTTTTTGTGGTGTCTTCCAACAATACATCACTTAAATATAAATATACTGAAAATAAACATAAGTAACACAATATCAATTATTCTAATTAGCCTGAAGGGAAATCTTCAATATTTTCGTGAGTCATATTGAAATATCCGTGCCATGACATGACCAAGCATCAAATTTTACCCCTGAGAAAGTGTACAAAATTAAAATTACACGTCAGAGCTACGTCATCAAGCAAGATCGATACCCATTGGTCACTGAATATCGATCTAAGTGACATGTTTGTAGGCGATTATATATGGGTAGTTGTCCAGCTTGTGCTAAAGAACCTTTGTGTAATTTTAACCATAGGAAGTTAAAGTTTGTGCGAATGAAGTAATATGACATAGCAGTGTGTTAATACTGCTACTCATGATTGAAAGAATTATCGAGAATCAAGTTCACTCGATACAGAATGAAGCACAATAATACCAGATAATACTATACTCTAAAGTCTACAGACTGAAGCCAAGACCAGAAAAGTGCAGGCTAGGTCTGGGTGTATGTTATTTTTTTAGGTCTTTATTTCAAGGCGGTTCCATTTCTTAATCTTTTTAAATGGTCTGGAAATGAAAGTGGAAACTTATAAATTATTGTTATACGAGGAAAGTGCTCAAATGGTGGGTGGGGAGGATGTACTATTAAATTTTAAACAAAATTAAACAATGCATTGATAAAGATATCATTAGCCTAAGACCCACATGTCCCTAATAATATGACTTTGCATTTTTTACCTAATTCTGCGGAGATCCAGATTTGAATGCTGCAGAACAATAAACTAAACTAAAACTAAAACGTGGTCCAAAAAGAAAAACATGTTGGTCACAAAGCTGGACATTATAAACAAACATAAAACAAACTGTACAATAAATTCCAAAAGAAATGAAAACACAATCATTCTTTTGGAATTCATTGTATAGTTTTTTGCTGTAGTAGTAGTTGTTGTTTAATGTCGGGCTTAGTGACCTACTTTTCCTTATCTTCTGCATTTTTGGCCTTGTCCCAAACACTAGGCTATATACTACCATCCCACATTTTTTTAAACTAAACGCCTGCCTTTACTGTAAGATTATTCACACATAATGGTTTTTGAAGAAGGGAGGATGGATCCTTTCATTTCCCTCCAAACCTCTCGACATTCTGATGACCCTGCACCACGTGCCTGTTGAGTCATTAGGGCTTTTTTTCTATATGAATTGTGGACATTGTGTGATAAAGGCACCAAACTTTGGGTGTGAATAGAATACTTCAAAATATATAAAATGTGATATAGGACCACCCTGAGAGATCTCAGATAATGGGACAGGAAACCTTAAAAATTGACAAAACATTTATTGTGGGCATGCGTAAAAACAGAAACACCGTGTTAGTTTCTATAATAACCACTGGTCAGTTTTCTAGGACTGAATCAATGTCATTCGAAATACAAAGAAATATAAAGGAAATCAGAGGTCATTTTGAGGTTATCAGGGTCATCGTGACGTGGTTCTCTATGCATAATTATTTGTATGCCCACCTGCAACAATCATGCAAAGTTTGTTGCCTTTATCACCAATGCACAATATTGCCCTAACTGGCTCTACTACGTGCAATGCTGCTGTGCAGTGTACACGTTTGGCGGGGTCCTGTATTATGTATGCCCATACACATAAAAAAAATAAAAAAAATTCTGTCAATCTCCAACGGTTCCTGTCTCATTATTTGAGATATCTCAGAGTGGTTCTATATCACATTTTGTATATTTTGAAGTACTCTGTTCACACCCAACGTTTGGTGCCTTTACCACAATGTGCACAATTCATATAGAAAAAACAAAACACAAACCCACCCTAAATGACTCTACCAGCAGCTCGGCCTGAGGCGGTGAGGCCGTGGGCTTCAGCCTACCAAGCCTAATGGTAAATCCGGCACTGCCTAGAACCAGAGATACGGTAAGGCTTGTCACACAAAAAAATTTGCAAGGTTTATCTTGCTCGGGTCGGCTGGTAAAAGTAAATCCCCATGTAACTACATACATTGGCTTACGTGTACAAACCCCACTTTTTTTGTTTGTTTTTGTTTGAAGCTTTTGAATAGCTTGTTTATCACTGCAAACCTGGGCCCTGATATGAGAACTATTATAGTTGTTTTCTCCGCCGGATCAGTTCTTTGTCTTCTCGGGAGCCCCCTGTTCTTGAGTTTCTGTTTCTTCTTCCTTCTTTCTTGTTGTCAGTTCCGTCTTCTTTGCTCTGTATTGCCTTCTTTATTGGTGGTAGACTCCAAAAAAGGTTGTTTCCTCCCACCATCCTCTTTTTTTTTTTTTCATTCATGTAAACTTTGTCCCAGATGAAAAATCAAGACTTTTCATCTACTGGAAGAACGCGCTATGTATGTAACAGATCATGATTGTATAATGCAGCTTACTGTTATGTTGATCTCTTATTGAAGCCCTCTTCTCAACCCCTGCTTCCCCCCTTACCTACACAGGAAAAAACGTTTTTCTGCAATGAAAACTTGCCGAATGAGATAGAAGACAGCTCGAGCCTTAGTTTTTGTTTGTTACCACTCCACCTTTTGCACAACTGAGAAAGTCGACTATAGAGGCTAATAATAATGTCATTTTCCGTGAAAATAGCAGAGCGGATGTTGCAAGGTTTATCTTGCCAAGTGCCACAACGCATTTAAACAAGTGTCAAAGTGTGCACTTGTTACTGCTTTTCCACGTGCTAAAAAATCTTCAGTTATTCAGAAAATGGAGACAGAACAAACCAGAACTTAAGTCACAAGTTGTTACGTCTTGCCCCCTAACCATTACTGCGAGTTCGCTGGTTAGGTTGACATTGGCGGGAAAATTCAATGTGCTGTGACCGAAACTTTTGTGTAAGCCAGTGAGAATATTGTAATAGTTTCTTAGCCAATCTGTTTCCAGAATCGTTCCTCTTTGCTATAAATTGTAGCGCACACAGTTGATAATAATATCCACTTTATAAAATCAATTATAATCTAAAGATGAAACTACAACAACAACAACAATAACAATAACAACAAAGAAGGAATTACATGTACCATTACTACGACTGTATCCACATTACCAAATATTACTGTCCAGTGAGAACAATAACACTATGAAGTGGACGAAACTGAAAGCGCTGAACTCGAAACGACCAGAATATGATAGAACTGTCTCACTGATATCCCATTGTAATCTTCAGCCAACAAGACTAGCAAGAGGGGAGAAATGACCGGGCTGAACACGGTCTTATGGACGGTGCTGCTCGTCCAGACATCATCCGTGTGCTGGGGGGAAGCTGGGGTGGAGACAGATGTTCCCAGAACCAAGTTCAAGGCCGCTGTATTTGGTCATACTGTAATCCAGCCTCCCAGGGCGAGGCAGCCTGTATCACGCGACCAGGCCCTCAGTTATCTGAAGATAAACCTGGATGTGTATAGTAATAAGTCGGCGGAGGCCAGTAAACAGGTCAGTACAGGAATGAAAGGTACATAACATGAGGGCGGATGTGTTTACATACTTACAGACAGACAGACAGATCATGTCAATCAGCATTACTATACAACTATAATTATCTAGTGTATCTCCTAATATGAACGTCAATTTTGTGTGTGGAAGAGACAGAAGAATTAAGCTTTTATTTTTATTAATATTATTTTAGTGAAAGGGGGGGGAGGCACGCTCTTACATATCATCTGTAGAATTTCTCATAGTGTCAAACTAATCTGTTTCCATTGGGCATTGCCGGTTTATGCATAACATTCTGAACCCAGTGGCATTTTGTTCTGTCATAACTTTTTTGGACCAATTTCTGGAACAAATTTTTGAAGATTTCATAAATTCTTGCAAACAACCTTTGTTTAGCCATTGTATGGTGAGTTCATGAAACGAATTAGCTATAGACTTTGCTGATTATTAAATGATAATAATATAGTGCTCCAACACTGTTGATGTATCACAAATTTCAGGGAGCAGATATTTTGGTGTTTCCAGAGGACGGCCTGTACGGCTTTCGCTTCACCCGAGACAGAATCTATCCCTACTTGGAACACATCCCCGACCCCAAGCTGCATACCTGGTCACCTTGCAATGAGCCTGGCCGTTATCCAGGCACAGAGGTACAGCAAGCTTTGAGCTGTATGGCAAAGGAAAATAACTTATACATCGTGGCTAACATGGGAGACAAACAGCCCTGTGATCCAAAGCAGGATCCCAAGTGCCCCCCAGACGGACGCTACCAGTTCAACACAGCAGTGGCCTTTGGGCCGAATGGTACCCTGTTGGCTAGGTATCACAAATCGCACTTATTCTATGAACACCAGTTTGATACTCCAGTACCTGAAACTGTATTTTTCGACACCCCATTTGGTAGATTTGGCATGATGATTTGTTTCGATGTTCTATTTTACGACCCCGGCATACCCATGATTTTGGATAGCAATATTTCCAATGTGGTCTTTCCGACTGCCTGGGTGGATGCCAATCCACTTCTTCCTGCTTTAGGCTTTCATTCATCTTTTGCTCGAGGTTTGGGTGTGAACTTTTTGAGTGCTAATATTCATCAACCTGAGGGTCGTTTCCATGGCAGTGGTGTTTACACACCAGATGGAATGAAAACCTTTGACTACGGCACCTCCAACGGGTTTTCTCCACAGCTGCTGGTCACAGAGATAGACGTGTTGTTGAAGCCTCAACCAAACATCAAGATTCCAACAAAGGATCTCTTCCACTTTCCTCAGCAACCTCAAACTGTTTGTCCTGACCGTGGGCAAGAAACTATTAACGTCACAGATACAGGTCCACAGTTTTATTCTTATCTTTTCTTTGATCTGTTTACATTCAGGACATTAGATACTCCAACAGGTTCTTTGAAAGTTTGCCAGAAAGATGTTTGCTGTGAACTTCGCTATACCATGGATGAGAATGACTTCGGCAAAGAGCTTTTCGCATTCGGGGCTTTCGATGGTTTGCATACGCAGGAGGGTCCATATTACTTTCAGATTTGTGCTCTCATCAAATGTGCTGATGCCAAGAACAGATCTTCATGTGGATCCATGACTCACACCTCTATGACAACGTTCACGCGCGTGGAGATAGACGGAAATATGGGGACCTATTTTATCTTCCCTAATGTGGTTTTGTCCAATGAGAGAGGAGAACTGGCCTTAGCAGAAGCGGAGTCATGGGATTTCAAGAACGCCTCCTTGTGGACAAACCCACCGTTTAATAAGCGTGTGTTGTCAGCTGCACTCTTTGGTCGCTACTACAGTCGAGACAAGTGCATGTATTAGGATGAGAAAAAAGGATGTAATATATAGCCTAATCCGATGCAATCATGGCTGATCTTCTACTTAAGCTTAGGTGTTGTAGTTTCATTCATAAGCGTCGTTCTGTGAGGAGGACAGTTCTACAATTTTTTAGACAAATGATATAATAAGAAATGGAAAACCTCTTCACCTGCAGCAGCCATAAGCTGATCTTGCAACATTACCAAATTAGTCTCTCTCAGCTCCCGCTATTCAAATAAAGTATCTGCTTTTGTCAGAAAAACAGCATTAGGATCGAGTAGTTCTTGGACATTGGATTTTTCTCATATTTTCAAGTCCCTGGTCCTATTGGGGGGTAGGATCGAGTACCTAGTCTTCTCGGATAAGGACGAAAAAATTCGGAGGGCCCGTGTGCACGTTAAAGATACCTTGGCAGTTGGAAATCGTAAAGAGCAGGCCGAAAGGCCGCTGCCCGGGCAAAATTGAAATTAATAGATTAAAATTTATCCATATCATCTCCATCTCCCCCCCCCCCCCACCCCCCCGCCGCCAGAACAAGAAATAATAAAACAAGTAAAGTGAGGTGTAAATGCCAAGGGCAGCGAACCTCCTAAAATAAAGACCTCAAATCACGAAAAACAGCATTATTAAGTCTTTTTTCTTTTCTTTCCTTCTAACTGTATATTATTCATTTGCCTTTCTTTCTCTCTGTCTTTCATCGTCTGATCTCAGAGCACACAGAGCAAGTGACATGAATGAGTAAATAATCAACAGTTTCATAATAAGAAGTGAATATAACAAGATATATGAAAAAAGAATAAAAAGCTGGATAGAACAATGCTCCAAAAACTAGTGCTCACCAAAGCAATTATTCAATGGTTTATTTCCATGTATACAAAGTCAAGGATATTCCATGGCAATAGCAGGGTACAGCAAAATAACAGTAGCAACAACGGCAAAGATAACTCATCTATTGACAATTAGATTACAAACAGAACAAGTCAAGATTCACTGACATGATTTGCAGCATTTTAAATTTACTTTAAGACAGAATTCTTCATATTCCACGGATCAGCTAAAATTAATGGCGAGAATTCAGCGTAGATGTTTCACTGAACCAGCAATCACATGGCTGGGTTTGATTTCAAACTTTTGCGTACCAAAGGGACTTTGAAGTGCTATTGCGAAAAAGGAGTTCTGTGGAAATGATCTTCCAGGCAATGGATTATCTGTAAATAGATGTTGATTTTATCACCCAAGGGGGTTAGCCATAAAGTAAATATGCTCCAAGGCTGGAGGATGGTGGGCCTGGGGAAAGTGTACATGTTGGGAAAGAAGTGTATTGTAATGAGTGTATGTATGCTTTCCAATATGGTTATTAAGTGAACATTTTAGTTTTATTTATTTATTTTTTTTTTCAAACAATCTAGTAGGATAGGATTATATAAACATCAAATGTTGGCTATGTCTTTCACGGAATAGTCACATGGTAGCCAACATTGAGCATAATTTTGAAAATTTTGTGGATGGCCTCAAAGTAAAAAAAATATTCAATACAATTTACAATTTTCAAAGTGTTATTCATAAACTATACTGCCTTAAATTAAATCTAGTAAAAAATTGGTTAAGAATCACATCATTCCCAGTGCCAAATAATACTGTCAAAAGCGAAGAATGAAGATGTTATACCTGGACACTATTGATACTACAACTTGCTATCATCAAGTATAATTATTTGAAAAGTTCCTGTAGTAATGACCAGTCTTATTTATGACCTTTCCTGGCTGCAGGTGAAACCTGATCGTACAGAAATGACTTTTGGCGAAAATGCTAATAGGTGCCCAACCAGCACCACTACGTCAATCTGACGTAGATTTCTGTAGGATTGGCAGGATTACGTTAAAGGCAGGTTCCCAACATCAACCCAATGTTGATGCAATGTCAAAAACAGCGGATCTGCGTGGAATACCCACGCGCAAACTTGATATTAGTTCTATGCGTTGGATTTCTGTAGGCTTGCTGGCTAGGCTGAATAGCCTCCCAGATGAGGGAGGAATATTTAACAATTTTATGTATTTAGTGATACAATTCTTTTACAGTCTGTTGCTGGTAGGCATGCTAGAAATGATAAGGGTAATGTAAAAGAAAAGAAAATGTATTGGCTGTCATTCATATTTTCATGACAGAATGAGTCTACTATCTAACATTATGAATGAATCAAAACACTTATAAATCTGGTCTAATTAAAATATACAACGCATATATTTATAAAACTAAAAAAAATAAAATACTGGAATAAGTGGAGCAATTTTGAGAAATGTAAATGGATGTATGTGAGTCTTCTGAAGGTCAATGAGAGGTGAGAAGGGCATCTTTTTTAATGACATCCAACAGCAGACTGTTTCTATAACATCTGAAATATCTTCAACCCCAGGTGGGGGTCTCAAACTCTTTTCTGTTGAGTAAGGATTGATAGACAGTCTGCTGCATAATTTACTAAAAATCTCCAAAAACAATTTAATAATAAAGAGAATTATATGCATACTCGCCAACAGGCGCTGCACTGTAGCGATGACATGTCTACTCCAGTTGTCATTTGGCTGCAATGACACTAAGGCAAATTTCCCAAATGAGGTTAATGAAGTACACAAAATACAAAATACAAATACAAAAAAAATACAAAGCCAAATCTCCTAGTGCATTCTCGTACAGAAAAAAAAAATATATTGCCATACCCGTAATATGCAATCCAAAAGTAGTAAATATCTGAAGGAAAAAAGGAGGAAGCCATATTTTGCAATCTTTGTATTAGTAATAAATGATTAAAAAAAAATATACAATAAAGTGTGAATGAGAAGTAAGCTCTAAATGAAAATGAAAATAAATGATAAATGCAAGTGTCTGGTAATACAATCATCATCAGGTAAAAAATTTGAAAAGCTTAAATAGAATTCCAAAGCCTTCCCCCCCCCCCCCCCCCAAAAAACCCCCAAAACCCACAACAAAATATGCATTCAGTCATTTGTGCTCAATAGCGAAGTTTCCATATTTGATCAAATATTTAATAGCTAGATAACTGAATCAGTAGAATGACCCAGTTAGTTGTCACATTTCAGCAAGGATGACCTTGAAGTTGAATGCTCTATATCAACAACAGAAATCTGGGTTCGACAGTGCCCACTATATTTCTGTAGGTCTGTTTGTGATGATACAAGTCCATTCATATTATTCTTATGTCTGTGCATGTATGGAAGGCCAGAGTTAGTACTGACCACGGACAGGGCACCCTGGTCTCTCCTATTCCCACTGTTGCAACTGTCCACCACCCGTGAATATTGGCTAAAATCTTCATCATTCAAATGTGTGGTATTTTCAATCCCACCATTTCTCTTAATGTCCTGTCCTCCATCCTGAGACAAGTGGTATTGTTGTTGCTGTTGTTGTTGAAGATCAGACAGATCATTAGAGTGCTGGATCTGATGATATTTATGTTCACTTTGTTGGTGGTGATGCTGAAGTTGACGTGGAGGTTCTGGCATCATATCCATGGATTTTGTAAGGTCAGGAGATATAGACAGGCCCAGGATAGAGGCAAAATAACAGAAACTGAGCAGCATCTGATGACAAAAATTATTGAAAGCATGACATCATCATTTGGTCAGTCAGACATTAAGCACATGACAAAAGCACTGTGTTTCTCAACCTTTTAAGTCCCACACTCCCCCTCCACCCATATACACACACACAAAACATGCCTCTCACCTTGATCGGACAAATTAGTTTACAGTATGTACAAAATATATAATCATATTTATATTTATTCCAAATGTATATATTCAAATGAAGTTTTATTCAAAATGACATAAACAAACACCAGTTTACCAAAGATTTCTATGAAAAATCCCTTGTCCCCATTCTGAAGTCCCATGCCCAACCAAAATATTGCCATGCCCCACTTTGAGAAACACTGCACAAGCATGATGGTTAGTCAAACGCCAACACTGGCATGACAGCATTACCCACTAAATCAGGCTGATTAAAGAAAAATAAACTCTAGCATGCATTAACACCGTTGTCGTTTAAGTTGTCATGTTGGTTTTTTTTTTTTAGCTATCGTCAGATTGGTTGCCACAAACTCCATCTTTCACAGAAACATGACAGAAAATTGTTATATCAAAATGCCAATTAAAAAGAAAAAAAGGCGAGCTGGAAAAACAGAAAGAAGAAAATAGGTAAGAAATATTTTAAGAGAAAACAAAATGGATTAAAAAAAAAAAGATTGAATTAGTGCTTTGGAGGCACTGCACTAGTTTGTAAAAGTGGAATCAATCAAGTATCAACAAATTGATACATGAAATTTCCTGTGCGTGGCACTGCTCAGTTTTCTTCTTCTTTATTATTATTTTTTTTTGCCTTTCGAATTAAATTTTCTGTGCCTTCAACAGCTGTTTACAATAGTCTTTTTTAATCAATGTAGTAAAATGTCCACCTGTTACTTCACTGTCTAACTCTCACTGATTGTAAAAATTAAGTGGGGTACACTGCTTGAAGTTTCCTTCGGTTTGTTTTCATTTAGCCTAGGTATGTTAGCATTTAAAACCACACCAGGCCCTTTGTAAACTAACACTAGAGCTGTCTTTGCAGGTCTTTCGCTTAAAATTAACTCTGTCGATATATGGGGTCATATAGTATGCTCAGTTTTGTTTACTTTTAGACAATGTCCCAAGCTGTCTTAACACATAGGCACACTAAGCAGTTGCCCAGGGGGCCCATGGGTTTAGGGGGCCCCATGTATGCAAATTTACAATGGTTTTTGAAATGGAAAAATACAGCCTGTTGCTTTGCCCCCTGGGGCCCATTAATGATACTGAGATGGCCCTGACCAACATATTTTATTGAGGAAGTGAATAACAAGTACCTGGAAGCCAGCAAAGATGCAGTTGTACCACTCCACGGGCAAAACATTATCAGAGCCTTTCAGGAAAAAGAGAAACAGAAAACAAAATGTTCAGTTAAAAAAAAAAGTTATCATAAAATGTCAAAAATGATTAGGTGATCTATTTAAAGATAATGTGATTACAAGTGACTGTGATCTATGAGGAAAAAGCAAAGGAGAAAGTCAAGAAGCTGATGCAAAAGACAGAAAAGAGTGGGAGATGATTGTAGCTGTAAAACGACAAACTCACCGCATAATGTTGCAGTGGAAATGGAGTAGAAGAGAAATTTGGCATAGACCAGAAACACTTGAGCTAGATCCTTCAGTTCTTCATTGATAAATTTCCAAGATGATCTCTGTGTAGGACAGCACGGCAAATAAGTGAGGAATTCTGGGGTTAAGTGTCATCAATGATACATGTAACCCATTGTATATCTGCCAGGTAGCACATAATGACATTATCATTTGCACTGGCAAAAAGCAAAAGAATTTGAAACATAAAATGACATCACCTTATCACCTTAAACAGTTTTTTCTTTTACTGCAAGTGCTATAATTGCGATTTCTACTGCCCCTATGTCTAGTATCAACTCTCAGTGCATCAAAAGTGCTGGTTCCAATTGTCCAAGCTAGTGTGCACACTGCATTTCTTGAGTAAACCTTCATGTTTACTTCATATCTTGCAGTTCTGATTTTCTTTAATCTTCATTCACTTCTCTGCATATTTTAATAATATATAATTTTATAAGATGAAGTAAATATTAAATATTTTACAGGTGGAAATAAATCATTACCTCCTTTTATTACATTAAAATTAATGTGGACACATTGTGTAGAAATATGTGGGCCTCCAAGAGATCTTGATTCTAGCACAAACCGCATGGTAATTATTATTCCTAAGCGGTGTTACTAGAGCTACTGTATCTATTAAGATTAATATTTTCTACTCTTATTTCTTGGATTAAAACTAATCTTATCACCACCAACATCACCACCACCACCACCATCATCCATATCATCATTACCAATATTATAGCCACCACCACTGCTACACCTCCCAGGGTCACTAAAACTACATGTTTAATATTGTTATGTCCACCACTCTTAACTGTTGGATTAAAACTGTTTCAGACAAGCCATGTCAATGTTGTTGTTACTGTTGTTGTCCTACATCTTACCTCGAGTCTGTAAGTCAATGTGTAGATGCCAGCAAACAACAGAATAGTAGCTAGATACGACTGGGCTAGGAAAGTATTGTTGACTGTATGGCGATAAATCTGTTTGACCAGCCGACCTGAAAGAGAAAAAAATTAATTATAATTCCCAGCCAATCCCTTGATAAGTCAGTTCATTAGTCAGTCAATCAGCCAGTTAGTCAGACAGCCAGTCAGTCAGAAGGCAAATCTGTCAATCAACTATTCAGCCGGTCACTCAGTCCATCAGTCAGTCAGTCCTCCAGCTTACTTTCAATCTACATGTATCTTAACTTGTGTACTGACCCAAACACAATACCAACCTGAAGCCAGAATCAGGAAGAAGAGATTGATCAACTGCAAAGCGATCATGGTACAGGAACTCTGAAAGGTAAACAGACCAGACCATTTGTGAGATCATACCATCGATGGAGCTTCCTAAACATGTAATCACCATCCTCTCCTCATCCCCACCCTCTTCAACACCATTATTCAGCATCTGCATTACAACTTGAAAAACCAGGGTTCAACAATGAAAACTATAATAAATGTGCACATCATGCATTAAAAAATAATTATAATAAAATAATAGTTCGTCCATCAGGTATGATGATGACCTTAACAACACCAGAAGAATAAAGAACAGAAATTGTTGAGAATTTCAACACATGGACAATAAAGAGAAGTAAAGGACACAGAGGACAGAATGGAAAGACTGTTCTTTCATGACTTATGGCTTCTCATGTGACTGATAAGTCCTATTTTCGCCCTGAAGACCCTTCCGCATAAGTGATAAGAGTGCTCCGTTGGTTCAGTACCACTGGGCCTTTTCTTGCGCCGTTCTCTTTTTTTGATAGCCTGCTGGACTCTGTCAGCTTCCCATGCTTTGCTGCCTCTGGTAAGGGCCGCCCTCCAATTTGCTCGATCAAGCGAGAGCTTTTCCCACTCACTCACATCAATGGCAAAGGCCTTCAGTGATTGCTTGAGAGTGTCTTTGTAACGTCTCTTTGGGGCCCCAACATTCCTCGTTCCATTGGAGAGCTCAGAGAAGAAGATTTGCTTAGGGAGTATGGAGTCGGGCATTCTGACAACATGTCCTGCCCAACGTAGCTGAATTTTTTTCAGGTGGCAGAAGATGCTCAATTCCTTGGCACGATTGAGGACCTCAGTGTCTGGAATTTTATCCTGCCATTTGATCCTTAGGATCTTTCTAAGGCAGGCCAGATGAAAGTGATTTAGTTTTCTGGCATGCGATTGGTACACTGTCCAGGTTTCAGCCCCATAGAGTAGGGTGGGAAGGACCACAGCATTGTAACCTTTCAGCTTAGTGTCTGTGCGAATGCCGGCAACATCCCACACTCTCTTTCGAAGCCTGCCAAATGCAGAGCTGGCTTTGCTGATTCTTGAGGGAATTTCAGTATCAACACGAGCCGTGGAAGACAGTGTACTGCCAAGATAGGTGAAGTTCTCCGACACCTTCAGAAGACTGTCATGGACTTTGATATTTGGGGTCACAGGATACTTGTCGTCTGGAGTAGGCTGATGGAGCACTTCCGTCTTCTTTGTGCTTATTGTGAGGCCAAAGTTGTCACAGGCACTAGAGAACTTATCAACACAGTTTTGCATGCTATCCTCATCGTGTGCCAGAAGTGCACAATCATCAGCAAATAGTAGGTCACAGACTTGAGTACTTTTGGTTTTGGTTTTTGCCTGAAGTCTCCTGAGGTTGAATAGACTGCCATCAGTTCGGTACTTGATGCTTACCCCTGGAGGAGGAGAGCTAAAGGCTTCTTCTAGCATTGCAGAGAACATGATGCTGAACAGAGTTGGGGCTAAGACACAACCCTGTTTTACCCCATTTGTGACAGCAAAAGGCTCTGAAACACTGCCGTTACTTTTGACTGCAGCTTGCATGCCATCATGAAACTGGCGCACTATTGTGATGAATTCGGGTGGACACCCAAACTTCGCCAAGATTTTCCAGAGGCCTTCACGACACACTGTATCAAATGCTTTTGTGAGGTCAACAAATGTGATGTACAGCGCTTTATTTTGTTCCATGCATTTTTCCTGAATCTGTCTGGCAGCAAAGATCATATCCGCCGTTCCCCTCTCTTTACGAAAGCCACATTGGCTCTCGGGAAGCAAGTCATTTGACGAGAGGTGATCAAGAAGGCGATTCAGAAGCATTCTTGCCAATATTTTGCCAGCAATTGAAAGTAGAGAGATTCCCCGATGGTTGTCACAGACTTGGCTGTCCCCTTTGTTTTTGTACAGATGGATGATTGAAGCATCTTTGAAGTCCTGTGGCAGCTTCCCTGCTTTCAACATATGATTGAACAACTCGGTCAGCCTTTCAATAAGCTTTTCTCCACCGAAGGCATACACCTCAGCAGGAATTGAATCCACGCCTGGTGATTTGTTAAAGGACATCTGATTTGTGGCAGTCCGGGTCTCATTTGCTGTGAATGGCTTGGCAAGAGCTGCATTAATAGGAGTCTGAGGGAGGCAGTCAATGGACTCAGTATTTATATTTGATGGCCGATTTAGCACACCTCCGAAATGTTCTGCCCAGCGCTGAATTATGGCATTCAATTCAACAATGCGTGTTGAATCATCTGACGCAAGAAGTGGCGTAGTGCCAGAGCGGGATGGTCCAAACACAGCTCGGAGGCTCTCAAAGAACTTTCTAGTGTTGTTTGTGTCAGCATATTTCTGAGTTTCTCTTACTCGTTCTAGCCAGTCATTTTTCATTTTCCTCAGCTTCTTCTGGAGTACACCCTTACATGCACGCAGTGCATCAGCTTTTGCTGTGGAAGAGGGGTCACTGCAGTGAGCTTGGATGAGACTATTTTTTTCTTTGATGAGCACTTTGATTTCATTATCATTATCATTGAACCAGTCCTGGTGCTTGCGGACAGGAAAACCAACTGTGCTGCTGGCACAAGAGTGTACAGTCGTATTTAGGTCAGTCCAGCTCTGTTCAATGTTCTCAGGGTCAAAAGTCACGCAATCCAATTTTGAGGAGAGTTCTGAGGAGAGCTCGCTCTGTTTCTCAGCTGAGCAGAGTTTTGAAACATTTAGGTGTTTAGGTGGCGCTTTCCCTTGAGGGCGTCTATTGCGTCTCAATGTTAGTCTGAGCTTGCAAACAATGAGTCTGTGGTCAGTTCCACACTCGGCACCACACATCGCCTTTGTTACAAGGACATCCTTTCTGTCAGTCTTCCTCACAATGACATAGTCTATGAGATGCCAATGCTTTGAGCGGGGATGCATCCATGACGTTCTGTTTCTCACGGGGAGACTAAAATTTGTGTTGGTAATGAACAGGCCAAATTCAGCGCACAAAGTAAGTAAGCGCAACCCATTGTTATTGCATGAACCAACTCCATGAGGGCCCAAAACATTTGGCCACGCTGAGATTTCTGAGCCAACCCTAGCATTGAAGTCCCCCAAGAGAATCAGCTTATCAGCTGCCGGGACAGAGCATATGACAGATTCTAGATCAGAATAGAACTTGTCTTTGGCTTCATCTGGGTTTGTCATGGTGGGCGCATATGCGCTAATGAGGGTGGCTGACTGGCTTTTCCCAACTGGGATCCTGAGTGTCATTAGCCTGTCATTTATTTCAATTGGCATGGACTGCAAGTTTCTGACAAGGTCATTTTTAATTGCAAACCCAACACCATGCTGTCTCGGTTCGACTGCACCCTTGCCTTTCCAGAAGAAGGTGTATCCACCACTGAGCTCTTTGAGTTGGCCACTATCAGGGAGTCTGGTCTCACTGAGTGCCACTATGTCCAGGTTGTACCTGCTGAGCTCAATGGCAATAAGTGCAGTGCGTCTTTCCGGGTTGTTTGAGTTGTCCTGTAGTGTGTGTATATTCCAGGCTCCTAGCCTGAGTAAGCTGAATTTCTTTTTGTTTCGACCGCAAAAAGGGATCCCCACTGGTCGCGGTATACCAGTCAGGGTGATGTGAAGTGGGCTTTCTTTAGGGCACCTTTTCTAGCCCCTTCCTCAGTTGAGGCGAGAAGTGCTATCCTTAAATAAGGCTGCTCAGCTACTGTGGGTGCTGCCTCCCCACGCCTCCACTTCAATCGACGATGAAGCGACCATAGCCCACAGCCACCAACGTGTAGGTCTGTGCTAACAGCTTCCAGTCTATCCAAACCTGCTGCCACCGCACTCGCCCATCGCCGTTGGAATTTTGAGAGGAAAGAAGATGAACGCAAAGATGAAAGAAGACGAGGTGAGTGTTAAGACTGGCGCAAAGAGTTTGTTTTTAGTGAAAAAGAGCTGCGCAAACATCAGACTCACTCTCTCGCCTGGACACAACTTATCCAAGTGGCAAGACAAGGTCAAGACGACTGGAAATGTATCCAGGTGCAGGAGGATGCCAGAGGGACAGTCATATTGCCTGACCGGCTGCCTGCAGGCTACTCCACAGCCTCGCAGTCCCAACTGACTAGGGTGAAAGACCCAAACCAAAGAACACCAATACAGGTGGATGCTCTGTGTCACGATATCCAGGCCAGAGTGACGGTATATTGCCATCTGCCCTATCAATCAACCACTGGCCTGCTGCCGCCAGCTTCGAAGCTGCGTCCGGGAAGTTTGCTCAATTCTTCGTCTGTGATTTAGGCAAACAAGCCTATGACCACACCGCTACCGGGGGCCAATATGAAGGACTCAAATACTGAGGGTCACATTGTGCCCTAGCATGTGGCCGTTGGGTTAGATGAAACCTCCTCCGCCCTGGCCGTTTGCACCGACAGGTGCACGCCCACTGATACCATGCTAGCGTACCGGTTCATGGAACAGGTTGTACTGGATTACATGTTACCAGTAGCAGATGTTTCTGACCTGACGGGAAAAATAATTATAATGTGAGATTAAATGAAGCATCCCAAGAGTTAAAACAGGTCGAAGAATATTTAAGATTTAGATTAATACCTTTCTTAATTTTGTTTTTAAATCCTGGATATATATATATATATCATGTATTGAAAAAGTGTAGACTAGAATGCGCTAACCATGCTGTGAACTGAGAAAAGGAAAAAAGAGGATCTTTGCAGAAATATTTTGTGAAAGCTCTGAAAAAAAAAGGCAATGAAAATATCTCTAATTTCATCAACATATAATCATAGTACATGCACTTGTATTAGTTTGCTGTCTCAATCCTCATAAGGCTTCACATTGGCAGTCACTTCATATTATAAAAGAAGCAAGGCCTCCCATGCTTTGTAACCCCAGAGCCCTAAATTCTATGAAATATCGTATTACCCAGCGAAAGACCTAAAAGTGCACGTGGCATATTTTAAATGGTCTTGAGGTTTGCTATATTTTTAATAATTTCATTGATTTTGAGTCACAAGTGGGTTGAACAGAAAAAAGTGTTCAGAACTGGAAAAAAGACGCATTTTCTTCACGTAGAACTAAAGACAGGAAATTTCGTTCTGCACCTCAATTTACACATTGGTGATTGAAACTCATTTCAAAAATCGCACCTATGTATTCCTTGAGCCAGCGGGCCAGCTGGTCTCTTTAAAGCTGTTACTGTTACTTGTTAAGAATTGTTTTATGTCTACTGGCAACAAGTACATGGACAGATTTTTCTGGGAGGACCAATGAATCCAGTTATCATGAACTGAAGGGGAGCTGCACGGATAGGACTAAAGGTTAGGGATAGGTTTAATAATAGGTTTGGGATTGGGAATAGGGTTAATAATACATTTATTTCAAGTTAATCACGTTTAATATCTTTTCTCACTCTTGTCCCCTTAAAAGACTTGAGTGTTTTTTTTCTGGTGGTAACCGGATTTGGTAATCCTTCCAAATCTTCCAGTCCTTCCACTATTCAAGAAAGGAGCGACTCGTATTTGTGCATAATATATCATTCATTATCGCACTGCTCAGACTTTTGATTATCAGTTCATGGATCTAAGCCCTTGGGCCTTACTAATGACTGCCATACTAAAGGAAAAACACTTTAATCAAAGGTCAAAAATTGAATCAGAATAGTAAACAGATATCCTACTGCCACCAGGAATGGCCTCTCCCCCTTGTCGTTACGAGGCCATGAGTCAATGAGGGTCAACACAATTAGGTTGGTCAGCTGTTGAACAAACAAGCAAATGAATTAATTTGTGAACATCAATATTTGGTGGCTAGGTCTGTCTTACAAGCTTAAATATTGGATATAAGAATGGAGAAAGCCAAAGGCAGAGAAAAGGTAGGAGAGAGTGAACATTTCTCAAAGCAATAACATTTTGAGTCTGTCAATGGGCTTGAAGGCCAATGTATATGCGTGTGCACATGCATATACCCTAACCCTAATTATTTATATGCATGCAAGATTATTACATGTATATGCTGTTATTAGTGGTGAAAATGGATAAAATTCAGTTCAACAAAAAAAAAAAAACCCCCCAAAAAACCAAGGAGGCGGGAGATAAAAGGAAGGAGGACAGGAAGCATGAAGTATGGAAAACAAAAACTGACAACAAAGCAGAAAACCACAATGGTCGCAGACAACGAGAAAAACATCTGACATGTACTTAAAAACTTTGATTGGCGTGGTAAATAATTTGTATAGAATAGTTATCCCAATTAGCCAATAATGCCAGAGATAAATGGATGGAAAAAAGTTCCCTACATCCCGATCCTTTTGAGCTCTAACAATTCTTCATAGATTTTCTTTATGTTTTCCTTGGTGCAAGAGTAAAGGGGTAGGGTTACGGATAAGGAAGGGGTATGGGATCAGGTAATTGATAAGGATAGGCTAGTCGGGATGTATGGAACTCCTTCTGAAAGGTCTGTTATGTTACCTGCAATGCCACGGTCACTATGGTGATATGTTTATATAAAACCCTTCTCTTATGTGGCCAGCAATGACGACCCCACCAGCTTTTCCTCTTCTTTGTATTTGTTCCCGAGCCAGAGCCTTCCTGTAGGAGAGAAGGCAATTCTATGTACATACATAACTGAAGTTTTTACACATAATGGTATGTAAGCCAAATCATTTGGAGATGCCATTGGACACACTCTCCTGAATTCTGTCAATACACAGATTGATGGATACACTTCACTGAATTTTGTGGATACACAGGTTCATGGATACACTTCCTTGAATTGTGTGGATACACAGGTCCATTATTACACTTTCCTGATTTCTACTGATACACAGGTTCATGGATGCACTTCCTTGAATTCTCTGGATACACAGGTTCGTGGATACACTTCTCTGAATTCTGTGAATGCCTAGGTTCCTGGTTATACTTTCCTGAATTCTGTGGATACACTTTCCTGCATTCAGTGGATACACAAGTCCATGGATCCACTTCTCTGAATTCTGTGGATGCTTAGGCCCCTGGTTATACTTTCCTGAATTTGGTGAATACACAGGTCCATGGTTACACTTCCCTGAATTCTGTGGATACACAGGACCCTGATTACACTTTCCTGCATTCTGTGGATGCACAGGTCCATGGTTACACTTCCCTGAATTCTGTGCACACACTTTCCTGAATTCTGTGGAAATGTAGATCCATGATTATACTTCCCTGAATTCTGTGGATACACCAGTTCATGGATACACATTCCTGAATTCTGTGGTCACACAGTCTGAAGGCCCATGGACAGTTCCCTTGAGGTCTTTGAGTACATTTCTTTCCGTTTCCTCGTCTCAGTTCCCCACATTTCGTGGTAACACTTCTGTGGGTTCTTTGGTATCAGTCAGTCTTCGACATCCTATTTCTATTGCTTGCCATAATAATGGCAGAGTCCAACTGATTATAATGGTCTCAAATCCGTCACATTGCGGTGTTACAGTAACCCTTCTTTCATTCCTGATCTCTCTCTCTCTTAATATCCTTTTTTTCCCCATTGTGTCCATCTTCCAATGAAGATAAAGAGCTCGTCTTGAAAATTAGAATAAGAAGGTCAATGATAACTGAATAAATAATGTCAATATTTGATTAAAAAAAATAAAAAGCTAACAGAAGTCCACTTACTTCAAGAATCTCGAGACAGCTATTTAACACATGTTTTGTGTTATGTATGACACTAATCAGTTCCAACGCCTGAGCCCGGCTCAAAACGTGAGTACCGGTACTGGCCCTGGAGAACAAAATTGTATGCCAGTATGTTATAAAAGCACGAGCAAAATCAAGTGTGTCGTTGAAATTGGAACATTACTGAAAACAATGAGACAAGGTGCATGAAGCCGAATGAGTAAAAAAAAAAGATCAATTTTGAGGCAGTTTTTTTTTATAGCCTTACATTCTTTTTGAGAAGTCGTATACATCCTGAAACTGGTGAAATCGTTAGGCTGATGGAACGATAGATGATAAGACGGGTATGTGCTGGAATGAGAATGAATGGCTGGTTCCTTAGAGGCCAGTGGGGCTACTGAACTTGCATTAGTTTACACACGCGGGAGGATAATGAGAGAAAAAAAAAGACAAATACTGAAAGGTGACACACTGGCATAAATGTATTTAGAAACACATCGACAGTCTGACAGACATTTGGACATAGATAGATAGATAGGTAGATAGATAGATAGATAGATAGATAGATAGATAGATAGATAGATAGATAGATAGATAGATAGATAGATAGATAGATAGATAGATAGATGGATGGATGGATGGATGGATGGATGGCTGGATGGATGGATGGATGGATGGATATAGATAGATAGATAGATAGATAGATAGATAGATAGATAGATAGATAGATAGATAGATAGATAGATAGATGGATGGATGGATGGATGGATAGATAGATAGATACTCACGGCGAGCATTCATTGCTACTCCGTGATGCACTCATCTTGAGTAACCGTCGCACATGTATGCACTTATCACTGTTCCCAGATTCAGTTGGCTCAGATCCTGTCAAACTGAATCCTGACCTCTCTTAGCTAACAATAAAACATGTCCGTTTGTCAACACACCACCATCATACATGCCCACGAGCTTCAGCGGGAGGAGTCAAGAGGTGGCCAGCACAGCTTAGCACTGGCTACACAGTACAATGTTTCAGTCGTGATAAATCCACGGTCATTCACACTCACATGACAGGTTTTATAATCACTTCCACGTTAGTGAACTTCTGGGTCACGGAAGTTATCGCACAGTAGCTGTTGCTCTCACAGCTGTTACAAGAAACTCCTTCTCAGGGTCTCTTAATGCAAAACAATGTAGTCACAAAATCGTTAGAAGGTCAGTAGGATCAGATTCAAGGTTGACTATATCAGGGATCTCCAAAAATGGGCCTCAAAATTTCGTGATACCTTTGTACAGCGAGAGATTAATTATAAGATACAGGTATCACATTGGGTAGCCAAGAAATAAAGCGGAATATTCGAACCTTGTAGCACGGTAGATTTAACGACAGAATTCATTCATATTCCCCACCCCTTTGGCACCTCCTCCTTTTTCTCTGAGCATCTCGGGGCGGCTTAACCTGGATAATGAGTTGTTCAAATTCGCAAGCACAGCCCAGGAAAAGCCTGCCTCCAAATTGTGTTTTCCATGACAACCAATGTGGAAATGTTCACATTTTCATGCTTTCGAAAGTTCACATTTTCATCTTTCAAAAAACAACAACAACAGATTAGACCAAGAGTAGAAAAGTAAAGGTGGATTGCACAAAACGTGAGATATGAAATAAGCCAATGACCAAGTATCTGTAATGAGTTGTATGTCGCACTATTGTTCATATGACTCATGAACTCGTATGACTCAACCACACGGTGGTTTAGAGGCAAGGTGCTAGCCTCTCATGCCGAAGGTACCGGGTTCAAATTCCAGTCGGTGCAGGCATGTTGGAATTTTGGGATTTTTCTTATATTTTCCTGTCACTGATCCTATGGTAGGTAGGATCGAGCACCTAGTCTTCTAGGATAAGGACGAAAAACTGGGAGAGCTCGTGCGCATGTTGCGCACTTTAAAGATACCTTAGCAGTTGGAAAAACGAGAAGAATAGGCCGAACAGGCCGCTGCCCAGGCAAAATTTTAAAAAAATCACTCCTACACCCCTCCCCCCCCCCAAAAAAAACAAACAACAACAACAACAACAACAAAACAACCTCCGATCGGCTCTGCACTGTGGCGACGGACTTGTCTGCTCCAGTTGTAACTGGGCTGCAATGACACTAAGGCAACTTTCCCACATGGGACTAAAGAAGTATAGAAAATACATTAAAAAATACTCTATGATTGGTTTACGGAACAACACCTCTGTGGTTTTCACACAATAAGCTTAAATTATTGTAGCCAACAACCAATACCTAATACACCACTTACACGAATGAAAGGCCACAGTTATAGCCGTTATATCCCACTGAAGCTCTGAAGAACACTTTAGATGCCTGAATGGCGATCACTTGTGTTATCTGTCATGGAAACTCTGAAAATGATACCGCCAGTCAGCAAAGACCAACCAGACATTAAAAAATTTGTTATCTCAATTACTTACATTATCAGCGTATTTGTCAGTAGCCTAAATAGATCTCACTTGAGACAGATAATACAATAACTATCTTTACATGTATTCATAAGGCAATTAAATGTTTTTCATAAGTTTAATTAGGACAAGGCCATTGACGGCCTCTTGGGGGTGGGGCTATATAATACTTAAAAGCCTCGTCCCGGAAAGGGGGGACGACGGAACGGGTGAGCATGGGAGGAGAGAGGAGGGAGAGAAAGGATGGAGAGTGTGGGAATATGTGTGTGAGAGAAAGAAAGAGAGAGGGAGAGAGAGAGAGAGAGAGAGAGAGAGAGAAACAGAAGGAAACAGAGAGAGACGGAGAGAGAAAGAAAAAGAGAGATAGAGAAAGAAAGAAAGAAAGAAAGAGAGAGAGAGAGAGAGTATACTTTGGAATACACGTGAAATGTCCCAGGTTTGCACAATTTCTCCTTTACATATTATGTTTTCTATGCGAGCTGTACGAGTACGCCATCTTATCTCATCGTAAAACTTAAGACAAGGATTATTTACTTTCATTCATACATTTACTTTTACTTTCCCATTTCTTTCATAATCAACATTTTCTTGGTTGCTTTTATTCTTTCAAATGGACTCCTCTAGGTGCCAAAAGCCAAAAGATGATTGGAGTTTTTAAAAGAGGTATGAAAAGAGCTAAAAAATGAGAAATACAGAAACTGAGAAGGCTAACTAAACTGAAACACGCACACAGCGAATGACTCGAAGTAACAAAAGCACTACGATAATTATTATCAGTGAATGACTCCACATGTGGGTCAATGTTACAAGGGCGACTCGACTTTTACCCCCCCCCCCCCAACTTTCCAGAGCACCTTCACAACTGTTAAAAAAATAAATACAACAAAAAGCTTGAATATATATTATATCAGAATGCTTGCGTCGGCGATGTCAGCATTACCCCTGACACCTCAAGCCATTATGTATCTGTTCAATCACTTCATCTTATGCCACCCCTTCAGCAATAGCCGCACTGTCATCTTAGATTTTAGTGTTGGCGGGCCCATTCCGATGTTTTTCCAATTCCCCGACCCCATCTTCCAGCATCCCCAGCCCACAACCGAATGGGCTGAAATGTTGACAGAGCTGGTCCAGACAGGGCACGGGTTGGATCATGGAGCGCTTGGTCTAGGTAGGAGAGATTTTAGGTTCAAATCTTCCAAGGAGCAAGGACGAAGCCAACGCTGTTTTTAAGGCACTTACCAGTCGGTACCTGACTGGCACAAATCTTGTCAGTGAAATAGCCTAATTGTGCAGGAAAAAGATGTCTCCTCCGCTCCCCTGTCCACCCCCCCCCCCGCCAAACAACAACTAAAAAACAAAACAGGCCAGACTGTCACAATGTTCTACATCTCCGCGTCTTCAATAGTTATCCTGAAGTCCACTCTGTTAAATCAATCACAATGCGCGCCACGCCTCTTTTTCCATCGTCCACCGTGGTTCTCAGTCATCTTAGACGACTGGCCAGACTACTGGCGGTCAGCGTGTGCCGGCCAGACACAACTGATATGATCCGGGGTCAGAGTTGACACATTTTGGCCGGTGTCAGGGTCATATTGTCATTGTTGATCAAAGTGTCATGTAAACTAACATCAATTGATTACAGAGCTGCCTAGATAACAGAGACATTGTATGATAAACTAGTGAAACTGATGATAGAGAATGCCGCAGTCATTTGGTGCAAGTGAATAGCTGAAGTCTTTGTTTCTTGAAGGTGCTCAGTTTGCACTTTGTACCCCTTTTCTTCACTAACTGACCCCTGTGACAGGCACTGAGTTTGACTTCGGGGAAATCACTGACTCCCCATAACAAGTGAGCATTTCATGGGTTTATTCCCTTCGTTTCAACGTTTCATCCAGGTGACACCGTGGCAATGGAATCTCCAGAACTTCTCATCTCTTCTTCCCCCCAGCCTTTCGCCTTTCAAAATTTCAGCCTTGTGGTCAACGGCAGGTGGTTGGTGGGCGCTTCTACTAAGGTCTCTATCCTTCTGTTTTATTCTGTCTTTGGTCTGGCATTTCCCTAGCACACTGCGGCCTCTATCGTCAAAATTGGGCAAAAAGAAAAGGTTGTATGTTGCGAAACCCCGCGTGAGAAATAAAGCCCAAACAATACAAAGCAAACTAAAGAAAAGACATACAACCTTTTCTTTTTGCCCAATTTTGACTTTGCTTATAACCCTGCTGCGACCCTACAGTTTTTCTGTGTTTTTTATGATATTGCGGCCTCTATCGTGTCAACTGCCTTCTCAAAACTCCAACTAAAATGTCAATTGCAGTCAACAATAAGTTTAGAAAACGGTTCGAACAAACCACAAAATGATTTCGCCACCTTTTTCGTTCGGTCTTCCATCTCATATTTAAAAAGTCTGAAAGGACCCAAGAAAATTGTACTTTTTGTTGAGATGTCATTTTTCTTCAACACCGGATTGGTACTCTGCGAGGCATACATGGCACTTTGCTCCAAGTGGGGGCATCTATATACCTACAGTAACCAAACGTAGGCTTCAAATATGGTGGAGGGTGGTGCACCGTTTTAGAGTCTTTAATTGGTTTTGTTTTTGAATTTATAGTTTTTATACATTGTTTCATCGTGCTGTCAACAGTTCTAAATTTCATACATATCATAAAAAGTAACCACAGCAAGCGTAGAATTTGATGCATAGTGTCGTGGCGTGCATGAGTTCTGAAACAAGACTGGAGAGCGAGAGAGAGAGAGAGAGAGAGAGAGAGAGAGAGAGAGAGAGAGAGAGAGAGAGAGAGAGAGAGAGAAGAGAGAGAGAGAAAGAGAGAGAGAGAGAGAGAGAGAGAGAGAGAGAAGCACAGATTTATTCCGGGCAGTGCCCGATACATCATCTAGTGTAGTCTAAAAGACATGCACATTTCATTCATAAAGAGTAATACACAATCATGTAACACACGCACCCTTTATGCTGTGAAACAAAGTGAGTGGTCTTCATGGCTTTCATAACACTTTATTCTAACAGTAATGGCACTCACGCCTCTGTGCTGATAAGTAAGAAACCTGCATAGAACGCAAAGCGACGCTGTCTCTGACTGAGGTCAGCGCTAGTAGTGGCGATTTGTGACTGAAAAAATACTTTTCGTGCCATTTAAGATCTTATTATGCAACTGATTGGAATGACAATGATAAGATTTATCGATTCCGTTAGAAAGCCATTAGGAAAGAGTAGATCTATAGTTATCACACTAAATAAATGTAATAATGTTCCTGCCACTTTTGTAAATAATAAAAAAAATGTCATTCGGTCAAAACAAATGGAGATGGTTGTGCAGATCCACATAAGATTAAAAAAAAAAAAGAGCGAGAGATAGAATTGTGGCAATTTCATTGACAAAGATTTATTTGCTTTATGTTAAATAAAAGTATGATACTTCATCCAATGATCCTTGTTGGCCGAATAAATTATACTACTTTATTGTTGGTCACAGTAGAGAGTCCAGCATGTGAACGCAGCTCATCCAGTGAAGTCTGAACATGGTGATACATCGTGCTTGACACAATGTTTGTTTGATCTTACACAGGACAGGACATACATTGGTGAGTAAATGTATTGGTGACACGCCAGAGAAGAACTGTGTAGTGTGTGGCAGCAGAGACAATGTAAATGAACGATTCGCTCGTCTCCTCAATATTAATTTTATCCACTTCTCTCACACAAGCATCAGCATTTACGACTATTCAACAACCTGACCACCAGCATCTGTTGTCCAGTATCACTGGTTGACCACAAGGTGAGAACACCAACATTCTAACAATTCGTTATCATTTGTTAGGTTTTCATTCGGCCAAGTCCGGAATCGGGGGAAAAAACCAACACTGACACTTTACTCATACTAAAACGCAATTTAAATCTGATTAGTGCTGTTATGTTGTGAAAGGCTTCCGGGTGCGTCTCATGCCAATTTTTGCCAAACTGCTCCTTTAAATATACTCATCAGTTTATGGCTGAGCCGGGCGTTAACTATAAAAAACATCCCCATGGTGGACTAACTGCGACCTGCCGTACACGGGGGATAGGGATCCCGGGGGGTTCCGGGGGATCCGAATACCATCACAGTTTGGATTCAATTACATTAAAAAAAAATAAATCTGTCTACGTGATTCATTCGGAAGTCCTCGTGTTGTCGGAAATAGTGACACTAAAAATTCTGAAGTTGAAAGTGCGAAGTTTTTCAGTTCTAGAGACAATTTCTGTAAAAGTATGATATACTATCCCTGAAACAAAAGCATACATTAAGCCCCACCCTGACGGATTACATCAAACATCAAACCATATACTGTACCCTAAAATCTGAAGCGAACTGTCATGTTCAAGCACTCAGTCATGTTATACCGGCACACAATTAGCTTAGGGGTACGCATAGATAAATAATATACATTTTATCCCTAATCTGTGGGGGTACGTACATTTTTAAAATGCAGTACATTTTTTAAATGGCTCTTGGGCGTGAACAGGGTAGAGCTTGGAAAGAGTTTCGGATGTCCCTACCACTTTGAACTCTAACAATTCTTTACATATTTCTTTTTGTTTTCTGGTAAAAAGGGCAAGGGGTCTTGGGACAAGATTGGATTTAGAATTACAGATAAAAATAGGGGTTAGGGATAAGGTGGTCCTGGCCAGGAGGACGTGACTACGGATTTCTTTCTTAGGGCTGGCTTGTGTGCTGAACCATGAGGCCGGGATTCAGTCATTGGGACATTCTGAAGTTGAAAGTGCTCATACCCAATTTTCTAACTTAATATTGTTCTTGGTATAATCAAGCCCTCTACTCCCTGAATTCCGATCTTACGTCCAATGTATTGATCCCTGGATCCAGAGAATTCCTTTGACTACACACCCTGACACACGTGCGTATGTTACGTTATCGTTCTTACAATGGACATTTTCCTAACTCTTCCACTGAGGTTATATCTATTTTTCATTATGGTACATAAGCATATGGTAAAGGCAATTTAGATGTCTAATGGGCAGATCTTTTACTAGTGGTTGAGGAGTTGTCAGACAACGCTGGTTTCAGGTCATTGTTTATCTTCGTGTTGTGTGCCTGTTTGCTTTTGTGAGATCATAGACTTTAGTTGTGTAAAGATTCGCGTGTGTGAATGTGTGTTTGTGTGTGTGCGTGTGTGTGTGTGAGAGAAAGAGAGAGAGAGAGAGAGAGAGAGAGAGAGAGAGAGAGAAAGAGAAAGGATGGATAAGTAACCGAGGTAGGAATATTAGTCAGCTTCTATTTTACACCTCATCCCTGATCAATGTTCTCCACAGTCCAATGTCCCTGGAAAGATCAGACTGGACATGGCCTGAGGGACTACAAGACACATCAAGAGCATCTTGGGCGGGAGCCACTGGGGGTTTAGCTGATATATACAGAGAAGCAAGTCCCATATTGCCATCTGCAGATTCCACACTTGTGCTGTCTTCACATAACATTGCCTGGCCACTACAACAGCAGTCTTCACCCGGAATAATCTGTCCTTTTCAACTTTTCTCCAACATACTGGACCCGATTATGAGCCAACCAGAACCACACGACCCAGATGCGGTCCAATCACATCAGTCTCAACAGAATGGGGCCCAACTCTTTCAATACAATCGAAATACGGTCCATGGCAACCGGCACAACCAGAATGTTGTCCAACCCTACCAGCCTAACCAGAATGTGGCCCAACCCTACCAAGCAAACCAGAATGTGGCCCTATCTCATCCACATTACCAGTATGCAGTCCAACCCCATCAATACAACCAGAATACCACCCAATCCCATCTGCCTGACCAGAATGTAGTCCAAACCTATCAACACAATCAGAATGTGATTCCGTCTAACCAGTATCATCCGAATATAGTCCAATGGCGCCAACAGAGTCAGGATGTAGTCCCATCTTATCAATTCTGCCAGAATGTGCCCCCGCCTCAAGAATTTTACCAGAATATTCCCCCGCCGAACCAGTTTTACCAGAATGTGCCCCAATCCGCTCAGCCCTCCCAGAATGTGGTCCCACCTCATCAGCATGCGTCCCAACCCCATAGATACCATCATGATGTGGTTCAACCTCCTCAACACAGTGCGAAGATCGGTCAACATAATCAGCATAACAGTCGGGTGCACCAACCTAAACAACACAAAGTGGAGGTGATCCAAGCCCATCAACTAGGGCAGAATGTGGTCCAACCCCGTCAAGGTAACCAGAATGTGGTCCGATCCAAACAACATAACCAGAATGTGGTGCAGCTCCATCATCCTAACCAGAATGTGGCCCAATCCCCTCAACCTAACCAAAATGTGGTCCAACCAGGACAACAAAACCGGAAAGTTGACAAACGCTTCCCAGGAAATAAGAATAGACATCGAACCCGCGCACAAAATCAACATGCAATCAAATTCCGCCCACAAAATGAGCCAGTGACTGAAGCCAGGCCGGAGTTCAATCAGGCTAAGGCAGGACGTGTGAAAATATTGAGACGACAAGACACAAGGACGGATGACATTGTCAGACAGGAGAAACAAAAAGAGGAATTAAGTACAGAGGAAGCACACGGAGAGCTTGAAAACTTGAATTTGGTGGACGTCAGAGAGGGAAAAGTGCAAGAGGATCAACATGTAAGGGAAATGCGAGAGGAAGAAGAGATAACTGGAGAGGACATGGAACACGAAGAAATGGGGGCAATGGGTGGAGAATCTGAACAACACGAGGGGAGAAGGAGAGTAAGACACATAGGGAGCTTGGAAAACGAAAGAGAAAGGGAGACTGCAAAAGGAACAGAAGCAGAAAAAGGAGGAGAAAGAGACGTCATCAGAGATCACCCGGCTAACCAGAGAGAGAATGCAGAACTCGACTTTGTCGAGGATCACTGTCTCGAAGAAGTTGATGACCAGGGGATTTTGGGAATCCAAGACTTCGCTGCACATGTGGGATGGTTTAAGCAACCTGAGAATCCCTTCGAACATCTCTCACAAAAATCATGGATTAATTCAAACAGGCATCGCACAACGACAGGATGTGGGCCGTACAGCTGGAGAATACCTGAGAGGGACACACCCATCAGCATGAAGATCCCACTCAGTGAGGAACAGTTAGTGGATGAAAGGATAGCCAACAACATCCATGGTACCTTTGATCCACAGGTTAGAATTTTTGTTCCGTCACGAGTTAGTGTAAAGCTAGAACTCTACTCTTACCGCTCTCAGCACTGCCCAGCTGCGGAGACGCATATTTTACTTACGAGCTGAGGGGATGAATCCACCCACTGCGGTTTACGATCCGGCATGCGTGCAATTAAAAAAAAAAACCTCTTCATAGAGTGTTCGGAACAACACAGCTGTCGAGCAGTTTTTGTGGATGAGAACTATTATTTTCTTCAACCGGAAGTACAGAGAAAAAGGCAAAATCCATACGTGGTCGCACGCGCAGTCTTGTAATGTTTACCACCGGCGTGCGTTTTTGTTAGTCTCAGTCCGACCTCGATGAGTGGAGTTCTAGCTTTATGTGCTGGGTTGGGGCTGAATGAAAGTAACGTCCATAGAAATCTATAGAGGCGTAAGTGGAGCAAATGGCACATGGGGGAAACAATTTTAAAAAATGGCGCTCGATAAACGTTTCGTCCTTTGAAATTTTGGCTAAACTCCTTCTCAGGAATACAATTGTGTTCCAAATCTGGGACCTAAGCACATGCTTCACCCTAGCTACGCCACCGTCACAATGATGAAAAGTGTTCCTGGAAAAGAATCCGATGGGCGCTGCAACAGCACCTATTCTTATCACGAGAAAACATGTTGCTGCAGTAGCAGAAATGATTCTGGTGGCAATAACGATGAGGGCAGAGTCAAAGCGATGGTGGTAGTCCGGGTGGCAGTCGAAAATGTGACTATGGTTTTTGTCACACTACTAATTTTGGAGATCATAGTGGTATCCGAGGCATAGAATACGAGAAGAACCATTCCTTCTTCCACTATTTATGATGAATGAACATCATTTATATAGCGCCTAATCCAAACGAGTTTGCTCTAGGTGCTTTACAGAAAGTCTTGTTTTCTCGATTTGCATCTCTCTCACTCTCTCTTTCTTTCTCTCACTCTCTCTATCTCCCTCTATCTCAGAGCAAATTGTAACGCAGCCTGTTAGGCGCAGTTCACAACTCACAACAGTTCACTACTCACAACTTGTATCCTAAAGTATAATAATATTATTTGAATATATATTATACTAGCTGAGGTCCCCAGCCCTGCCCGGGATAAATCGGTTTGAATATTGGTTTCAGTTCTGGGTGGTTATTATGGACCTGCTTCATCTGGCCTGTTCCTATTTGTTTATTTTATTTTTGCTTGTTTGTTTTTAATTAAGTATTACTGCTCTGCCTTTGTGAGTTGACACCCTGCGCATCCCGTACAACAGCATGCTTTGTGCACGGGTTAGTGTGTTTGACAGCCCTCTTGAGAGTACATTATGACATCATCAGATTTGCTGATCAGAAAAAGTGTACAGCACTCATTTTACTTGACCTGAGCGCTGCATTCGACACCATTGATCAAGACATTTTACTACAGCGTCTGGGGACCTACTTTGGTATTGGAGGGTCTGCACTCAAATGGATAGAATCGTATCTCACAGATAGATCCCAATCAGTTCAACTTCCATCATGTGTTGGTAGTTCAACATCTTCAAATGCTGGCACTGTAACATCTTCTTCAGTTCCACTGCACTATGGAGTTCCTCAAGGCTCAGTCCTCGGACCTGTGTTATTTACACTCTACACTACGCCATTATCAGATATCATCAAGAAACATACATTAGAGCACCACATGTACGCAGATGACACCCAGCTGTACATACCTATCAGCCATGGTGAGGAAGATCAACAAATTTCAACAATTCAAAACTGTCTTCATGATATCAAGGACTGGATGTTTAACAACAAACTTAAATTGAATGACGACAAAACAGAAATCATCATGTTGGGAACAAATCACTTAAGAGCAAACATAAAGTTTGACACATTGGATCTTGGCAATGCAACTGTTAAGGTTGAGTCATCTAGTGCCATACGAAATCTTGGCTTTTATTTTGACCCTGACTTTTCTATGAAGACCCATGTGACAAGAATTTGTCAAACCATGCACTACCACCTTAGAAACATAGGAAAAATAAGAAAATTTATTGATGAAAACACAGCAAAGATTCTTGTTCGTGCTTTCATTCTGAGTCATCTGAACTACTGCAATTCCCTACTTTTTGGCATTCCCGATTCAACTCTTTCAAGACTTCAAAAGATTCAAAATAGAGCAGCGAGACTTGTAACACTGAGTAAAGCTTCGGATCATACCGAGGATATTTTAAAAACTCTCCATTGGTTGCCTGTGAAAGAACGTATTGAATTTAAGATCCTTTGCATGGTGTACAAATGTTTAAATCAGTGTTCGCCAAACTACCTTTCAGAACTTATAGAAAAGTACACACCGCCACGCAATTTAAGGTCCTTAAATGACAGTCAGCTCTGCATGCCTAGATCCAGAACAGTGCTTGGAGAAAGGGCATTTTCCATCTGTGCCCCAAAACTTTGGAACAATCTGAACTATGATATAAAAACAACTAATTCAATAGAGCACTTCAAATCGAAACTCAAAACATTGCTTTTCAAAAAAGTGTATGATTTATAGATGATACTAGAACTGTTACTGAAATGTATCTTTGGATGTGTTAGTGTGTAGGTGTGATATACTGGAGTGTTTGAGACTGTGTATTCTATGTGTTTGTTAAGCGCCACCGAGCACTTTAAGTGGATTTTGGCGCTATATAAATCAATTATTATTATTATTATTATTATTATAGTGAACACATCGCAGGAAGTGATAACGAAACCTTAAAATGGCGAACCATGACTCGAAATAGATCTAAATGATGGCGAAACAATAAATTTCCAATAAAAAAAACTACACCGATTTGAGACTTCTATTAAAAACTGTGCACCCTTACATCCATTCTGATGCACCATATAAAATTTGAAGTCTGAGTGTTGAGTGGTTCAGAAGCCTTTTGCAACGAAAAATCTCAAGTCCACAAATATATATAGTATAGATAATATTTATTTAATAATGAATTATATATTTTCATTGGTGATAATGGGGGGTGATAGGGATAGATTTTAGTCTATTAACTTTAATTTTGCCCGGGCAGCGGCCTGTTTGGCCTGCTCTTTACGATTTCCAACTGCCAAGGTATCTTTAACGTGCGCAACGTGCACACGAGAAAACCCATTAGCATGAAGATCCCACTCAGTGAGGAACAGTTAGTGGATGAAAGGATAGCCAACAACATCCATGGTACCTTTGATCCACAGGTTAGCATTTTTGTTCCATCACGAGTTATGTCGACAAATTGCGCGCTTATAAATACGGTGAGTACTATTCTTTTTCGTTCAGTTATGAATGGGTGTGGTGCAGATTTGTTGCATTCTTGACATCGGTGACACGCGCGCATGTGGACAGACAGTGGTACGTTGCCGAGGAGGTAGTGGAAGCTTTACTTACCAGCGCGGCAGCAACGTCGTCCACAAGCCAACCTAGCTTCTGCAAACAAAACTACAACTACATAAAAGTCGGCGTACATCAGTGCGCACACAACTTTTCATCTGCACCCGCTCACCCCACCCTGGAACCCTTGTCTCTTTTCAACCCCCCCCTCCCCCCCCCCTCACGAAAGACATGGAACTGTGACCGAATGTCGTTCCTACTTTATTTTGACCAGCACCACATTCGCTACATTTTAATGCTGTGAATCAACATCGAAAATTTTCCAAACATTACTGCCTAATCTTCCATCATAATTTCTAAGTAAACTTTAAACCACTGATTTCGCGCATTCTTTTGTGTTAGAGTGGGGAACAGTTTGTCCACAATAACCCTTTGTCACAGTTAACTCATCAATACCCGCACGTAGTTAACTACACAAACACCAGATAATTCCAATCCTGATAGTGATATTTCCTCTAACCCCCTTCTCTTTCTATGGATTTTTTTCTGTTTTATTTTGTTCACCCTCCCATACATGCAGTACATCTTATCCTCTCAAACACAAACTTCATGCCCTTAAACGTTTGGCTATTGAACTGAAAGATGATGATAAACATTGATTATGTTGCTACATGGTCTATTTTCAGAGAGTATTTTAAGAATTTATGACACAGTTCATTTTGCCGACGGAGGAAGGTCAAAAATTATATTGATTTTGTGAACTGATACTGCATCCTGAATAAACAATACAGTACAATACATTCTAAGAGAATTTGTTTAAAAAAGGGGGGGAGGGGGGAGTTTCTTTTATTTTCATTTTAATTCTTTGTTTAGAATCCTTTGTATGCGGCATAGTTTTGTTTGTTTCTGACATGAGGTTTTGCGATTTTTTAGTTTACTTTATTAATTAATTAATTTATTTACTTTGGCCAGCATATTTTAACTGCTTCGAGGCCTGTTGCGAACCCCCAGTTTTTCTCTGTTTAATTGTTTGTTTTATTTTTAACTTTATTCATGCTCTATAAACGATTTTCAGGGATTGGATGAGTAAAACAAAAACGAGAAATAGTTTTTTGGCGGTTTATAATCATAACTTACTGTTTGTTGACGTGTCCATCGCCAGAGAGCCAATGAACTGTGTGGGTTCTTCCAGCGAGACAGGGAGCAAGGGCAGTTGGTGGATCTGACTGTGGTCAATGGCCAGCAGACATCCCGGATACACCGTGCCGTCCTCTACTCAATCTCCGACTATTTCCAAGGCTTATTTACGGTAAAGCTTCGCCAAAAAAGGCTGGTGGATTGGTTTGGTTAGTTGCTAGACTGGTTGGTCGAATAGTTATACAGGATGTCCGGAAATTATCTTTACAACTTTGATCCAATCATAAAAGAAAACGTCGTCGAGGAGATGGGACCATCTCATTTTACAAAGAAGCTCATTAAGTCTTTCCCTTCCTCTTAATTTGTACTCACGAGTACATTCCTGGTTTCTTTCGCAAGAGATTTATAAGAGAAATCATTGCGATTGAAGAGGAGAATGAAGATCTAAAAACAAAAAAAAAGTGACTTTATCAAAAGACTGTGGTAAGAAAAGAGCCCATTAGTTTCTGTGTAAACTGGGACAGCCCCAGTATTGCTACATCTCCTGGTTGATTTTGTTATATTTGGGTAAAAGTTGCAAAGAGGATTAATAATTAAGGAGCCTGCTAGTTCATACAGCATCCTAAACGTGTTTTTCTATATCCTGAGACTGATAACAGCTCTGTCTATGGACAGTTATTCAGTGCTATATTGAATTAAACTGGCATCAGAGATAATACCAACATGGATTGAATTGTCTTCTTACCCATGACTTGCGATAGAAAGACAAACTTGACTTGAACAGGGGGTGTTGTTAGTAGCAGTCATACACTAACGGGGATGAAAAGTCATCAATGGCTTTTGTTGTCAATCTTCAATGCCATACACGGATTTTACTGTTTGTCGCCAGTTGCTGTGACTGCCAACTTCCAGCCTTTTGAAGGGTTGATTTGGAAGTGCATGAAAATGTTCCTAGTGCACTGCACATTGCACGTCGACCATTTTACTTTCATGAAATCTATCAGTATTCCTGTTGCGGAAAATTTCCCAAGCGCTTTTTGTTATTCGTTGAATGTTTATTTCACCCTCGTTTGTTCTTCTGTAGCGTCCCACTAGTTGAACGGTCGATATTTTTCTTCCCCCTGCATGACGCGTCTCACTCGGCGACCTTCCTCCCCCCCCCCCCCCCCCGCCTCTCGCCAGCAAGGCCGGTATTTCCCTTTGATGTCGCTGTGTGGCTTGTTTGTCTCACTGTAGAAAATCTAGAAGCGTCTGGAAGATACTGCAGTGTCCGAGATTACGCTAGGTCGACCTTGGGTGATGTAATGCTGTGACGTGTCTGTGTACGATTGGGTGGCCTGTATGTGTCCCGAACGATCTAGGTCTGTCTCGTGCTTATGGGGCGGTAAAGCCGCTTCCTGAACGTTCCTGGACAGAATATATATAAGGAGGGCCAGGCGAGTAGGATAGGGTGTGCAAACCATGGATGCAGGTCGTAGGTGTAAATCTAGTCGTGGTCAGATATATTATAGTGCCTTCCCTGATAGGTGTAAGTAACTTGTGGATATCAGCTCGTGTTTACAGTTATTAAACGTTAGTATTAATTGTTCATCGGATCCTGTTATTTATTTCTACAACAGTTCGAGACAGTTTCGTTTTTTAAGGGGTAGACGATCAGTTCATCTGACTCTCCCCATCATAACGTGCTGAAATTTGCATCAACTGTTACATATTGGGGGCTCGTCCGGGATCCGATTAGATCAGAACAGATTCATTTCAGACCATCGAAGTGTTGCTAAAGTACAGTAAAGTGTGTAAAGATCATCGAGGATATCCACAACATGTCAGAGGCTATTGGAAGGCTTGGCCAGGAAGCAGACGCCTTGGAGCTCACTGGGAAGGAGAGACAGGACTACATCCGTGAAGGCCTAAGGGAGGAAAGAGAGAGGCAAGAGCGCACGGAGCAACTGAAGATGGAAAGAGAGGCTCAGGAGAGGGAGGCGACGACAGGTTCAGCTGGAAAGAGAGAAGATGAACCACGAGCTGGAGATGGAGAGGATCCGCCGTCAGCGTGGAGGCGGGTCGACGCAGGGGACCAGCGACCACGCCAGTTCCAAGAGACCCAAGCTACCTGCATTTCAGGATGGGAAGGACGACCTTGATAGCTGGCTACTTCGTTTTGAGAGGTTTGCCGAGACAGCGGACTGGCCTAGATCCACCTGGACGACATCACTGTCTGCCCTGCTGACTGGGAGAGCTCTGGAGTGCTTCTGTCGATTGCCGATTGATGAGGCCAAGGACTACGACAAAGTCAGGGAAGCTTTGCAGAAGAGGTATAACCTGTCAGAGGACGGTTACAGACTCATGTTCAGACAAGGTAAGCCTGAAGATGGAGAAGATGTCGGGATGTTTCTTACTAGGATCAAGACTTACCTAGAGAGGTGTATAAAGCTATCAAAGACGGAGAAGACCTACGAGGGAGTGAGGGACCTGTTCGTTAGAGAGCAGTTTATGGATGTTTGCCCACCAGACCTTGCGACCCATGTGAGGGAGAGGAAGCCAAAGACGCTACAGGACGTCGCAGACTCGACGGAGGCGTACCTGGTAGCGAGGAACCGGACACTCAGCGGGAGCGCCAGACTGCAGAACCGGCCAGTGCGACAGAGGCCCAACGGAGACAGAAGCCCACAGGTCTGCCATAGGTGCCAGAGGCCGGGACATAAGGCGACGGAGTGTCGTACCAAAATAAACGACAAAGGTGAGTTGAGATGTTACCTTTGTGGAAAGCCAGGCCACGTTCGGAGAATGTGTCCAGCCCAGAAGGATACGGGGCGAGGCAAGCCGAACAAGGCGGCGGCGGCCGTAGTGATAGCGGCGGACGAGTCGTCGAGACAGGATGCGACGACGGCTGACACCAGCATCAACGTTCAAGCGGTAATGAAGGACGGGAAGCTCCAGTTAGCGGTGCCTGTTACGTGCGGAGGATGCAGTGACGGAAGGACCGTGGAGAAGCTGAAGTTACCAGTGATGAAGGGCTTGATTGGAAATCGAGCAGTAGACGTCCTAAGAGATACCGGCTGTGAAGGTGTAGTGGTGCGGCGATCACTGGTGGACGACGGACAGCTCACCGGTGGGAAGAAACTTATCGCGAGGATCGATAACTCCTTGTTAGCGGCGGAGGAAGCCATTATCGACGTGAGAACGCCTTACCTGACGGGCAGAGTGACGGCACTGTGTCTCCCGGAGACCATCTGCGACCTAGTAGTCGGGAACGTGGACGGAGCGAAGGACCCGTACGACCCTGATACTGAGGTGATGGTAGGAGCGGTGACCACGAGGGCCCAGGAGAAGAGGAAGGACCAGTCTACGTCGCTGAGGGTGCCGAGGGCCGAACGGCACGCGGGAGTGGATAGGAAGGAACTCATCCGACTCCAGGAAGAAGACGAAGACCTCAAGAAGTTGGGGCAGAAGAAAATTCCGACCAACAGAGGCAACAAGTCCGTACACTTCGAGAGACACGGAGGTGTACTGTACCGGATTTATAAGGACATAAAACAGGCCACGATCACAAGACAAGTGGTACTACCCGAGAAACTGAGGGAGTATGTACTGAGCGTTGCCCATGATTCTATCGTCGGAGGACATCTCGGCGTGAAGAAGACAAAGGACCGGGTGATGAGCAGTTTTTACTGGCCTGGTATCGAAAGTGACGTCGCGAGATACTGCCGCTCATGTGACATCTGCCAGAGGACAGTGAACAAGGGAGCGACTCCTAAGGTGCATTTGCAGAGTATGCCAGTGGTAGACATCCCATTTAGGAGAGTGGCCGTGGACCTAGTAGGACCTATTGACCCCCCAAGTGAAGGCGGACATCGGTATATCCTGGTATACGTAGACTACGCTACTCGTTACCCTGAAGCTACCCCCTTGAAGAAGATTGACGCGGAGACAGTAGCAGAAGCCTTAGTAAATATCTACAGCCGTTTGGGTGTGCCCGAGGAGATCTTATCTGATCAAGGGACTCAATTCATGTCGGACGTCATGAAAGAAACGAACAGATTACTGGGAATTCGACAGTCGACCACCACAGTCTACCACCCTATGTGCAACGGGCTGGTGGAGCGATTTAATGGCACACTGAAGAAGACCTTGAGGCGACTGTGCGCGGAGCAACCTAAGCAGTGGCACCGATACATTAACCCGCTGCTCTTCGCGTATCGTGAAGTTCCACAAGAATCGACAAAGTTCGCCCCATTCGAGTTGCTGTATGGAAGAACGGTGAGAGGACCGATGCACATCTTGCGAAAATTATGGACTAAGGATGTAGAGGAGGCGGAGACAAAGACCAGTTACCAGTACGTCATGGAACTACGCGAGCGGCTGGAGGACACGTGGAAGTTGGCTACGGAAGAGCTCTCAAAGGCACAAGGTAGACAGAAAACTTACTACGACCGGAAGGCGCGAGAGAGGAAGTTCCGCCCTGGCGACGAAGTTTTAGTACTGTTGCCGACAAACGCCAACAAGCTCTTAGTCCAGTGGAAGGGACCATACAAGATAGTCTCGGTTGTCGGTGTCAACGACTACAAAGTCAAGATGGGTGTGAAAGAGAAGACATTGCACGCTAACCTTCTCAAGAGGTATATCCTCAGGACTACACCAGCGACGACGCAAGCAGCGGCGGCGGCAATGGGACCGGCATCTGTCGTGACCGAGGTGTGTGAGATGAACGACGGCAGGAGCGACACCACACCTGGAGATGTCGACGCTATGATGGACGACGACGGTGATGGTGCTGGGACTGTGCTGGCAGAGGACGACGTGATGGATGAGAGTCAACCTGTGGAGTCGGCTGGCATGACAGTCATCGAGGACTGCGACCTGGAAGGCGACAACGGTGGAACGTCGGAGGACCTTGCCGACCTAGGGAGCTGGGACCAGAAGGAAGGCTACGAAGATGTCCAATATGGAACGCAGCTGACGCCGGAACAACGTCAACAACTCGGCGACGTGGTGAAGGAGTATCAACGCATCTTCACCAATCTCCCTGGATGCTGCCAGTTAGGCGAACATCGCATCGACCTGACATCAGAGGTACCTGTTCGGCAACGACCATATCCGGTGCCTTATGCTATGCGCGGCTCCTTGAAGGAGGAGCCCAGCACCATGGAAAGGCTGGGCATCATACGCAGGAGCTCATCAGCTTATGCTTCACCGGTTGTTGTCGTCAAGAAGAAGGATGGATCCAACCGAGTCTGCATCGACTACAGGAGGCTGAACAAGATCACAGTGTTCGACCCTCATCCGACGGCAGCCCCATCGGAAGTGTTCCAGAGTCTGTCGAGAGGAAGAATATTCTCTCGGATCGACTTGAGCAAGGGATACTGGCAAGTGCGAGTCCGGGAACAAGACATTCCCAAGACAGCGTTCGTCACCATGGGCGAACATTACGAATTCACCCGGATGCCCTTCGGGATGATGAACTCAGGAGCTACACTGAACAGGATCGTGAAGCCATTGATCCAGGGACTGAACAATGTGACAGCGTATGTGGACGACCTGCTGATCCATACAGAGACATTCGACGAGCATGTGAAGGCTCTCAAAGAATTGCTGCAGAGGATGGACCAAGCTGGATTAACTGCAAGACCATCCAAGTGCCTGATTGGCACGTCTGAAGTGGACTTTGTTGGACACTCAGTGGGAAAGGGTATGATTGGCTTGTTAGAAGAAAATGTGTGTAAGGTGCGGGATGCACCCAGACCCACCACTAAAAAGGAAGTGAAAGCATTTTTAGGACTGGTGGGATATTACCAAGAATTTGTACCTAACTTTGCAGCGATTGCAGCACCACTGTCTGATTTGCTTAGAAAGGGTCAGCCCAATGTAGTTCAGTGGGAAGAAGTGCAGGAGAAAGCGTACACTTCTCTGAAGAATGCCATTGTTTCCAAACCCGTGTTATGTTTGCCAGATTTTTCAAAAGAATTTGTCTTAGCAACTGATGCATCAGATCGCGGGTTGGGTGCTGCTCTTATGCAAGAATATGAGGGAAAGTTGTATCCTGTGGCATATGCCAGTCGTAAGCTATTGCCTCGTGAGACGAAATATTCAGTCTCAGAGCGAGAATGCCTAGCTATTGTTTGGGCCGTAAAGAAGTTTACTTTGTATTTGTATGGTAAGGAGTTTGTGCTCCAGACTGACCATAGGTCATTAAAGTATTTGAATTCTGCCAGATTTGACAGCCCAAAGCTATTGCGATGGAGCCTATTTTTACAGTCATATAGATTCAGGATTAGGTATGTCAAGGGCAAGGAAAATGTCGGCGCCGACTTCCTGAGTAGAGTGTTTTGAATGGTACAAGCTCAGTGAGATGTATTGTAACCCAGAGTTTTGCCTGTTAGATAAGTTTTTGGGTTGAATGTATTGTACTGTAGCGGTATATCTGAATGAGTATTGAATTATTGGCCGGCAGAGAGCCACTATGTATGTCACGAGTGGAGTGAGTGCAATTAAGGGGATTGCTACAGAGCGGGTGTAGAGTAAGAAGGGCTCACAGTAGACAGGTAAGTTAAGCGTGCTGTTGTGAGTAGTGGGGGGGGGAGGGGGGGTCTGAATGAGGCGAAAGCGCTGTATTACTATCACTGCAAGTTAGAAGGTCCTACGGAACGGACCTGTGAATAAGAGCCCATCGGGCGGACATAAGGGGAGCAGTCGAGAAGACTAGTGAGAGAGTCTTTCCAGTAATGACTGGTACGTAGAACGTTGATTGATTATTATGATTGATGTATTATATTATATTCGTCTATTACCATGATGTAAATAAGTATATGTGAGGAATGTGGAAGTCCTTGGTATTGGATATAGCAATATGCGCCATGAGCGATAGATGAAAGTGAGTTCATGGATTTGTAGCGCGAGTGAGTAGTGTGTACTCCGATGGAGGTGTGTTACCGTAAGATGTGTGGTGAGTGAAAGGTGAACTAGTGTGTGTACGCTTCATGGATTGTAAGGAGAGGTGGAGTGAATAGAAATGGTAGGGTATTATACCAATGTAATGTTATTCTTGTAGGTGTCGAGGACGGGCCGCAGAGCCACCTCGATGAGCACAGGGGATAGGCCAGCATAGGGCCGGAGGCCACACATAGGCCAGAAGTGAGGCTGTCAGTGCAGGACAGTAGAGGCACATAAAGTCGTGGCAGTCAGGCCACGGACAGGGACGTAGAGATGAGCGTGAATGTGATAATGCACTATTGCCATGTTGAGGGGAGAATGTACTATTGAAATGATAATGTCTATTGAAATGATAATGTGTTATTGCCCTGCTGAGGTGCTAGGGGAATGCTGAGGTGTATGACAATAGGGAGGTGATATTGAGAGACTGCGGTGCCAGTGAATTATTAATGTGCTATTAAGACCCTGAGGGGAGAGGCTGAGGCCGAAGTGCCTTTAGGAGTAACTACCGGATTGTGGATCCGAGGGAGAGTGTGTGTGAGAATAAGGCCGTTGTACGGCAGTTGATTTCAATAATATAATGTATGTAATTGCGCTATTATCTGTATAATTATGTTTAATAAATGTGTGAGTCTGATGGATTGTTCTGTTAAGTGTTAAACTTGTTTGTTCGTGATTGTTGTCCTGTCATAAACTATTACATCTCCCAGTCTGGGATTTGTGACAATGTATTAGTCATATTTTGATGTTTTCATTATTTGTTACCAATGGGACAATGTAATTTTTGAAGACTGTAACCCAAATGGGAACTGCGAGCAAGCAGAGATTTTGTACGTTGCATTGATGTAATTTACGAGTGGCCTAAGCTTGGGCAGTATCGGTATTGCTTTGTTATAATTTGTTTGATCTGATATGATGAAGTTAGGCCCTGATCAGTGGTCGATATGTATTGGTATTTTTTGCCATTGTATCTATGAGTTTATGCATTTGGTTTTTAGGACAATCATTGTTATGCATAACGTTTATGTGCTACGGTTCGTGCACGAAGCATTTTGTACTCGATGGCCATCGTTTCACCATGGTATGATTTTTAATAGTATCATTGACCAACGTTTCACCATGGTATGATTCTTAATAGTATCATTGACCATCGTTTCACCATGGTATGATTCTTAATAGTATCATTGACCATCGTTTCACCACAGTGGTGGTATTGTATTGTTTATAATAGTAGGTCTACTGTTGACCAGGATTTTGTAATGGTACTGCAATGATATTGTAATGAGATTGTATTAGTGTTACAAGGATACTATGGTTATTGTATTGTACTTAGGATATTGGGAAGGCACCTAGTACAGTATTAGCAATGTCTATTGTAAGATTGGAGACGATACGTATTTTATGATAGTGTAGACGCTTTATGATGTAGATAGTTGAAGAATGTTCAACTTAAATTGGGGAGTTGTGTAGCGTCCCACTAGTTGAACGATCGATATTTTTCTTCCCCCTGCATGACGCGTCTCACTCGGCGACCTTCCTCCCCCCCCCCCCGCCTCTCGCCAGCAAGGCCGGTATTTCCCTTTGATGTCGCTGTGTGGCTTGTTTGTCTCACTGTAGAAAATCTAGAAGCGTCTGGAAGATACTGCAGTGTCCGAGATTACGCTAGGTCGACCTTGGGTGATGTAATGCTGTGACGTGTCTGTGTACGATTGGGTGGCCTGTATGTGTCCCGAACGATCTAGGTCTGTCTCGTGCTTATGGGGCGGTAAAGCCGCTTCCTGAACGTTCCTGGACAGAATATATATAAGGAGGGCCAGGCGAGTAGGATAGGGTGTGCAAACCATGGATGCAGGTCGTAGGTGTAAATCTAGTCGTGGTCAGATATATTATAGTGCCTTCCCTGATAGGTGTAAGTAACTTGTGGATATCAGCTCGTGTTTACAGTTATTAAACGTTAGTATTAATTGTTCATCGGATCCTGTTATTTATTTCTACAACAGTTCGAGACAGTTTCGTTTTTTAAGGGGTAGACGATCAGTTCATCTGACTCTCCCCATCATAACGTGCTGAAATTTGCATCAACTGTTACATCTTCATTAGAGAATGATTTCAGATAATACAGAACTGTTTTGAGAACTTTCAATTCAATATATTGTCTGAAACGTTTGACCAATTTGCATTTTTTTTTTTTTTTTTCACCTTATTCGTTTGACCCAAACGGGGGCATATTACATGGGTGAAAAGAGATTAATATCTTTCAGTTACACCTCCAGTCTGTACAAAATCTGAATGCCGTTGCCTATGGAGCAACTTCTTACAGTGAAGCTATACGCCCTTAGGCTACAGAGAATCTGGCTGCAATTGAAATACTCCATTCTGGTCTGTGAAGAACATTTCGTGTGACATTTCTCTCTCTGTACAGTCTAAGGCACGAATGTTTGGTGTATCATTCTCCTGGAGGACTGTAATTCTTTGACGGAAAACTTTCAGAATGTTTTGCTCTCTTGCAGTACAATAAGTTTTATGGCATTAACACTGAAGTGCTGATTGTGGACAATATCGGACCCTATGAAGACCGGGCCGAGATCTTCTCTGTGATCCTGGACTATGCATATACCGGTTGTCTGAACCTGACCACAGATAACATACAGAGTGTCACAGAGGCTGTCCATTACTTTAACATGAAAGAAAGCACCATGGTAGGTATTCCCCTATACGATAACTACAACTACAGACTTTACAACAATCTGTTATTAGGTGGGTACTCCTCTTTGCAGCAGCCACCCCCGTCCCCCAAAGAAAAATTGCAACAGTCTTGTAGGTGCTCCGCTGGCCATCCGCTGAAAATAAACACTTGCACAGTCGGTTGTATGGTAGATACTTTGTTGCACAGCAGATAGGGAAAAAGCACTTTGCAACATTCGGTTGTAGAGAGGATACTTTTTGTGTACAGGAGTCTGAAAATAAATACTTTGCAACATTCGGTTGCAGCTAATATATCAAAGAATGTTATGATTGCACATGCCATTGTACGAACATATTACACACTATGTCTATCACCAAATGCAGCTGTGTCCATACGATGTTTAACGCGTTTTCCACCATTAATATTGACAACTCATATCTTCCATATAATTTGTAACAGGACAGAGTCAACCATTTGTGTCGAACTGGCTTTTCTAGCACAAAATATGCGTACTCATTACCATAGTGATAAAAGTAATATTCTTCTTCCTTTTGTGTGTGTATGATTTATTTTGTTTGACTGGGCCTATTTTTAGGCAGTATAAAACTTGTCAATGAATATAAACCAGCGTTTTAAACTTTTTTTTTTTTTTTGTCCCACAACCCAGTTCAGTTTTCAATCAAACGTGCGCCCTACTTTGATAGTATGAAGGTAGTATTATATATTCAGCATGTATATATTCTCGATGTTTTAATCCGAGCTAAACAAGGAAACCACCAGCACGACATAAACAAATAACAGTTTATCTATACAGTTAAGTTAAAATACGCTATTAGAATTAAGATGTCTGTGAAAAATCCCTAAGCCCCGTTCTGGAGTCCCAGCCTCACCAAAATATTACCACGCCCCACCTTGACAAACACTGCTCTAAACTGATAAAACATTTGAATTAACTAGTAGAGCCAATTCCACAAAACGAATATAGCTGCTTTTACTTGGTTTTATTTTGTTATTCTACAGAACATCTGCGAGGAATTCATGATTTGTCACTTGGATGAGGAAAATGTATGTCCTGTACTTTGTTTCGCTTACAATTATTCCTGCAAATTGCTGAAAAAGGAAACGGGCAACTACATCGCCAGACAGCTGAGATCTATGTTTGAAACAACTCCTTTCCTGGAGCTGCCGCCCTACATGGTTCAAGACCTTTTTCAACGAGATGACATTGTAATCATGGACTCCGATCCCGTGCCGCTGAAGACGGTAGACCGAGAGTTGGCTATACTGGAGGCGGTGCTCTGCTACTTATCAGCCAACTATGCTCACGACCTCAACATCTGCCAGCAGCTTCTACAGACTGTTCGTTTTCTGGACATCCCACCAAAGAGAGTCCGGGGCGTGTGTAGGGCCTACAAACTGATGACTAACAACATCGTCTTACAAGGACTGATGTCGCTGGGCCAAAGTCTGGCCAACATCGGCATTAACAAGAATATTTCCCACATCACTGATAGTCTACCCCTCTCCTGGGCTGGACGTCGCACGCTATACCGTTGGTGGTTTGAAGAAACTAATATTCAGGACTTGAGATATCACATTAATCCGGGAATGGCAACCACTAGCTCAGTGATCCAGGACTCATCAATAGAGATCATGTCTATCCGCCTGTTTATCAGGTATGTCCTGAAAGGGGTGGCGGGGTGGGGTGGGGGGTTGGGGGTTGACGAAGTAATGGAAGGTTGTATCATTTTCTGTCAGTTTGTCACAACAATGTGCACGTGTTTGCATTAGATCTCTCTGCCTCACATCACTCTGAAGGGCACGGGAATTTAAAAAAAAAAAGAAAATATGTTAGGAAATCACAACAAGAGTTCCTCGTTCACAGAGCAGATGGCTGGTAATCTTGTGTTCGAGCTTTTAAGAAAATTCCTCTCGATAATCCATGTTGAACTGCAGTAATCTAACCGATCGGCATAATACTCAATGTATCATCCGTGACACTGATCCTTGTAGCTGACCCTACCCCCAAAACAACAACAACAACAACAACAACAACAACAACAACAACAACAACCCACTCGCCTAAAGAGGACAGCATGAGTTATAAAATGATCCTTAGTGCTCATTGGTGTGTGTGTGTATGTATGTGAGTGTGCGCGCGCCGGCGCGTATGTGCGTGCTTGCATATGTGTGTGTGTTGTTTGTTTTACTGTCCTTATTGGTCTTGTTTGTTTCTCAGAGGGCTGTTCACTTTTGCTTTGTTTCCCGTGTTGGTTGTGGTTAGTCTGGTTTCTCACGATTAAGTCCTGCTTCAGTCCTGCTTCAGTCCTGTGTGAAAGGGCAAGCACTCTCTCTTTTCTGATTTAATTATAGCTATTCATTATGCGTGCAATCTGTTCCTATCAAGATCTTTCTCATTAAGTGAGGAAAACTGCTTGTAGAAAAAAAAGGCAAAGTCGTTCTTTTTTTTATCCAAAGTCCTCATTAACTAATCATTTAAACCTTCAAAACATTCAAAAGGAAATTTACCAGATGTTTGTTTTGTGGGCAGACCACAAGTGTTATAATAATAATACGTCTGGGTATTTTCCATATTGTTGTATGTGCATTTTTGCCCTTTCGAGAAAATGAAGACTGACAGTTTAAAGCTTTTTGTAAAATCAGGGTTTTGTTCAATATTTTTCAAAATCGAAGCTTCCATAAAAATACCCAAGAAAAATACACCCATATGACATTTCTATATAATAGAATTAGGAGTAAGGGAACCACTTTCATAACAAAACCTCAAAATCGGCAAAATGTCGCATACAATAATATGGCAAATACGCCTCGATGTATTTGTGCACGTTTATTTAGATCTACTGTTATTTTTCTTATCTCGACTCAGACGTCAGTTTGGGCATACGTGTTTAGTTATGAAAAAATAGTAAAAAACCTCGGTGTTCTACGTTACAATGTATTATTGCATAGTAACATGGGTGGGAGTATGTCTGCACGATTGCTACATGCATTAGCTTCCTACCAAAGTGCATCTTGACCAGATGTCAGGAAAGGCATGGTGACTGAGTGGCTTGGGTACCTTTGGGTTTGGGGTAGGGGGTGAGGTGGGAGGCAGGAGGGAACTTTGAAACGATCAGAAGAAGCTGAGAAAATCCGATCTCAAACTAAACACGCCTTCATTTAATATTTGCTCTTAGATGTCTCTCGTGGAAAGTTATTTAGGTATTTATCCACACGCCACTGGTTATTTTGTGTAAATGTCTACATGTTAAATTATATGCTGAATGATTATTTGCATTCCCTGCCGAAATTATACTTTGTTTGCTCTGTGATTGTTTCGAAATTACCATTTTAAAAGTTTTAGGGTTTAGGACTCGGGCTAGGATTTGGTTTCGCTAATTGGCGACAAGGTCACGATCGTGAGCATTTTAACTGCTGGCTTTGTATTTTGAATCAATGGCTATAATATTCCATTATTCTATGTAAGCAAGGAGATCTTTTCTGAAATAAGTATTCATAAGACCAGATGTTAATATCTGGAATCTGCATTTCTAAAAAAAATACTGACAAAACTTGTGTTGTACATACCTTTCAGGAAGATTGACCAGCGCGATATGATTGGTGGACTGGAAGTGGCTTATCGGAATCGGGTGAACAAAAAAGAGGTGCTGAAATATTGCGCCGGCTGTCTAACTCCTGCAGAGTCCACTGCTTTCATCAGACTGAAGGAAAATGAACACATTACTGGAGTAGGTGTGGAAGCCGAGGGTAAATATGTGTGGAGTATGAGCTTCAGGACCTCTCTGAATAGTACCCACGGCCCTTATGGTGGGCAGAATAAACAGCTCATTTTACAAAGAGCGACAGGCGTTAGACTTTACCATCTGTATGCTATTGACTGCGATAGTACCTTCGTTCAGCGAACTGAAGTTGTTGTCAACATGAAGATGCGTTGGGTTTGCTTTCAGTAATGGCCCATGTCCATGTCCTGACCGACAGAGCTGAAAATCTGATTACATGAAATTTAGGAGGGAGGGTAACCTATAAGCCGACACGGGCAGATACGGGGTAAACTTTTTACAATGATCTGTTTATTTTTTTTAGAAAAAGTCTGAGCGTTTTTTGCCTGGCTTTGCTTTGATAAGCTCTTTGTGATTGTCGTCTGTATCGATTGTTGGATTAAAGGCACATTGCAAAACAACTGTTTTTGGAAGAAAACAGGGTGTCTTTTGGCATCCCTTGAGATGAGTTATTAATACATTTTAAAAGTGTGCCTGTATATCAATACCTTAATGATCAATTAAACGATTCTTGTTTTGTGATAATTAGAACAACAACAACAACAACAAAAAATTAAACCGATCCTCGATGCTTCCTGGAGCAGTGTGTGGGCACTAAATAATTGTCTCAATTGTCCTGGTTAGAGATACTCAAGAGATCTCCCGCAGAATCTTCTCGTTCAGTAGGACATTTTATGAAGCGCTCGGCCATAGCGAGCAGCAGTCATGTTGGATGATAAAGTCAGATAATTAATATCTGCTATTACCAGAAACTCAGCTTTAACTCACTGCTGTTATCAGGACCTGGAATTACTATGCACTTCATTACAGCAGAAACAGATCACAAATGTCCCCGATTTGTGCAAAGCTTCAGTCAGTAATGTATCTGCTTGGTTACGTGACAATCATTAGGCTAGTTTGTCTGTCCGCGCATGGGATAAGTGATCTGTCAAATGAGCTGATGTTTGATCGATTTATCACAGTTAAGTATTCAATGTTTTGTCTTGAATATTTCACAATAAACAATACGTCAGAAATAAGCGTCTTAAACAAGGAAGTGGAGCCATTCTACAATGTACGTCATGTTATTTTAAATGGGGTGCACTTCGGGCTTATGATCTTTAGGCTTATATCACGGTGAGTCATTAAGGCATTGAAAAGTATACCGGTAATTTAGTATTTTAATGAGGAACTTCACAAAATGATTCTCCGTTTTGTGGATCTTAGAAAAAAAAATGTAAAGCTTATAAATATTATTACTGAACATTTTTTATCTTCTGTCGTGCTACGTCTGTCCCAGGATAACATAACGAGGTAGGATCGAAGTTTGCCGAGTGCTCGGAAGTGAGACGGGAAAATGTAAGTTTTGACATTTCAAGCATTTTTATGAACTGAAATCAAATCTTAATATATCATTCTTCCAAACATTTTATAAATTTCATCTATGTAGAGTTTAAATTATGTCCAAGTAATATTTCTGATTGATGTGTATGTGCGTGTGTGTATTTTAAATTTTATATACAAAAAAAGTGATTGTATTTGAGACAATCAATAAATTTTTAAATATTTTAAGTACCAGTTTGTTCTGTCTCCTTCTATGTTGCAATTTTTATAGAAGTCGTGTGGTTTGTTTTACTTTGTATTGGTTTGTATTTGTTTCGTTAAATCTATGTCTAGGTCAGGGAGTTGTGGAGTGCTTGAACCGCAGACTGTTTCGTGGCTTGTTGGTGCAAGACAGACTTGCCTACTTCGTCGTGTTTGTGTTCAGAGAGTTTGTCTCCCAGCCTTACTTCTGGGATACGGACCGTAACCTAGTAATAGAACTTTAATAGTTATCAGACTAGCGGTCCGTGTCCTAGCGGTACATTGGACAACAAAACTAATTCCTCTTCCTTGACGACATTGTTACTGTCAGGAACTTTTCTTTGCATTCTTACTTTCCTTCTGCTATTGTTTCTTGTTCGTGGACAGAACGACAAAATGATAAAGAGAAAAAAGGCAGGGTGAGTATGAGAAAAATGTGGATGGCGAGGGGAGAGAGACAAGGAGTAAAACTGATGGACGGAGATGATGGGTGAAATATATGACGTAGATGAAAACATCAGGAAAAAGAGATTAAAGAAAAAAAGAAAACCGAGCTCAACGAGAGAAGTACGAAGGTACCCCGGAGCATCTCTTCGCCTGTGAAACATTCATGATCTGAAGGAAATGCGTCTATAGCTACTGTCGTTCCGATGAATCCTCGGTAGGCACATGTGGGTTGGGGTGTCTGTGGGGGTTGGAATTAGGGTGAGGATGGTACTGTCCAGGCTATGCTTGAAAAAAGCCATTGTGTACGACGCGTATGCTTCGGTAGGGACAAACTTTTTAGATCTAGACAACGCCCCTCTAGCTCTACTCCTGACCCTGACTCAAACCCTACCCCCATAGGGACAAGAACGATCCGTTCCGAAACACTTCTGGAATGCACAGTACGACACTAGAGAGAAGAATGAAGGGCAATAATTGGATACTATTCTCCTGGTTAAGCCTGGCATACCAAACTTGGAGTGATATTGTTTGGGAACTGACTTAACATGGTTGGTGAAGAGGACAGTAAAGTTGACTGAGTGCTCTGTAACTTTCCTGGCTGTCACACAGTGCAGCTAAGTTTACAGAAGGTTCTGGGTCTAATCCGGACCTCTTTCCCTGCCACTTTAACAGATGTGCTGGATAGAGGTTACGTCAAGGGGTATTTGGAAACATGTTTTAAATTAATTTTTTGAGGTGGTGGGGGAGATGAAAAAAAAATCAAGAGAATGACAAGACACAGACAATTAACAGAGGAGTAGTGTAGATATTTGAAAATGATGTTGCAAAGGAAGGGGCTCAAGAGGTGACCAACTATAAATAAATGTATTATCACTATTAGTTGCGGACATACATTTTTGGGACCTTGAAACGAGCTGTCATTTGGCCCCTTCTCAAGCAGCAACAATAGGGCAACATATCCAAAATTCATTCATTTAAAAAAGTCTCTTCTTAATCCCCTAAGAGCCCTGAAGCTTAAGCTTCATTAGTTTCATAGTCGATCCGCCAATGATCACTATTAAATTATAGTAATTATCATAAAACAAAGAAAGAGGGGGAAATAATTCTTTACCATAACAGTTTTGCAAGTAACTGCAGTGACAAGTTGACGGATAGCTTTTGTACATCACTAGGTCAATCACCTGCCACTTGACAGCCACTTTACCCCACACTTCAGTTGTGCATTTTATCATAGACCACGAGGGGACAGCAGAAACCCGTGAATGTGGCATAATGTACGGGGAATTCCAGAGTTAGAGGAGATAACTGGGTCAAGTTGCACTGGAATACCCAGTCCGTCTGTAATTATAGTTCAGAGTTCGTGTGAGGTCTCTGCGCGTTTGTTAGGTCCGGGTTGTGTCTGTTTGAGGTTTCCTGGTGAGGTCAGATGTAGATAGCAAGTGGAGCATGTGCTGTAATAACGTTGGTCTGGCCCCGATACCGTTTCGGATGTCCTTGTATGAAACGCTAAAGACGCAAACCCGCCCATTCCAGAGCCCTATGCCCTTGCACCTCTGGCACGAAGATTAATCCAATCCTGATTATTTGCTTGTTCCTTGCCTCGGCTGTGTCTTGTTTTTTTTTTTTTTTTTGCATGTGTAGGTATGAATCGCCAAGCAGCTAGCAATTAGGTATTGTCCATTCTGATATTGCTTAATCATTTTGGCTAGAAAATCTTTGTGCGAATCCTCTTTATGAGACTTTAGTTGTGTGTTCGGTCTGTTTAACATGATATTTTACAGTAATATTTTACAGTAACCAGCCGTTCAGTGGTCACTCGCTTTAGAAATACTGAAGAAAATGCCGAGATGCCTGGACTTTAAATGCCCATCATTAGTCAGACGCTGCCAGCGCCACATGCATAGTATCTTCTGGTGATAAACATTTTTCTTTTTTTTTTTCAGTCGCGCAAAGATTGCTAACATACGGGCAGTTATTAGTTTTCTTGGCCCAAGGGACTTTCTTCAAACTATGGAAAGTGAAAGAAAGACTTGCAGAGAAAACGAATGAAAGAATGTAAGAGAACAAGAGTGTGCCGAATCTCACAACCCTTTGAAGACCAGTGTGGGTGCAGGTAACGCGGAATCCTGGAACACGTGCCGCAGTGGGCCTAGATGAGGGGCAAATGAAGGGATGCCACTGAGCGTACACGACATCCGTAAAACTGTTCTAAGTCTCAGTCATGATACAAGCACTCAGGCTCTGAGATTTGACTTAAAATTAATTTAAATTAGTGTCACGTAGCGTGGCCTAGTTTACAATAAAAAAAAATGCTGCGCCTGTCCAGGAATTACTGTAGAAACTGGTTTGAACCACATATATTTATACTGCAGACATCTAGCTTAAAATTTCTTACATTTGTACAATTTAGAGCCGGCAAATCGCAGAGTTAACGAGTGGCTCAGACCCTGCTATTTTACTGAGTCTCCGCTCCCATACCGGAATTATTTCGTTGGGATATCCCAATCAAAATACATCACATTGTGTGTGGGAAGACAAACATATTAACATTCTCATTCTAATTTTGATGAAAGTGAACTCACGATTTTAACAGAAAGGTCCCATTATTTACACAGGAAGGCAACACCCTGTTGACCCCTCCTTTTGTGTACTTAACGTTGTCAACAAACAACTGCTTCTATGATAAAACGTCAAGTTTACCCCCCGCCCTCCAAAACTAAACAAAACAAAACAAAACAACAAAACAACTTTATTTTATTGAAAATTAAAAAAAAAAGTGATGGTAGCCAAAATATAATAATGTAGGTTTGGAAGGGGGGGGGGAGGGGGGGGGAGGAGGAGGAGAAAGAATAGGAGTCTGTGCTTTGATGAAAGCTTTGTTTTCTATTTTATTTTATCTTGATAAAAAGTATATTTACAACATGTTTCTGTGAGTGAGGCACGCCCTATGATTTGCACAACTTCTGCAAACATTCACAGACAGCTAAATCTGAGTTATTAGAATTTGATAGAAACTTAGTCAACAATGGTAACACATGGAGAACGACCGAACTTTACAGAATTGGGAATCGATTCCATAGGCCCACCCTATCGTTTATTGTGTTTTCTATTTGGGGAATGAAATCTGACCTGATTAGCCTGGCGTGGTGGTCACATCCAGTCAAAACTTAAAGATTTATAGCTATTGTCAATTAAAAGCAAAGGATACCGGTAAAACATTTACTGAGTTAATTCAGTGGCGTGCAGAGGTTTGGTCACGCCGGGGCCAACTCCCTGATTGTATGCCCCATGATTCCAGTACGTGACAGTTTCTCTACTCGTACTCGCGTCTCGCTAATTAAAACACGGATCCACATTCACACTCAGTTAGTGAGACTGGTAGGCAGTTTGCACAACAAAGGTAACTGCGATAATTTCAGATCTCCACAAAAAGGTAATTTTAATTTGACTCTTTGATTGGACGCCCTCTGAAATGGTTGTCCGTCCGAGTCGGTGGCCCCCTATGCCTCCTCCCCCCCTTTCTACACGCCACTGAGTCAGTTTACCTGAGAGAGTTTGAGTCGCATTTGGATTATCATCTGGAGACGGTTCGATAGTGTCACCCGGCACAAAACGGGCGGTCCAAATCCATAGCCTTGAGCACCTCCAGGTAAACTGTAGAGCATAGGTTAGGCTCTTGTCATCTGAGAGTGGGGAGAGCGTGTAGGGAGAAAGTTTGAGAGCAAAGCAAAATGAATGACTCGAAGAAATGCAAAACTTCCTGGTCTGGCAGTCAAGTGGATTCGCCTCTGGACGGTCAGTGCAGATGTGATAATGGTACTGTACGTCAGGTTGAATGTGAACTTCACGGGGTCAGTGTAAGGAAGGGTACCAAGGGCCGAGCTTCTCCTTACTGTCCTAACATAATGGCCATTCACAGTTACAGGGAACTGCATGATCGCAAGAACAGATAGCAGCATAATATGTGATGACAGGTTTGGGCTTGAATTCAAGAAGAATGAAAGGTAAACGAAATTTTTAGCCTAAGTCTGGCCTAGACCATTACGTTAAACAGTGTAGTTATACAAGCGCGAAAATGAAGATCTTTAGGCCTCTCCTCCCACTGATTTTTCCTCTTCCCGTCTGTGTATGTCTGTATCTGTACGTGTGTGTCTCTGTGTTACCCTTTCCCTCGAGTATCCATGAAAGAAAATTTCTTCAGAAAACAAAAATATTTTTGTATAAACTCCCTGTTCTCTGTCAGCCCTCTGTGCACTTCTATGAACTTCGGTATTTTCCATACGTCATCCTCCTCCACTGGAGACCACTATCTCACAGTGCTGATGTAATCTTGACCAATATCAAGGCAGACAAACGGAGTGGATGGTCGAATTCATTTTTTAATTAAAGAAAATAGAGCTGGAGTTATCGACAAGGCCTCTTATCGTCTTGTCTGTTCCTGCGTTGACCCTGCGGGGGAGAGACCCCCGTAATGCCTCTATCACAAGTAATGTGTTGGATAAGAGAGTTATTCCTCACTGTGGGAGGTCTAGTGGTTGACGCTAGACCAGCGGGCTGGAGATTTTGAGCACCCTTGCCAGCTGATAAGGCATGAAGACCTCCCCTTTCCATTGAGTGAATGAGGTGCAGAAATTTCGAAAGGCGGGGGAAGGGGGTGGTGGTGGTGATGACGAACAGTTGGGGGGGGGGGATTTTCGCGAAGAATTCGCTCTCAAAAATAGATACGCCACCGTAATAGTTTTGTTTATTTTGAAATGGGCCAGTGGAAAGTTTGGAGAAGGGGTAAAGACCACGGACTTGCCAACACCACAGCGTCTGAGGTAAGAAGATAGGTTATTATTATATTTTGAATAGACAGGTTAGACTGACAGTTGTCACTGCTGGGCCGAATTAAGCTCTGCCCTGACAGACAACAGCGGATATAATGAAATGTCCGGTAATTTAATTAATCAGAATTAGATCGCGGTGGATGAAAGTGACAGTTAAATGTGAGTCAAATATGTAGATTAGCATGCAAGACAATAAATTGCCGCAATTCTGTTTTTAGAGTACGCAAGTTTTGTTTTCCCTCAGACACGTAGTAAAATTGGAAATTGTCGATGAGGAATACCAACCACAGGTGAGAGGGCAGATAGATAGATAGATAAATGGATAGATAGATCAACAGTCAGACAGACAAACAGCTGGACGGACGGACGGAAGGGCGCACAGATAGATAGGTAGGTAGATAGATAGATAGATAGATAGATAGATAGATAGATGGATGGATGGATGGATGGATGGATGGATGGATGGATGGATGGATGGATGGATGGATGGATGGATGGATGGATGGATGGATGGCCATATGGATGGATGGATGGGTGGATGGATGGAAAGATGGATGGATGGATGGATGGATGGATGGTTTAGATAATTCTAAGCATTACACGGTTGTTAAGACTAACAGAACCTATTGTTACACCACCGTTCATTGCAGAATATACAAATGCGATAGTTAAAGCTGATTTTCGTCCAGCAATGTGTAAAGACGGGTGAAGAACTAAGAAAAGCGAAGAATGAAATTTCCATTTAATATTTGCAATTCTTCTGCACGAGTTTTTTTCTTGAAGCTCAAAAAATCGTAAACAAATAATATTAAACACTAAATATTGTGAAAACTAGATGTGTCCCCGTAATCTATAGTAAAAAATTCAGACAGTACACAAAGTTTCATAGTTTCTGGCCACATAGTCACTATGTTCAGGTGGTTACAGGTTAGTTCCATTACTGAATTATGATGTTGATTGTTATCCCTATCAAGAAATCTGCAATTAATTATCTGATTGACATTTGACTGTTCTTTTATTTTTATAAAACATGGCATGGTCATCCTGCAAACTGACCGCGCTTCAGTATACTAAGAATATCAAAGTCAAAATCTGGCAAAAAGAAAAAAAAAACATGTATGTATAAAACCTTTGCCAAGGCACAGTACACAAACGATACAAGAAAACACAAAGGAAAAGGAAAGACAGATCAAGCTTTCGATCGACTGATCTTCATCAGGGGAAAAAATGTAATAGGACAGAAAATTGAACAAATAACAAAACTGAACAAATAAAAGAAAATGACAGAATGTTATACAAATAAGAATATTTAGCTGCAAGTTCCAGTTTTGGATTTTCGGAGCTCAGCACGTCCGTCAGTGTAACATGGTGGCTCGAAGTGATTCTTTTTCCTTTGCGTTTTATTGTATCGTCTGTGTATTATTTCTTGCCAAAGCCTTGCTATGTACAGCTTTTTCTTTTTGTTTTGGCCACATTTTGACTTTGCTTCAAGCCTTTCTTCGATCTCACAGGTTTTTAAAAAATAATATTTCGTTAATAACACCAAGGCGAGTATTGTCTGGAATAAAGGGGAAATGAGAATTGTCGTTAAAGTGTCCAAGACATGGATAGACAGAGCTGTGTTGTAGGTGCCTTGAAATATGATAGTCAGTGAAACGTTGGGAAATAACATGAGACACTTGGTGTTTCAAACGTGAGAGCACAGGATTAGCTTACGATTATATTTAAGTTTCAGGCCGAAATATCTAGAAAGCTGGGAAATTCCAGTTGTAGAAAAGTGAAAACAGCCTAAATTAAGAGCAATGTGAGACGTAGTAAAAAAAAAAAAGTGTTTGGAATCATTATAAAGTTAAGCGTCATTGTACGGTGGTCCACTAACACTTTCAAAATTACATTGATTTATTTCAAGCTCTTCGCTCAGTAGTTGATAATTACAAATCATTTTCATAATGCAGTCAAGATTTGTGTGCCAGGGGTGGTAGTTTTGAATGAAATCATGGTAGGGGTTTTCTTTCTTCTTTCACTATTGTGTTATATCATATAATGTTGTATTATATCATATTATGTTGTATTATATCATACTGTATTATACTATATTATATTATATATATTATATTTTATTATATTATATATATTATATTATACTATATTTTATAATATATTATATATTAATTAATATTATATTGTATTATAAAAAATCTTACATTATAATAATGTTATATTGTATTATTTTATATTATTTCATATTGTGTTATATATTATCTGAATGATTTTCAGCAAGGATGAGAAAAATGTTGAACCGAATACTGGCAGTTGTAGTTGTTGCAGCATTGCAGAATGGTCAGTCAACAGGTAACGCTGACCCAGTGGCCAACATTTGCTCACCTCTTTGTCAGGAAGAGACTAGCTTGGAAGTGAGTTGAACTATCTCAATATCTGCATTAAGTTAGAATCCCACCTGTCTCGGTCCAGTCAGCCTGCAGTCCGGCTGCGGCTAGTAAAATTGTGTCGTTATCAACAGTATAAAATGGCGACAGGGTCCGGCTTTTGGCCTTTTCTCTTTACTATTGGGTTGAAGTTAAACATAGTATCACGTGGTATCTTCCACAAAAAATGGCCGAGGGTTGCGGCTGAGACAAATGCTACATGAAGGGTTCAAAGAAAAAAAAAAAGCACCCAGACCACCCTTCACACTAGAATCCCATCCGAATACGTGGAATCTTTTGCCGTCTTGCATAAATTTTTCTGTCCCCGAAGCCCCTCGAAGCAAACGAAAGAGTGATGTTCTAGCTTTATCGTCAAATTCATCATTGGCCTATCGATGGTACTAATTATACCTATATTATCGTCGTTGATGTCATTTCCTTCATCATCATCATCATGATCATCACCTCATCATTATTATTATTATTATTATTATTATTATTATTTTATATAGCGCATATCCATTTTTAAAATGCTCTAAGCGCTTTACAGAAGAAACCTGTCAACCACAGAGCAGAATGGAGCGCCGGCGAAGCGCTTAACACACTACACTGCTTCTTTCTCTCTCCCTGTCTCGCTCACTCTCTCTCTCTATCTCAGAGCGAATTGTGACGCAGCCAGTTAGGCGCAGTACACAACTCACAACAATTCACAACTCACAACTCACAATACAAATAATATTTGAACATTTATTAATAATATATATTCAATAATGAATAATAAATTTTGTTGTTGCTGGTGGGGGGATGATATGGATAAATTTTAATCTATTAATTTCAATTTTGCCCGGACAGCGGCCTGTTCGGCCTGCTCTTTACGATTTCCAACTGACAATGGGTCTTTAACGTGCGCAACGTGCACACGGGCCCTCCGAATTTTTTCGTCCTTATCCGAGAAGACTAGGTACTCGATCCTACCCCCCAATAGGATCGGGGACTTGAAAATATGAGAAAAATTCCAAATTCCAACACTGCCCGGGTTAACCCGGGACCCTTGGCATGAGAGGCGAGCACCTTGCCTCTAGACCACCTTGTCCCCATGATGATCATGATCATCACCTCATCATCATCATGATGTTCATCATCATCACCTCATAGTCATAACCATAATCAGTATCATCATCATCATCGTCGTCTAGAATATTTTAGGGTAACACAAAAGCTATCAAGTGATGTAAGTCTGTACTAATCAAATCAGTATCATTCATCACCACTGTACCACCGTTGTCATCGTACCCAGGTATTGTCATTACCATCATCTTATTCTATAGAAAATGTTCAGGTAATTATCAGATCTTTACCGCTCTCCTTGCCTCTTGATATCAGATGAAAAGGCGTTTACTCTTCATCTTCTTACAACTCTGATTCTGAGAGTCTTTGAATAATTTGCAGCTCTTCATGCACGACACCTTTGCTAACGAATTTATGATGATTGTATGTGAACATTTTTGTTGTTGTTGTATTAGATTAACACTACACCTTGGTCATTTTTCCATGATTGTCAGGCTGAATGTGCCAAGTCACGAGGCTGCTATGAGCTGGATGAGAACGAGGACGCGGTCAGGTACTTGGCTTGCTGGAGGCCGTGCTGGGATGTGGCTGGACAATGCTTCAGGTACGCACGTGTAGACACAATGACAAAACATGGGATTACACTTAAGAGGTTTAGAGTTCAAAAAGTACAGTTGTATAACCTACAAAGTGCGATTGTTTTGGCTAGTATTTAAAGTAGTTTTTGCTCGAAGCATCAAATAGTTCCACTCAGTTGTTTTTGGAAAATTAAAGGGAACTTTGGTTAAGCCAGCCTGTTCCATTGCGCATTTTCGAAGAAGCGGATCTTTTATGTGTATTTCTTTGGTTGGTTGTTTGTTTAGGGTGGGAATGTTGGAGGCATCAATTTTATTTTAACAGGCTCTAATTATGTATCTTCATTTTATGTGGCTCATGAGAGAGATTGGTTAGGGGATTTCTGTGTGGCACCGCGGTTCATATTTCTCCCTCTGGGTCAAACTTTAAAAGAAAATGTCTGTTTATGATGCAACGGTATATATAATAATTGTGAAGAGCAAATCACCAGCCCGGCGTGCAGGTAACCTCGTGTTTCAGTGGTAGAACACAGTATTTCATAAGGCTTGACCATCCAGGTCTCACGGCTTCCCAACAGGATCTAACTTACTGCGTTCTGTGAGTGGAATCCAGTGTTTGAACTTATCTGTCTTTCTGTTTCAGTTTGTGTGCTGAGGAATTTGACAACATTTTACAGGGATGTTACAACATTTGCACTTCAACACCCGATGACATCAGTTGTATATCTTCTTGCTTTGACCAATGTTTCTTAAGACTTAAGAAAGAGTAAGTACTATACCCACGCATCACGGTCGGGGAGGAGGTGGTGCAACATCTTGCACACATACATAATATATTGCTCCTGCGATATTTTGCCATATTGTCCATTTCAGCTACAAATTATCGGGACTTACTAGAGCAAATACATCATAAAATGAAAAGAGAGGAGAGGAAATAGTACTCACTTCTTTTCAGTCAATGAGCTAGACTTAGTAAAGTAAATACATGTTAATATTGGCGGCTAAGTCATTCACTAATTTACTCACTAACTAATTACCCGCTAAATTAAGGAACTAATCTACCAATCAGCGAACATAATGAGAGAATATCTATAAACGGAAAGGTCGACTATAGACTGACTCAAGAGCAAAGTAATGAAGTAACCAAATGATTAATGAGCAAATACCTGTAGCACATTTTATTGCTTGAATTTCTCATAACTCATAAGTTTATTCCACCGTACAGAAACTATTTAAGTTGGTGTTATTGTTTTCGGCTTGTGTCTATGGGGTCCCATAATAATATAGTCTGTCACGTCTCATTTCAGTTTGCTGAGTGACGCAGTCAACGTCACAGTGGCAAATATCACGCAAAACACAACCATCGCCAACACCACCACCATCCCTTCTCCCCCACAGCAGCAGCTGATGATGACGTCACCTACACCGGCCACCCTTGACCCTGACGCTATCAAAGGTATCGTGCACAACGTAGAATACAAGTATCGAATTGATAAGGAAGATAACAAGACCCTAGAGCTGAACGACCAGTATATGGACCGATTCCTCTCCTATGTCTTCAAATTTACTGGCAACGACATACCGCATCTGAACAAAACATTGAAATCTGACAGAACTCGTCAAACTGTTTTGAACTACTTGCTTCCAGGTGTCGAGCGAGAAGCGAGTGCTTCGGCCACATCTCTTCCAGACCCTTCTGCACAACTGGCGACCATTTCTTTGACAAACTCCGACACTCAGAACTCCTTTATGAGACATAAAAGTGTCAAAGCAAAAAACGCCGTTTGGAAGAAATTAATCTCAGATGCATTTAAACTCTCGAGTGTTCCAAAGAGCAAAGACAATTACAATTTGCCCGTTCCCCCGTTCCTGCAGAGAGAAACAGGATTACCGGCAGACCCATCCACCACCTTGGAGACATCAGTCAGTGGAGTTGTCAACAATGAGACCAATCATGACGGCTTTCTGGGAATTCCCAAAGATCAGACTGAGGTAGCTCATGGAGATCGGGAAATTCCTAAAGATCAGATTTTACCATCTGACGTCGTCAGTGGTGTAGTTGTGGTGGGCCGGAAAAAACGCAGTTCAAAACAGGTGCCACCGGTGAAAACACCATAAAGATTCTTTCACGATGTGACCCTTCCGATCTGACAGTAACCCTGAGGTCATATGATTAATTAAATTCCTTGATTGATTGTTTTTTGACATGAAATACAAAAAGGCAGAAACAATTTCAGAAATTTATTACGAGTTAATTGTTCCAAGAAATTACTCTTCTGTGAATTTATCACTTGACATGGCGCTGAAAGCTGATGAGATGCGAAATGCGCTGCAATCTCTGTAGAGCCCGAAGGAATGACGGCTGAGTTTTTCGACCTTGTAAACAGTGACGACATGGAGAAGGACTGTGTAACTTCTTCGCCTCTGCTATTGATTTTGGTGGTTTTGGTTCTTTCGTAAAAACTATCCTGACAGTAACGCTCAGATTAAACTACAAAAGTGAAACTCAAAGCAATATCAATAAAATATTCATGTTCCCACATTCAAGAAAATTCTTCCTTTCCTTCTTCTCTTGGTCCCTTGCAAAAGTAAACTATAAACTAAACTAAAAATACAAAGTATAATCTCTACCTTCTCTCTGAAATATATCAGAAGAATTCATTAACTGACGTTAACAACTATTGAAAAAAGAAAAGGTGTCCCTTAGAATGAGATTGTCATGACAACGTTCGCTTATTTTCAGTAGTTAGACACGGGAAGTCTAGAAAAATCCAAAATCGTTCCCAGGGTTTTGGAAGATGATAAAAATCCATAATGTCAGCGTTTTTTGATAATATTGAGATAAAAATTACTATGATTTCTTAAGACTTTGACTACTAACTCTATAGAAATTGTTATGGCTGCATCGTTTACAGTCTTTTCTAGGTGCTCCAACCATTTCAGGGTGCTTTTGCAAAAGAAAGTAATGCCTTTTGCCCTTTGTCTTTTTACATTTTACCTTTTCAGATTGAATCTAAATCGATCTGAAAGTCACATGTTTTTGTCCAGAACACAGTGTTCATGATTTTACTGGATCAACATTTTGGTATGAGAAAGTATTGGTTTCTCGAATGTTCCAGTGTAGGCCTTAATTGTCAAGGCTACATACATGAGGTTATCTCGAACTTCTGGCCCTAGGAATGAGAGCAGCTGAGTCAGTGATTGGCTTTTCCGGATATGACGTCGTTGCTGTATTATTTTTTAAATACTTTTTGTCTGTTTCTGAGTGTCAGGGAGGGGGTCGAGGAGTTGACAATTTTGTTCAGCTGAGCCAATCCCAATATCATTATTAGTAAATGCTCTGTCTATATAACTCCAATTGTTACCATGAACAACAAAAAGTGGGAGTCGCCACTTGCATGAAAGTTTTGCAAAAATGTCAAATTTTGATGTGTATTGTCTTCCAAATTTGCACGTTTTTTTCATACCCCGACTCCAGCCTGGGAGCCCTGTGGCGTTATTGTCTATACCAAAATAAGTTTTGCGAATTATTAAGACTTGCGGTAAAAATACATGTATAATCGTATGGAATAACAAAATGTTATAAAACCCACAGAAAATCTATGGGGTCCCCAACAAGGCTTGAAGCAAATTCATATTTTTACTGTATATAGAACGCGGTTTCTAATTGAAAAATATTTCAGATTTTTCTTTATCTCCATTGAAAACGCCACTGTTTTAATTTCAGTGTTCATAGAACACATGTTTTTGTTTTGCCTGTTGTTTATTGAAAATTGTTCCCTTAAATAATAATTATATTTTTTCAGTGTCATTGTGTGTCTCACACTGGTTTATTAATTAACGTTTGAGTGCATGCTTTTGATTTCAGTATTTCTCTCCAAGGTTTTGGACATATATGTTTCGTTTTTTTTTTTTTTCTATTGACATAATTCTTTTCATGAATACAGGTTTTCATTTTCAGTGATTCCCACCCCGTGGTTCAAAGTGTGTTCCTTACTTGAAAATTATTGGTTTAAGCTACTGCTGAACCTACGTATGTAAGTGTATGTGTATTTCAAATTACTGATGCCAAAATAGAGTGCGGTTTGTAACTAATTGGCAGTAAGACTTCTATTCCTATGTGTGTAAAATCTTCAAGAAAGAAGAAACAACAACAACAACAAAATAATAATTTACAAGAATTCTAATAATCGATCGCTCCATCGAACACACATGCCATGACTGATTTGTCCTTGTTTGTCTTTGGTTTCAAATTGACGTCATAAAACTAACAAATTTATAACAATAATAACAAATCAAATAACAACAACAACATCAAACCTAGTGGCTTATAGTAACACGACTCGACCGCAACTTTTAAAATGACGTGATGCTTGCGTGGTTTAAGTCTTCTTTTTCAAACATGACATGCCATTGCCTAGGTCAGGTCACAGCTGGAATGTCATAGAAAAACCTTAAACTATAGGACCCCAACCTTGCGATGACTCATAAAAATGTATCAAGGAGTGAACGGTGTCCTCAAGTCAGTGCGTCTCAAAAAAAAAAAAAAACTCCGATCTCCAGTTTGATAGCAAGGAGACGTGTATGTTGTGAATATTTCTATGAGGATTTTAAAAAAGTGGTGAGGGGAAAGGGGTGGGAGTGGGGTGGTGGGGGAAATTTTTGGGTCTAGTGAGGGAAAAAAGGTTGCCTTGTGGGGATGCATGTTCCCATATCGCTGTCCATTCTCACAGCAGTGTGTTACGGAGGTTTGCCATTAAATTCCTTCATGTGACAAGCCATCTAATTCTGCACCCCCAAACATTGCCCTCAACTTGTCCGAGAGCTAAAACGGTGTATCCTGACAGAAGCAGAGAAATTCTGGACAAAATCCAACAATGCAGTTACGAAGACACCAGCTGTGCATGTTTGGCCGAGTGGCCCAGAACCCCACAGCTGTACAGTAAAGACGTTTGGGTAGAGGAGATTCCACTTGCTCCTCCTCTTCATCATCGCCATCTTCATCGTTAGCATCATCAGCATCATCAGGATCATCAGCATCGGTAGTAGTAACTTGTTCAGTTGGGGCTACCTCCATGCTGCTGGTTTGAGAGACGTTTTCCGATTGGTCGGCTTGTTTCTCTCTGGGTGATTGGTTGCCGTCAGGTAATACTTTGTTTACCTCATCCTGACTGGGTGAGCCGCTTTTTTCCTCTTTCTTTGATTTGCTATCGCCAGTGTTTGGTTGAGGCTTGCTAGCGTCGCCCAATGTCTGGCTTTTGCTGCCCTTTGATTGACTGTTTCCGTCCTTTGATTCCTTGTCATAGGTTTTTGATTGGGTGTCACCAGCACCTGTTTGGCTGTCGCTGGTTTTTGACTCCGCCCCTGCAGCTGATTGTGGGGCTGACAATTTATTCTCACTCATTTGCCGATCGATTGTGGCATACAGACTGACGCCCTCATCAACTATGATGCGCTGTTTGCCGCTAATTTTAGCTTTGTTCTCGGCGAGGTTGTTGGCGCTCTCGTCTGTGTCATTACAAAATGATAGATGGATGGAAGGATGGAAGGATGGATAGATGGTTACATGTTTAATGAAAAAATTCTTTTACGACATTCTCAGTGCTCTCAACATGATTGTTATGCTTTGGTGCATCGCTCTCTCTCATATCTACCTATCTATCTATCTATCTATCTATCTATCTATCTATCTATCTATCTATCTATATCTATCTATCTATATCTATCTATATCTATCTATATCTATCTATCTATCTATCTATCTATCTATCTATCTATCTATCTATCTATCTATCTATCTATCTATCTATCTATCTATCTATCTATCTATCTATCTATCTATCTATCTATCTGTCTATCTGTCTGTACAACTCTATAATATCTGTTACAAAGGAAATGGAGGAATGAATACAATGAGATAACTCACGACATACATCATATGATCAAATTATTACAGAGCAAAACTAATCTATTTCTAACCTATATAATACAAATATCAGGCTTAGTTCACAGAGAACACAGATAATATCAAGCATTGATGCTCTACCTGAAATACTTTCATCCTGGTCACCATCACAGTCGGGTTTGATAGCGATGTCTGCACAGTTCCAGAACGATTCTTGTGGACCGCGTCCCATTCCACACTTGTAGGCGCCACTTCTGACAACGCAGCCCCAGCTGTTCCCTATGGACGTGAACAAAATAACAGTTATTTTGTATGCCACTGAATAGATAGCTCACTTGTTACACAACTAAAAAAAAAAATACTTATGTTAGCGGAATGATTCTCAGATAGCTCTGTGCATGGACAGTTCAATAATTATGTGGGTCTGTGGACAATACTATTAGTCATCATGTTGAATTGCCTCTCTTTTCGAGGGAAAGGAGGGGGGGGGGGGGGAGACCATGAAACTCATAGACATTAAACATTTGAAGATTGTCAAATTGAGAAAAAAGATAGATAGATAGATAGATAGATAGATAGATAGATAGATATATAGATAGATAGATAGATAGATAGATAGATAGATAGATAGATAGATAGATAGATAGATAGATAGATAGATAGATATACAGATAGATAGATAGATATGTAGATAGATAGATAAATAGATAGATAGATAGATAGATAGATAGATAGATAGATAGATAGATAGATAGATAGATAGATAGATAGACAGATAGATAGATAGATCAAGAGTACAGTAGAGTAAGAGTTTGGGTGTAAAGTATTAGGGAAATCTTTGTACGTGTTCACAAAGAAAAATAGAGCAGACATCAGTTACATGAGGATATCCTTAAGCACACATTTATGCATAGGAAGTGCTTAGAGAGGGACACATGTCCCCCTCTAAGCAAGTGCTTACAGAGGGACATACACACCTGTCCCCCTCTAACCAAGTGCTTACAGAGGGACACATGTCCCCATCTAAGCAAGTGCTTACGGAGGGACACGAGCCCCTCTAAGCAAGTGCCTACAGAGAGACACGTATCCCGCTCTAAATGTATGCTTACAGAGGGACACAGGCCCCTCCCCCCCCCTTCTAAATGTGTGCTTACATTTACTACAGAGGGACACATCACATTATTTTAATATCTCTAAGCACAGGATTTAAGATATCTTTCAGCGCAGGATTTAAGAGGGACAGTTGCATAGATCAGTTCCTTTAGCATGGAGGGGCATAGTTAGAACGTATTATGCAGTCACTGTGTGGGCTCTGAAACAAAATAAATATTTTTGAAGATCTAGATCTAGTTCTGGATCTCACAGATGCCGGAGCAATAATATGCGCTCCAAATTTAATCTGTTTGTGTGGCCAGTACGTTTAAGTTTAAGTTTGAAGACAAGCACAATGACACGATAACAGCCACGTTGTGCTGGGAAAAGTCAGATGATAGACAGAGGTAAAAGAATGACAGGATAGAAAATGAGCCTACCACTACCAGGGACATGCACCAACCGCTGTGCTAGCCTATACGTGTGAGAAGAATCACAAGGTGACAGAACATCGGAGCGTCTATTTTACGTATGGTGGCAAATAGGATATTTACTTATTTCGAGAGTGCGGAATGTCTATTTTACGTATGACAGCAAATAGCCTGTAGGCTGTTTTACGTATTTCTGCAAAATATTCCTTTCGCTATTTTACGCACGATGGCGTATGACCATGCGCTGTCAAAGTCGGCATGGCAATTAGTGTTAGGGGTAGGGTGAGATTTAGAGTTGGGAAGATTTTTCGATCTAGTCATACATAAAATAGCCTACAGGCTATTTGAGGGCGCCGCCATGTTGGACGATCGAAATCAAAAACAGGCAAACTTCCCAAAATAGAATATCCGTCGGCTGTCTGAGTGAAAATAGCAAGTCACCATATTTCGATGACGTTTTTCACATATATGTCCTTCTGGGGGAGGGGGACATGTGTCCCTCTCTAAGCACTTCCTTATGGCATATTGCTATAGTGACTGTTTATCAGGGCACATAGACAGGAACGCCAGAACCTACCCCAGGATATATAATGAGCATACATAACAGTACACATAGAGAATACATACAGTCACTTGCCATCGTCGGGTCGCTCTTGTGCTGGTGTATTCTATTTCCATATTTGACAGAAACTGAGATAAGGCCATAATATGACATAACAAAGTCTGCACCCCTAAATTTTCTTAAACAAATTGAAGGTATCTCACCTCTGGGTGGCATATACTTGCCAACTATCAATAAAGCATTAACAATGTCTGAATTTCATGTATACCCGAAGAAAGCACTACACCTGCGGATCCATGAAAGAATTAGAATCTTTTTTCTGACGTGGATTTACAGCCCGTCTAGTCCTTTCTGAAAGGGGCTAAGATCCACCGCTTGATTCAATTATCAAAGTCTTTTCTACACATTCTTATCAGATCCATACAAAACAGTTTTTGAGAATTTTACCAACGCAATCAAGGTTATAAGGAACTACTTCATTCTATTTGTGAAATTTAAATTCATGAACTTCTGTCTACCAAACATAAGATACCCAAAACGACTGTGAAAGGAGCAAACTAGCCGTTAACGTACCGACGCGCCGTAAATCCCAGTCAAACTCAAAACTCCAACCTCTGGGAGTAGACATTAAAATGTTAAAACGTTTACGTGAAGCCATGTTTGTGTGTGTGTGTGTGTTTACGGAAACGGCAACTAAAACGTCAAAAAACCCGTCAAATGGTAAAAAGAAAGAGTGTTTTCGTGAATACGGAAAATGCGTTTCCAAACACGTGGAAACATTCTTTCTGTTTCATCATTTGAAGGGTTTTTTATTTTCCGTTACCGTTTCCATTTCCGTTTCGGTACACATGAAAACTCAGACTAACATACTTTAAAGCTTCACTCCAAAACTTTGCAAGCGATTTTACTGAAACGCGCCCATGCTGAGACAGAAGAAAGCGATACTAGGACAACGACATACTGATGAGAACAGACGCTCACACTCATCAACACGTACATTTTCAGCCACATTTTAACAGAAGGTGTGCATTTCGCGCACATCTCGAAGCAGGCATTATGCCTGCAGATCCCTGAGGGAGTTATTTTCTGACGTGTCGTTCCTCAAGGAGGCTGAAGTCTACAAGTTGATTTTAACAGATTTTTATCATAATTATTTACTGGGTTCAAAGGGACATACCTTACAGCACGGGCCTCTTACAATTCGATGTTTAACTTCACTTTTAAATATTATGGTCTTATTTGTAGGGACCTGAGGGCCGCAAGGCCTAGAGTAAGAAAATGAAAAAAAATCATGAAAGGTTCAAAGTGACTCTTACCGTGCAGAAGCGCTATTAAACCCAAACTCAAACTCAAACTCACCACATACACATCAACCCCACATACCCGAGAACATAGTATTTATTATCGTATAAGATGAGCACATACCGAAACAGGGAAACGAACAGTGAGGACGGATGACCTACCAGTTACATATTTCCACTGCAGGACACACTGTGAGCAGGTCAGGTTCGCTGGTATTTCCAGTTTAACGAAGATCTCGTTCATGTCACCAGTCAGCCGTAGCATTTTTCCAACGTATTTCTCATGCTCATTCCTGCGTAAGACAACAACTTTTTAATCAGTCAATGAAGTCTTTCTTGGTACAACAAAATGGACAATCTGCTGCCCTGTGTAACTTACTGGATGCTAACCGTAGGCTGGACGTTTAATTAATTATTATCCACATTAAAATGTTACCGTGTTACAGTCTGTATCCCCGAAGTCACTCTGGCAGCAATCCGTTTTTCAGTCATTTTCACCATTAGAGCAGAAGATCAGACTTCAAGGTCTGGCGTGTCTTCACAATTCCTTGCTTTTACTTCTTATTTGCTCTAAAAGGCATTTGGTGTTGATGTTTGTTTGTTTGTTTGTCTGCTTTTTGGGGAGGTTGGGGGGAGGGGGGTGGGGTGTCAGAGAAATTTGGGGTTTGGAAACTTGAGTCTGAGGAATGCATTGTGAAAAGAAAAAGGGGTGGGGGGGGGGGTACATGAAGTGTTGTCAGCAAAAGTTGTATGAAGTCTATTGAAACAGCAAATCTCTAGTTACAACCATTTAGTTGCTTTGTCTGAATACTAAGCCCGGGCTTTTCCCCTGAAATTAAGCCTGTTTCCACTTACCTTACGGTCAGTAGATTCTCGTCAAGACACTTTTGGGTTACAGGTTTGGAGAAATCGTTGTTCGGACACAGCCGGAACTCCATAAAGCCCAAGTGGTTGGCAGTCAGTTGAACATGGGCGTCAATGTATTTGGTTCTCCGATAGTTATAGCATTTAGCTATGATGGGCCTCGCGTATCTGAATGTGATCGAAATGTAAAATGACCCCACAGTCTGCTCGAACTCTCCAATGAAATGAGCCGAGAGTTCCGTATTCATAATGCATTAGATGACGCTCATTATTCTATATAATAAGTGACAAATTTTAGCTTTATCAAAGATGCTAGATGCAATAAGATGAGACACTCGCTTCTTTGCACCTCTAAAATATCGTGCACACAGTTTGCGCCTTGATCGGGAGTGGGTGTGCATGGTGCATTGCATGAAAAGAATGCCAGATATAATGATATATTAATAATGCCGATTTGTTTCAGTGCTCTTGCGACTGAGAGATAAATAGCCACAGCTTTCCTACAGCGCCGACATAATTATGAGTTCTTTGATATTTGTGTCATTAGCACTGTCTATGTTAGCCCTGAATGGAAGATAATAACGAAGTCTACAAGATTTCTAATGTTTGGCCTATATCCTGAAAACTCCATCCTGAAGTGTTCATGAATTTGATGGTTATTTGCATGTATCTGCTATTGAAGGGAAAGACAAAATATGGCAACAAAAACCAACAGCACCAAAGCAAAGTCTCGCCTAAGAAATAATAAGTAACGGTACAATAAAATGCAAGGAAAAGGAGGGACAAATCAAGCTTTCGGCATGAATAGCCTTCTTTGTATCGTTTCTGTATTATTTCTCACATGAGGTTTTGCTACATACAACTTTTTTCTTTTTGCCACATTTTTGACTTGACTTCAAGCCTTGATGTGACCCCGCAGATTTCCTGTTGTTGTTTTTCTTAATCCCGCTCCATTTCGATGGCGCCACGGTGTTGGTCGGTGTTGGTTAATACTTTGCTGTTATAACAGATCTGACAGTCGATAGTAAGTGCTGTTAAAATAGTTGAATTTACCTTTCTTTTTCAGGGTTATCTTTTGGTTATTAATGCATTAATTTTTCATTTCCTTCTTGTTAACTGCTCGCTTGAGAGACTGGGTAGACACAGACGAGGAGAAAGGGGGGGGGGGTGAGGGGAAGAGTTGATGGTAGAGGTACACGTACAGAAGACCACTTAATGGTTAATATTAGTATTCTATGCTATATTCCCTGCCCCTATGGGTCACGAGGCGGAGCAACCCACAAACCAGCACCAGAGCGTTGCCATCGCTATCAAACAATTATTTTATCGTCACCGTATTTTAAGCCTTGCCAAAAAAACAAAAACAAAAACCCGAATACTGCATGAGGGTTGTCAAGAATAGATTTAATTCATAAATGTTTCCACTGACTAAATTTTTGTGAGAGAGCAGTGAGTAATTTTTACAAACGTAATTATTGTGCGAGCCAGCATAACTTGGTCTCGTAAACAATTTGTTTTGAACAGTTTTTTTCCTGATAGATAGACAGAAGGTGTGGGGAAGGATAGACGGACAGCGTAGGTGTGCATGACAGAGCACTTTTTATATCTCGTGTTTTGAACTAGGTTTAGTAAAGAGGGAAGGGGTGAGTAGGAATTAAATGTTATTGAGATGTCTGTTGACGTACAGAAAATACCGTGATCCAGAGTAAAAGCTCGGGGTTTTGAACATGTTAAGAATTTATTGCTATAAAATTACATTTTATTGTCTTGGGTGATTCGACCTTTGATGTCGACCCAAGGTCGTTGCGTAGGGCTGTTACTTAAAATAACTCAGTTCGGCAGCTGAGCTAGAAGTGGTTGCACCAATCACAATCCAGGAATTAGACGGTAAGCTGCAGATGCAGACCAGTATTTAAGGCCATACAGAACTTAGTTCTGGGCCACATGTAGACAATCCATTTACGAGGTGGTCGGCGATAGTCCTCAGCCAGATGAGAGACATAGAGACGCAGTTGAGCAGTCCATTGTGAGGAGCCTGATTTAAAGCTCCAGAGCCTAAGCTACTTGGTTTGATATAAACCCACAGCGTTTACATCCAGCGCTCTCACTCCCAGTGAGGGCCGCATGGTGAGAGTCCATACTAATTTGTAATGATGAAAGTGAACCGTTCTACTTACTTTTGAAGACAGTTTCAGAGCTACCGCCAGACAACGCATGGTTGTACAAGCATTCTCCATGGCGTGTCTAGAGGAAATGTCCATATCATAACATGTCTCATTGAATTAATAGAATTTAAACTGTTATATCCGTCGCCACGTGCGCGGATTCTATTTGGCATATAACTCATATGACCTGCAAGTAGTTAGATTGAATACGTTAGTCTTTATAGAAAGCTGTAGTTTCATTAGTTAGATTCAGTTGCCTTTGAATTGATATTTATATTTATAATTATATTTGTTACATTAATTCCTGTAATTAAACTGCCCTACAGTTCTGCTAAAAATCAAAGCAATTGATTTATTTAGTTTTTAGAGTGCAAGTATTTTTTTTTGTGTGTTCGTCGATTGTGGGAGCGGACCTCGAAAGAGTGTCAGTCGAAATATCCCCATCTAACCCACATCGCGACACTGGAGGGGACACTACACGACATTGTTTAATTTATAGTTTATTTAGATTAGATTATAATATCGTTTTTCTCTTTGATTAACTTTTGTTTCTTTTCAGTTTCAGTGCTCACGTGGTCTTCACGTTGAGCTACTTTAATTACTTCATTGTATTTAGTTTTGTATACTGCTTTCTTTGATTATTTGTTCCACATATTTCCGGCTCTCCCATTGACCCGAGGATCGGGGCCAAGGAGACTTCAACATAACTGAACGAAGAAAGACAAACGTACTGACTGTGGTGTACGCAAAGGCTAAAGGAATCTCCACCAGTTCCTTGAGTTAAGTGATTCCATCCTTAATATTGTCTGCGTTAAGGAGTTGAGTGTTCCTCCTTCTGTTTTACAGGCTGATTTTACTTTTTCTCTGTGTTTAGGAACTCACGGGCGGTGGCGAGGGCGTTCTTACGTTTGCGGGTCCCCCCTGCCAAAGTGGTGGCTTGGTCGCAGACTCTGCCGTCTCGACGACAGATTGTGCGGTCTCGCAACACCAGTGGTTATTGAAACTGTGGGAAGTCGCATTCGCGAGAACGGACTTTGATAGGGATCTGTACACTTTGTTTAGATTGTAGCGTTCCCATCTTCCTCGTTGTTTTAGGAAGACGTCTCTCTTGTCCTCTTCTTAATCCTATCTGTAAATATGTTCAGACTGTAGGGTTTGTTATTGTCCGTCTTTTCTTGTTGGTCTGGCGTCTAGTTTCGTGTTTTTTTATATTTTTTTTTTATTACACCTTACGTACATTATAATTATACATTCCTTTGTTTAATATAATGCCTGTGTGTGTCATGTGTCTACATTGACGCATTGATTGAGTTTATCTGGTTATTGTGACGTATAAGGCTGATACGCCAGAGTATATAGTTATATATTGGGAATATTGATTCCCCATTCAAGTGCAGTTGTGCACCTGCCTTGAATATCCAGTATATAATTACTGAAGTTATTGTTCTTTAAAGAGAACTACCGGTAATAAAATTACCTTGCAATTGCAATTATACAAGAGCTATAGAAAAATAGCTAAAAATATTAATCAACGATCTAATATTCGTTGATTCACGTGTAATTATATATTACATCGGCAGTGATAACAGTAAGGACACTGCGATTTCATTGAAGAAGGAACATTGTTTGTATTTTGTCGTCTACTAGGGACGTCGACCCGACGAGTGCAAATTGCCTCAGGGATTAATAATCGCGGAGTTAAACAAGTAAATATTTTTTATCGCGTATCGGATTAACGTAAATACTACAGTGATAACATAGTACACTGTCAGACGGGCTATTGCGTGAATTTATCCGGATACCTGTCCATTAACATTAATAGATCTCCTGTAGAGACCTATTGTGAGTGTAACTAATCATAATGGCCGATTACACTTCCTATATAAATTCAGGGAAGCTGTTAGGCATACCCGAGGACCAGCTGGCTTCTTGGTGCGAGAGTAAACTACAAGAACACCTAGCTAGAAAAGAGCGGGCCGCAGAAAGAGCCGAGAAGGCCGCGGAACGCGAACGACAAAGAGAAATAGAAGAAAGAGCCGACAAAGTGGCTCATCGAGAGCACGAAATTGCCCTAAAGAAATTAGAGCTGCAAGGAAACCAACCGACCGCGGTTCCAACGAATAATGTTAAAGCAAAACCAAAGCTTCCAACCTATAATGATAAGGTCGACCAGATCGATTCTTATATTCATCGTTTTGAGCTCCACGCGGTAGCCGCCGGATGGGAAAGAACTGAATGGACTTCGTGCCTTGCAAATTTATTAACGGGACGTGCACTTGAAGTATTCCATGGCCTCAACATCGAGGATTCTAAAAATTACGACATCCTTAAAAAGGCTCTTTTAAAGCGTTTTCAACACACCGAGGACGGTTTTCACCAAAGATTCCGGAGTTGTAAGCCAGATCCGTCCGAAAATTTTTCAACGTACGTCGACCGCCTAAAGCACTACTTAGACCGCTGGATTCAGCTGGCTGGTGTCGCTGACGGTAATTTTAAAGGGCTTTATGAGCTCGTTCTGAAGGACCAAATATTTAACGCGTGCCATTCAGAGCTAGTCTCCCACATTAAAGAGTGGGCACCTAAGACGTTATCGGAAGTCACGCCCTTAGTAGAACAGTACGCGTCCGCACACCCTAATCGTTCGCTGGCTAAAGCCAAAACTAGCGAACCGTTTTATGCCGGAGTCGGTGGAACTGCGCCAATGGGTACAAGAAATTCTCGACCAGTTCATCGCCAGACGCCGCCTCCGCGTGCATATTCCGAACCGCCGCCCAATAAAGCTCGCGGTTTTCCAAGCCGTGCTGGACCTCCCACTCGGGGACATTATTATTATTATTTCCTTGTTCAGATTCAGTGGGAGGTGAACGGGGGCAAATGTGGTGCTACAGTGACACTATTGCAATTATACCTTACACCTGTTCGGATTGATTAATTGGATTAGTTGCTTGTGTGTAATAAAAGTGGTGTTAGTCTTTAGCTGTCTTTTACTGATCTGCGTTTCTATTGTCCCTCCCGTGTTATAGATGGTTCTCTGTCTGGGACCCCTCCCCCCCCCCTCCCCCATGGTCAGACCTCTTTCAATGGGGCCGCCCAGGAAAGGACCCCCCCCCCCCCAACTAGGTCCCCCGGACACTCCCTAGATCAAGCGTTCTCCTCCCCTCTCAAGGCCAGGCGACGACCCCCCAAGGCGGTGGTCTGTCCCGGAGGTGGGAGAAGACCGTTATGGGAGAGGGCCAAGGAGGTTATAAATAGCAGTAGTGCTATTTATAACCTCCTTGGAGAGGGCCCATCCCGAGAACCTTTTTTCCTTGTGTGTTGCGTTTCCTCTGGGTATTTAAAAAAAAAAAAAAAATGTTGCAGGGAAGGGCGCGCTGCAGCGTACTTAAATTTCTTTTTCTTTAAAAAAAATAATTATTTTAATGATGTCAACTAATGGGATTTTTGTTTTGTTTTAATCCTGGACTTCTTTCCAGTGTTTTTAACATTTTATTCTTTAGGTATCCTCATGGTAGTTGTATGACTGGATTAATTATGCATTTTCAACTTCGAGTGTGCGCTGGATGTCGTGAATGCAAAAACACAGTCACTCACTTGCCCGGCGGTTGGTTCTCCTGCGCCTTGTTGTAAGGGTCCCCACAGGCACCACATTTGCCCCCGTTCACCTCCCACTGAATCTGAACAAGGAAATAATAATAATAATGTTGATGTTAGACAATATTTGTAACTGGTTATGTATATGTTTGTCACCAGTGAGATTGTACATGTTCTTATCCTTGTACTGGTCTGCATGTAATGTAATAAACGAAAAAGTAATCTGGTCTGCACGACGGAGTCTTCGAGTCCTGTGATTGAATGGATGCACAAAACTGGCAACACAACAAATAATAATAATAATAATAATAATGATAATAATAATAATGAAGATCATTTACATAGCGCACAATCCAAACAATTTGCTCTAGGCGCTTTACAGAAAGCCTTGTTCTCTCCATCTGCAGCTCACCCTCTCTCTCTATCTTTCTCTCTCTCTTTCTTTCTCTCTCTTATTGCATGCATACACTCCCACGCTAGACATTCATACATAGACCCACACACAAACATAACATAGAGGCATGAGGCAGAAATTAAACAATAAAAGAGCAAAACATATATAAAATGAATTGAGAAAGTAAATAATGGATTAGGAATGGGACACTTAAGTTGGGTTTTCTTGTGTAGAAATGGAAATAGAAATGGAAACGTCAAAAACTCTTCAAGTAGTGAAAAAGAATAATTTTACAACTTAATGGATTTTTGACGTAGCCGTTGCTTGCCGTTTCCGTTTCAGTACACATGAAAACACCTCTTTGGACAAATTAAAAATCAGAAGGTAGTGAATAGTGATTTGAACTAATTAGCAATCTGTGTCCAGTTAAGAAAGCTAATATGGAATACTATCTCCCTCTTTAAAATCGAAGGCCGCAGGATAACTAGATCTATCGTAATTCGACTTATTAAAAAAACATTTTTTTTTCGCACAGATTTCAAAAACGTCATTGGGTCGCGTTAGTGCGTACCGAAAAACAAAAGGTAAGACAAACAAGAGGAGAAAAAAAACAACAGAAAACAAAACCAACAAAGAGACAGAAAAACGGCGGTTGGATGACATAGGTTGAAGACTATTCTTAGGGGAGTGTACTCCAATAACAAAGCCTAACACAAGAAATACTAGGTTCTCTGCCCATGTATACTTCACTATGGGAAGTATTAGAGTCCCGTAACAACAACAGCCCTTCAAAGCTGTTGAATGGGAAGAAATACTGTATACGCACGTAACACAGATTTCTAATACCATTGAAATTAATACTGCACCGTATGTGGGCGAAATAAAATAAACTAGATCTAGGAAAATGAATGAATAGCAAAATAAAGTGGCATTCCTTTTCAATTTCATTCCGATAAAGCTAACTTTTATTAATATTCTTAGAATCCCAGTTCCAACTGTTTGGCTAAAGTTAGGGCGATTCTTATTTGTAGACGGAGACAAACAGACATACACACAAACTGACAGACAGATAGATAGATAGATAGATAGTTAGATAGATAGATAAATAGATAGATAGACAGATAGATAGACAGATGGATGGATGGATGGATGGATGGATGGATGGATGGATGGATGGGTGGATGGATAGACAGATAGATAAACAGATAGATGGACGGATGGATGGATGGATGGATGGATGGATGGATGGATGGATGGATAGATAGATAGATAGATAGATAGATAGATAGATAGATAGATAGATTGATTGATTGATTGATTGATAGATAGATAGATAGATAGATAGATAGATAGATAGATAGATAGATAGATTGATAGATGGATGGATAGATTAACTCACGTTTCTTCCCCCGCAGTTGAGCTCGTTGTCACGGTAGTTCTTGGGCGCTCGAAACCCGTCTCTCCACATGCTGGACCTGCCTCGAGGGCTACGCAGTCGGCCATGTCCAGTTACCATGGCAACCAAACACACACCCGCCAACAGTACATGACATCTACCCATAATGTTGTAGCTGTCTGTCCTTAACTTCGACTGTACTTTTTATTCCTAACTTCAACTGTACTTGTTATAGACACTAAAAACAAAATTACACATTTGAGATGACAGCAGAAGAATGATTTCTGTAGGCGACACCGTTGGTGAATGACAAAATGGTGTCCGAAGTTCTCTGGAAATGAACTCTAAACATTATAACTCTTTATTGAAACATATGTGAGTGTGCATGAGAAAACCCACAATATGTCGCAAACATGACATTTTGAGTTCTGTACACATAATAAAAGACAAGACATTTCTGATAGATTGAAGTCAGTGACCCCCCTAAAACAAGATTTTGAGAAAACGGCATTTAATCCTAAAAGTGGCAATAGCTAATTGACCCATTAATATTAGAGTGATTGCTGTTAGGAGACCGTAGTCTAATAACTAAGCCGTTATGGAGATCATACTGAGTAGTGTTCACTGCTCATCTACAGTTTACCCTGTAACATGCCACGGTCCCCTAAACAACAGCCAAGTTGGAAGTTTTTGGATCTTGTTAGGAGACCGTAGTCTAATTACTAAGCCGGTATAACGATCATAGTGATTAGTGTTCACTGCTCGTCTACAGTTTACCCTGTAACATGCCACGGTCCCCTAAACAACAGCCAAGTTGGAAGTTTGTGTCGGACCAATATTTTCACTTCGAAGCCGTTTTTCTCAAAATCAGCTCTGTGGACTTATTGTGGGTTTTCTCATGCACACTCACATATTTCAATGTCAGAGAAACCTTTTCACCAACTCATTTGGTGTGGAATAAATTTCGTGTTCAGTTCTTGTGGCGCAGTCTACAGTCTGGGTATTTTCAGCAGCAAGTATACATCGTAACTGTTCTACGATAATGGCATGCCAGGCTTATGCTAAAGGGCAACTGACGGCTCATTGCTTTCCTGAGCATCAGGGCTATCAGATAATGTTATAGACAAAGAAATGCCCCAAATAGGAACATTTGATTATCCGACAAAATCATAATGGGAAATTCTAGGTGACTGACAGAAAAAGAAACAATTTTTCCTTACTATCTCAAAAGTGTCACAAATGACTTATGCCATAAACTTAGATCAGTGACGTCAAGTAGACTGGTAAACTCAAAAAGTCATTTTATCCAGACTTTTTGCTCCCATAATATATATCTGTGCTTCGAAGTACTATTAATGTCTAATGAAATGATTGCATGCAAGAGATAATAAACATTTTGGGCCAATTAACGAACAACGAGTTATTTAACGAATCTGACAATAGATAAAAACCAGATTTACAAAAAACAGCAAACAACAAACTCCCAGCACTGCGAGACTACAAGAGATCTTCAGTGGAAGAACAATTTTCAGAGGAATGTTCCAACCCTTGACTCTTCTAATTTAGCTGAACAAATTTGGAAGCTGTCAAAGTCGCTCCTGGAGAAATGTAGTTTGAAAACAGCCCCCTGAGCTGCTGACAGCCGAATGCTCCGCAGACCGGATTCTGGCGTGGAGATCATCAGGAGAGAATACGTCGCTGTTTCGGGCTCTACCTCTCTACAGCTATTTTAATGACGCACCGAGCCCCCTCACTGATGTGAGGTCTCCTTGCCAGTTCGACTGTGTGCCTCTACTGTCAACCGTCAGGACTCATTCCAGGTGGTATCCTCTCTCCTCAACCAGATCCAATGGCTTGCTCTTTCTACGGTCTTTTGTAGATCTTTCCTCATGGCATTTCCTTTCTTTGGGCCAAGTCCAGCCACTCTCATCCACCTGCTGACGCTGTCTGCAGTGAAGCCTCTACACCCGACCTCGACTGGGAAATGCGATACCTTCCAATCCGCCTCCGCGCACTCTTCGACAAGAGCTTCGTAGCGGCTCTCCTTCCTCTCGTGTGCTGCCTTGATACCATCTTCATAAGGCACCGTCAGCTCTACCAGATGTACCTCTTTCTCTTCTTCGCTCCATAACACCAGGTCAGGCTTCTTTGTTGTTGGAATGGGAAAAAAATTCTTGCTGCCTTCTAGATCTGCAGACACTTCCCATTGGCCATCACTTTCGTCAGCAGGGGCTTTGCTTGTCTTCTCTCTTTCAGGCACCTTACTTCCTTGCAGCACGAACGTGATCTTTCTCAGTCCGTGGTCCTGCGATCTAGGAGCGTACTTTCCCTCATTCACCTGCTCCCCTGCTGTCCCCGTGAGAATCCCGAGCACCCCACTGTGCCTCCACGTGTATCTGTCCAGCGCTAAGTGGCAGTTTGAGAGGATATGTTTCATGGTTCCTAGCTCTCCGCACCCGCACCTGTCATCCTCCTGGGCCTTCCATCTGACCAGGTTCACCGGTGAAGGCAGAACGTCGTAGGTAGCCCGAAGAAGGAAGCTCAGCCTTGAAGTATTCCACTCCCACACCTCACTCCACCCAATCCCTCTTTCCACTACATGCTCCTCCCAACTCGTCACCCGTCCCCGCTGAGCACACTGAACTAGATGAACCCCCCGCCTCTCCGCCTCCATCTTTCGCACCTGCCCTGCTGCAGCTGATCTTCTCTCCTTCTGTGACATTTTCCCAAAGGGCTTGAAGTCACCACTACCCAGTCCCAGCCTGTCTGCCTGTGCAGGGCCAACAATGTCGCCATGCTTCAACACAGAGATGACCTCATCAGCCGCGTCCTCCGCCCTCCATTTTCTTGCCGTTCTGACATCCGGTGGGCTGTCGCTGATCTTATGGTCCTTCGACTCCCTCAGCATCATCACTGTCCTGATCTTTCCTGCCTTGTAGATCTCCACGATTGAAGTGAGTGGCACCTGGAGCGCGCCTTTCTGCCTGTACAGGGCTGATGTGTTAATTGTTCGTGGTAGGCCTAGCCACTTTCTGATGAAGCTGTCACACGCTCTCTCCATCATTTCAACTCCCGACAAGGCGACCTCGCACACCGTCAGTGGCCATGCAAGCCGCGGGTATAGGGCGAACTGAAGACACCATATCTTGTAAAAAATTTGCACACATCTTAATCAGTCATTTTATTTGCAAAATTCAACATGGAAAGAAATATACGTCCCTTTTAAGCGGGCATTCCAGTTATCTAAAGACACCATCTACTAGGAAATCTGGATAAAAGAAACAAATAAGTAAACAAAATCATAATGGTGACATCACAAAACACTTCAATACCTTCTCAGTGATCAGGGTGTAAAGCCTTCCAGAATCGCATTTTTGTAGTTGTGGTACAGGTTTTTAATGGGAGCATCAGGAACCTAACTCATTTGCATATTCATTTGTTCAAGCCCAAATATCATAGTACTATCTGCACTGGCTAGTATGCTAATCTGCATACCGTATTTCCTCTATACAACAGAGCCGCCTGCACGTAGTTGTCGTTAGTAATGTAGGAAATCTCATTTTCCCGACGCTTTTTGGGTTCTTTGTACGAACAATGAAAGAAGAAAGGAATGATAGAGCATCTAAAGACACGGTACGTTTATATTTACATCATCAAAGCACTAACTGCATAGAGAAAATAAATTTTTTCGTCCTACTGAAAAGATTGTCAATGAAGAAGAAGAACAAAAAGAAGAAGGTGCATGAGGGATGTGGGGATGGGGTGGGGATGGGGTGGGGATGGGGTGGGGGACAGTCGAGAGAGGAAGAAAATGTTGTACTATTTTTGGCTCTCATTCCTGCCAAAAACACTTCCGCTAGACATTGTTGAGTCTGACGATGTCATTTCTGTGATGTTTGGAAAGCTAATAAGGGTAAACAGTTTGAACGAACTTCAGGATAACATGTGCATACCAATTATGCCAAGAAAAACCTTATTGAGGCCCAATTTCAGTGAGTGTGTGACACCAGTTATATTTATCACTCATGTATAGCTATCATAGTAATAAGTGAAAGAAAAGGACAACTGTATAACGGCATAGAGGTACTCAGTCATATCTTCACAGTTATTTAATTTCAACAACAACAACAACAAAAAAAAAACTATCTGAAAGAACACTACAATTGTATTCTCTCACCACAAATGTCTGCTACTTTGCTACAAAGTCTGTCCACCTGTGTCACACACTTACGTAATACTATGCAGTGCTTAGGCTTGGCGGTTTTCAAAAACGTTTTTTTTTTTTTCATCAATTTCCAACGGCGCCTGTCTCTTTATTATTGATCTCTCGGGGTGGTTCCATATCACATGTTGTATGTTAGAAGGACTGTATTAACGAAAAACGATTGGTGCCTTTACGAGCATTTGCGCAATTCTTATACTTCATTGGTCTCATATGACTCCACTGGTAGAGCTAGCTAGCTGACAGATCGTTTATAAGATGTATTTTCAAATCATCTTTATCTCTCCCTTTTTTTATGGTTAGAACTAGATGAGGTACCCGGCATTATCCACGATAAACCTGTGAATCCACCGTTCGATCTCTCAAGTTTCCCATGTTCTACAGTCTTATTACAGATTTCATGCGCACCAGAGCACTGCGCACTCATTTCTTGTAGGAATATATGGCGCACAGGGAATTGATCGCCTATTAATTAATGTCGTATCCGGCGCGGTGGGCTTACTATAGGGAGCCGAAACAAAGATCATTGTATTTTACATTTTTACAACTTCTTACTTAAAAATACCCGAAACTTGAATCAACACAATCTGTCGATACAAAAGTGATTGGGCTGGATTAGTTGACACTTAAAACAAATTAACTTTATAATTTTTTGAAACTGTCATATGAGCTGCAGCGTCGAGCAAAAAAAACAACAACCAAACACAACATAAAACAGGGTCAAAATTGCGTGAGAATGAATTACTCCTGCCCATTGTTTGTTTACAAGAAGATTTTGGAATCTGCCCCCCCCCCCAACCCCCACTTCACTTAATGTTTAAAATGGTCACCTAATGAAGCATAATAACTATTGGGGTGTATACATCATTTAGAACCAGTACGGGGAACGTCAAAAATCTATCAAGTGGTAAAAAGAAAGTGTGTTTCCATGACCGTTTCTGTACATATTTATGAAACATTTTGTTATTTCACTACTAGAAGGGTTTTTGACGTTTCTGTTTCCATACACATGAAAACTCAGCATTAACAATCTAGATTCTTTAGACAGCTCTGACAAAATCACAAGAAGTAAACATAATCGACTCTTGAAGAACAATAAAGACCGGTTGCGCTCAAACGCCGATTTCACTGCCCTCTTCGCCCTGACAAAATTTGGCAAAAAGAAAAAGTTGTATATAGTAAAGCCTCGCGTAAGAAATAATACCCAAACGATACAATGACACACAAACTAAAAGAGAAGACAGAAAATGGCCGATATTTCGGCAACAGCCTTTTTCAAGGACCAAAAAAAAAAAAAAAACCACGAAAAAAAAAACAACAACAATAGAAAGAAATTGTGGTTTGTATGTTTCCTCTTTGGACTGACTGTACTCACAAATCTGGTACAGCAAACCATGAAGTTTACAGCACAGACACACTGTGGACGGACAACGCCTATGTTTCAGTCTTTGTGTCTCAGGCCATCATCAAATGATCACTGAAGCCAGCACCATCATTTTTCAGGCCTTCACCATCAACTACAACTGCTACCATTGCTATAATTGCAGCACTACTCCGTGCATAGACTTCAACCTCAGCCAAATAGTTTTTGTCCATTTTCTAGCAATACTTGTCACTTATTACGTTATCAGTACCAACACACCACTTACTCTTTTACTCTTAACTTTCGCAGACATTATTGTCATTACAGTAAAAATTTCAGCCTATCCTTACAATCGCAGCTCACCTTACAGTTTGCAACAATCATCGCCACCATAGTTTAACTCCACAACAACAATGACAACGACGGCAACAGCAATAACAACAACAAATAAAAACAAAATCTTAAACAAAAAGACAATGCCCGCCGAATTCAAAAGTCTTACATTATAATCTTTGTTTTTCACCGTTTGCCTATTGTTGAGTTTGAGTGTGGCTAAAGCAGTTTGACACGATAACGATGGCATTGTGCGAGGAAAAGGCAAGACGAAAGACAGAATATAGCAGAATGGCAGGACAGATGGAAACCTACCAGAAGCGCCCCCCCCCCCCCCGGCCAACAGACCTGTTCTTGAAGCTGAATTCCCATTTCCATGTACCTCCAAAGAGATTAAAAACAATAAGATGAGGCAGCTAGCGCTTTTGGCGTGCACACATTTGGCACCGCCACCTAGCGGTGAATGCGTGGAAGTAATGAACAACGCAGTATTTTACAAAGTCAAATAGGGAAAATACTGAATTTTGTTCCCTGTTCAGGCATCGCTGCAGGCCATGATTGTCGTCACTTATTTCGTAATTTCAACTACAATAGCTGTGGGGAAAACTCTGGCTATTTCTTCTTTATTATTTTCTTTTTTAGTCGCAGTAGCGATGTAACAAATCAGCATCATTAATTTATCATTATATCAAGTATTCTTTCCTGCTGTGCACCATGGGCGGGAAAAAACGCCCCCGATCAGCACGCAAAAATTAATGCTTGCACGATTTTCTTCCTTAGAATGGAATGTCTCATCCTATTGTTTCTAGCATCTTTGGTAACCCGAACACACCTGATCGTGTTACTTTGAACCCACAGTTTCCTTGCTGCTGATTATGCGTGTTGAGGATGTTGTTTATTTTTTATCTTGATAACGTCGCTGTGATTTTTCTGTTCATTTCAACACTGATTTTATTTTTGCTATTGTTGTTGATATAATCACGAGGACTTGCGTTTGTGACGTTTGCACTGACGTCACAACCCCTTGTGGCGTACTATGAAAGCAAGAGTCATGACGTCACCACATCATTTTCACACAGTCTGGGAGTGTTCAATCAAGTGAAAGCAATTATTAATGTTATCTTTGAAATGTCCGCTAACGACGTTGTGCACCAAAGAAACAGGGTCAGGATTTGCTAATATTTTATTACCAATCTGTGCCACCGCAGGGCATTCATTTCATAGGTCACTACTTGAGTGAGGTATATGTTTGACCTCATCTCTTAAAACCAGTCCCAAGTGTCCATCCTAAATATTCACACTCCCGTAATCTACCGAGGGAATGTTAAATTCACCCTGCAGACAATGAATTTTCCCGTTATGGTTTAAGCCTTTCGTCAATTCTTGCTGCTACAGTATACAGCACTGCCACAGATAGATAGATAGATAGATAGATAGATAGATAGATAGATAGATAGATAGATAGATAGATAGATAGATACATAGATACATAGATAGATAGATAGATAGATAGATAGATAGATAGATAGATAGATAGATAGATAGATAGATAGATACATAGATAGATAGATAGGCCTATACCCATCGGAGCTGGAAACATGTATTTGGGGATAGGGTGAAAAATATACTGACGTAATTAGGGAGGCTGAACGGAGACAGAAGGGACAGTAAATTCCTCATCAGTGTGTATGAGCTGTTTACCTTCCAGGACAGAGGACTGGCCAGGCCGAGAAAAGTAATTTTCATGACTGTCAATTAGTGTATGCATATATTCTACCTGCATTTCAAAGACTGTAATTAGGTTTGTGTTGTTTTCTGATAGAGCCTCTTAAGCGACGTGCAGATTTTTGTTTGAAAAGCCAAACTGGCGGTGTTGGGGAGAAGGCTCATCCCTATGCGGGTTTGGGCTGGGGGGTGTGTGTGTGTTTGGGGGGGGGGGTGTATTATCGCACATGTATTATTTTGTTTGGTTGGTTGATTGGTTAGTTAGTAGAGAAATGGTTGGATGGTTGTGTCATCACTCGGCGGGCAGGCTGGTTGGTCGGTTGGTTGGTTGGTTGGTTGGTTGGTTGGTTGGTTGGTTGGTTGGTTGGTTGATTGGCTGGGTAGCTGGTTAATTATTTATTTGGTTGATTGTTTGTTTGGTTGATTATCGATTGTTTGATTGGTTGATTGGCTTCTTGGTTTATTGGTTGGCTTAGTGGTTGATTGATTGGATGGCTGTTCAATTGGCTTCTTTGTTTTGTTTGTTAGTTGGTTGGTTGCTTGGTTGGCAGCTCGGTCGGTCAGTCTGTTCGCCGGTTGGTTGGTCGGTCGGTCGGTCGGACGGTCGGTCGGTTGGTTGGTTGGTTGGTTAGTTGGTTGGTTGGTCTGTTGGTTGGGTGACCCGTTGGTGGTTGACATGCCCGTTGATTGGCTGACCCGTTAGTTTGTTAATTGGCACAAGATGTCAAGTCGACAGCGAATATAATGCAATTATTATTGTTGGTATTTCAGCTGCTCTCGTGTTGTTTGTTGCTATTGTTCGTTAGTTTGTTTGTTTTTTCATTTCCAATAAATACGTTTGAAAGTTCTAACAAAAACAAAAACAACAACTACAAAAAATCACAAGGTTAAGTACAACAAAAGACAAACCTCATGGAATACACTTCCAGGCTCCCAGCCTTAATTCTGTGGATCAAACTCACTGGAATTTTGGTGTCAGAGCTCAAAGAATGGGCATTTTGTAGTCTCTGTCGAAAATCCTGTCAGTTGGAAAGGCAATAGGTGAGAGAGAGAGAGATGGGTGGGGTCGGGTAGGGGTAGGGGTTTAAGGTACTTATTAGTGATGCCAGCAGATACGGTCGCATCTATCTATCTATCTATCTATCTATCTATCTATCTATCTATGTAATGCTCTTCTCTCTAGTTCGCATTTTCTAACCTGCAGATCTAACAATTAACCCAGGTATCAAAGTCAATAAAGGTGCTGGATCTATCAACTTATCTTTAAAGATTCTGTTACTTCGAGCATTCGGGGACAAACCGGAATAATTATGGCCTCACAGAGTCAAGGACAGATTACACGAAACGATAACTCGGTCAAAGCCGGCAGGAGTATTGGGAGTAGTGTTTATTTCCCTTTTAATATGTGTGTACTGGAGGTCTAAGAAATGATTCGTAACTATTATTAATAAAAATTGTTTACTTGTTATGGAATGACAATGCTCAGCTTAGATGCATCTCTTACTCTGCCTGTCTGTCGGTCCCTCTCTCTCTTGTCTCTCCCTTCTTTTTCTTCCTTTCCCTTCTCTTCTTTTGCTTTCTCTCTTTCTCTCTCCTCTCACGCTGTTTTTCTCTCCCCCCCCGCCCCTTTATCTAGCTGTTCC